>NSJW01000799.1:600000-1039463 GCA_019955255.1 Castanospermum australe
TTAATGACTTGGCTAGCTTGTTTTGGTGGTAAATTAAAATCAAATTCAAATCTAAGAGTATAAAGTCGAATATTATTTTCTCAGTGGCATTTTTCTAATATTTTCTTAGTGACATTTTTCAAAGCCCTGACCGGAGCCTTTTATCTTTGATTATAATAATTTCTCTTAGGTTTCTATCAGTTGAAAAAAAAATTATTATTTTTCTTTTGTGGAATTATATCAGAGTCATCACGAAAGTAGTATTTAATGACTTGGCTAGCTTGTTTTGGTGTAAGAAGCAATGCTCATCGGTTTTGAGGGTTTAACCATCAATGGCTCGCGCTGCATAAGTCAACTAAATGATATCATCCTCCATTATCTTGACTCCTCCATATATCTTGACTTAGGATTGATTTTGAAGAAATATTTAAATGCAATTTGAAAAAAAAAATATTACCCTAGATCTTGGATTAAAAGGACATGCATTTAATATATATATATATATATATATATATAAAATAAAAAATAAAAATAAAAAACTACTCCATTTCAATTAAAGTCAAGGCATACCATAGTCATAGCTTATTAAAGGAGATTGTTAACTGTTAAAATCGAAATTTAATCCTTTAAATAAAATGTTTTGATCCTTATCAATTAAATTAATTATATATTTTTTTTTATTTGAAAAAATTAAATTTATAAAATGATTTAAATGAGTCAAATTTTATAAAAAAATATTTTTGATTCATATAAAAAATTAAATACATGTTTTCTTTTCTTTATGTACAAAAAAATATATATTTAAATTAATTTATTTTATATTAAAAAAATTTAATTAAATTTTTTTAAAAAATATTTTGATTATAATTTTTTAAAAATAAAAATAAATTAATTAATCTACACACATATAAATTTTTCTTAACATGAATAATATATATTTAGATTTGCTGTAAAATGAAATGATTATTAATTATAATTATTGGCTTCTGTGTGAAACGAATTTATCACGTTGTTCAACTTTAGTTGTAACATTGGTGTAAATGTTAATATTGAGTAGACAACGAATCGGAAGACGAGGGTGTCGTGTCAGGGTGTCTGTTGGCCAACCTGGCATATGACACTATAACTACTGCTAATAATAATAAATAATAATTATAGAGAACAACTGAAGTGAACTGACCGTGACCGACAGCCCAAAGCTACCCAATAATAGTACGCCACGTCCTACTACCGATTCGCGTGCTGGCTGCCCTTCATTTCATTTCAACAATTCAACGCATCTGATCCCCAAAATAATAAACAAATATTTTATTATTTATTATTTAACGTGTTTTGTCAGTACTATTATCTTATATTATTCATATTTATATACTAATGGTAATTAATATTAAAATAAAAAATTAATGAAAAACATAATAATAACTTATATAGATTAATCAGGTGATACATATTTAATGTTATAATATAAGAATATTATTTTACATAAAATGTATTTGTTTTCAATTTTAAGTTTTAGTTGATTCTTAATCATTACTTCTCTTATATCGGTTGAGTATAGTATTTTATGAGTATTTTCCTATCCTTTAAGGTTTTAGAATCTCTTGCATTATTTAAACTTTGACTAATATATTTATGTTTTGGTGAATAAAATAAAATAGTAGTATAAGTACATTATTATAAAACAATTAATATGGGACACTTAGAATATTACCTTTAAAAATATTTTTTTAAAAATATTAAAAACTACTCATCTATTAAATGGAGTATTTAAATCTTTACACATATGAAATGTAAAATTTTATCCAAAACTCTTCAACTAACTAAGTCAACCTGCATTGACTTAAGCTAACATCAATCATGTACTTCTTATTTTTATTATGATTGTTTTAATGATCACTGTGAACTATCATTAGTATCAATAAAAAAACCATTGTAAAACATGATAATATTCATTGATACTCGATGATGAGTCAAAAGTAGATTAATTTAGAGCCACTCTTAAAATCACAATTTGACTAATATATGTAATGAACAATATAAATAAAAAAAACAAAAGTGTCAAGTTAATATCTTGATAATTTTCAAAATATTGACGTAATAGAAGTAAATTATATGCATAGATATAAAAACTGTAATTTAATTTTTTAAAGTTCAATTTCATGTGAAAATACATATCATTATCATTTTTAATTTAAAAAAAATTAAATTTATACGACAGTTTAAATAAATTTAAGATTGTGAAGATATTTTTAATTCAAAAAAAAAGTTAATATCTTGATGATTTTATTGGTACAATTAATTAAAAATTCAAAATAGATGTAACTTAGTGCCTTATTACGCTTTCGATGACTCTATGAAAGATTTGCAAATCCCCTCTCATTCTCAATGTATCAGTCTCTCTCGGTCTCAACTTCAAGCTCCTTTCATGGCTGATGAGTGCCCCACCATTGGATTTAACCCATTTGACATCACCGCGGTCTGTCCTTTTCAATTATGACCAACTTTTCACCCCTTTTTTCCTTCAAAATTTTATATATTATTCTCCAATAAAATCTACTTTTACACGAAAGAAATAAAAAAAACATAATAATTATCCAATTGAGTGTACATTATGTTCAAGAATGACTTTTGCTCAAAGAGCTAAATAATTTATTGAAACGTACAATGTGGTAATCCATATCCTTTAATTAATGAGATTAACATGGAACAAGATATGGAATAATAAATCAAAGAAATGATTGATATATATAAATGATTAATTTGGAAGGATAGATAGCATTTCAAACTAATAATTATACCCAAAAAATTTTGAAACAAATAATTAATTAATTATTAACAAAAAAAATGGCCCCCCTCTGAGAATTATGGGAGACAGATGGAGAATGGAGAATGTCCAGTGGATCTTTAAAAAGCAAGTCAAGGCATAGAAATGGAGGACTGGATGAGAAAATAATATTAAAATAAAAATAAAATAAAGAAATTGAAGCAAATGGAAATGGAATGGTCCCCTTCCCCAACCCAGGCCCCCCCCTCCCCCCAAGAAAGATCACATAGCGTTTCCTTTCCTATTCAATTTCAATCGCATTTCAGTCCTTTTACATGCTGTTAACATCCTTGCTGCTGCAATCTCTGCAGTCCCTTTCTTAATTACAACATTCAAGGGAATCATTCTTATTTAATTTGTTATTGTGATAATAATAAATTTATACTTTTCTCAAAATTAAAATTTCATATTTTTTCTAATATTGCGATGAGGTGTTTATGAAATTTATTCAATAATTTTATTTTTAATTCGGTCCAATTTTTTTTTATGACATAACTTATATAAGAATATAATGTTGTATGTCTTTTATGTTATGATGACATATCTATATATTTAAGATTTTTTTTATGAATTAGGAGTATTTTTATAAAATTTAACCTATTTAAATTATCTTATAAGATTATTATCTTTAGACTGAGAATAATAATAATATATTTTTTTTTATTTTATAATTAGAAAAGTAAAAACCTATATCCTTACGAATACATGGGAATGCATAAATTAATTTTAGAATTTTATATATCTTAATTTTTTTTTAAATCTAGTGCTACCACATTATGTATATTAGCATTCAACCAACGGATATTACTTTGTAATAAAGAAAAGGTGAATTATATTTGGCTTAGTCCCTTGAAGTTTTTCTTCAATAAACTTCGAGGCATTGACTTTAAAATTTTACCATTTATACTAAGATTTAATTTTGATCTACTATTTAAGTCTAAAAGTTTTTTACAAAATCATTTAATCACATATTATCATATCTTTTATTTTTTAGCTAGTTATTATTTTAGTTAAATTATTTTAATAATTTAACAATACATGATTAGATGATAATGTAAAACTTTTTACACTAACGGTCAATTAAAATTAAACTCTTCAACCAATCAAGTTTCAATGCTGCCTCTTATTCAAAAAGCATTACAAGTGATCATTTTGATTTTTGACGCCTAAATTACAGGAAATTTATGAAGATGCATTAATTGAGATTTGTCTTTTAAAACATAACAATAGAAGATGTTGTGTAATATGTGCATAAATTGTTAAAAAGAAATAGTGAAAGACGCAATGAACTTTGATTCTAAACAAGTAAACAATCTTACCTAAAAAATAAAAGAGCATTGGTATTTTCTTATGAAGGAAATTATCGGAGGCATGACAGATACTCTCTATTACCAAAAAAAAAAATGATAACTCTCTATTGTTAGATTTAACTAATTTATTTACAGTTTTAGTGTTTTCAATTTTTAAAAGATTCAAGAGAGAAAAGTATATGTTTTTAAAATATAGATAAAAGACGTAAGTGTCTCTGTATATATATATATCTTTACAAAATTGGGCTTCACATTTGAAGACAGAGATCTATTTCTCCACAATTCATAAAGAATTGAAGGAAGCTTCTGGGTCATGTGAAAAAATTGGAATGATACAGAAATTTCATAAAAAAAGGAAATCAACTTTTGAGAAAGAAATAGGGGTGTTCGTGGATTAGGTTGGGTCGAGTTTAGGATATTTTTGTACTCAACTCGCTCATCAAAGCAGTGGGTTGGGTTGAGTTAGGTTGGAAATTTTTTTTTTTAAATCCGAGCCAACCAAACCCGTACATTAGTAGATTGGGTTAAGTTAAATACGTGAGTCTGATATACATTAAAAAAAATTTCACATACTAAATTAAATGTCGAAATCAATATAAAATCAAAAATTCATTACACTACATAATAAATAACTTAATAAATCTTAACAAAATATGACATATAAAGTCTCAAACAAATTAAAAACTAAATACAATAAGTTATAAGTCATAAAAATAATATAATAAGTCTTAATTTTAGACATAAAAAGAACTAACACAAGTTTCAAAAGTCAAATACAATAAGTCACGTAAGGTCTAAAAGAGAAAAAAAAATAAACATTCAGTTTAGTATACTGAATATAAAAAATAACATAATTTTTTTTTTAAAGATGAGTTGTGTTAGGTTGAGTAAGTTAAAATTTTTTCAACCCATAACCTAACACATTATCATCGGATTAGAAATTTTTAAACCTAATCAAACCCTGTATCCCATCAAACTCGTTAATTATGAGTTGAGTTGGATCAAAACTTACGAGTTCGTGAGTTGACCCAATTCAATAGACACTCCTAAAAAGAAAATCGAAGGATGGGGAAAAGAAAGTTACAACAATTTCAAGGAAATAACTTATGCTCTAGAAAATGCTGTATTTCACCAATATGTCTTATATATAGATGATTACGAGTCAAAGAAAGAGCTCTAAAATATTTATAATTTTTTTTTGTTTCGTAATAATTTGGCGTTCTAGTCAATTTATACTTAATTGGCCTGTATGGCAACTAGGTCATAAAGAAAGATGGTTACTATTGAAAAGAGAGCATGAGAAGATAATTAGAAATTTTCATATAAGGACGAAACTAGTAGCTTTCTGAAATGGAAAGAAAAAAATAGCTAGGGAAGAAAAAAAATGCAAATAGTTACAGTATGCACAGATTGAATTAGTCAAGAATATTGTTACTAGTCAATAATTCTTTCTTTTATGAGGGGATGACAAAGCTCAGGAGCAGGAGAAGACTTGGAAAATATATTAATTATTTAGGAGACACTTGCACAAGAGACTTACAAGCCAGTTGGGGTGACTGTAAAAGGTCCAAATGAAACAAGATAGAGAGAACAAATTAAACAAATCTGACATATTGTTTATGGAAACCTACCCATGGATTTGGATAAGGAGGAATCTACATTCTTGGGTGAATGATGTAGGGGAATATAGCTAAATGATAATAGCATTTGAAGATTGTAGCAATATCTTACTTTTTACTACAAGTAGCAATGTTTTCATGCATGTTAAATGGCTGCGACTGAAATCCACAATGCAAAGTTATACACTGAACTGATTCAAAACTGAATAGATGCATGCCAATTGATCATCTTTAACGTTTTTACCATCCCTGTTTGTGTAAGTTACCACCAAATTGATGCCATTCCCACCTGTTTTGGATGAGCATCAGCTGCAATGTGAACAGTTAAAAAACACCAACATTCAAAAAGAAAAATGAAAAACATAATAACACCCCATCAGAGGAATCTCATTGATGTGACTGCTTCCTTTCAGTGTGATAAAGTTGTCATGTATATTTTAGTGGAAGGAAATCTAAGTAAATAATGCTTAGATAGGTGATGACTGTGCTGCTTTTTTCAGCAGGATTGTGATGCCCATACTATTTTAAAGAGGTTGGTAATTCAAAATGGGAAAGCTAACATAAAAACAATTCTCCTATTTCATGCAATATAATATTATTACTTGTGAAATCTGCTTGTTTCAAGATTAGACATTGAGCCGTCCCAGTTTCCCTCTCTCTCTCTCTCTGAATGTCTCTCTCTTCCCCCACCCCACCAATTTTTGGGTATAAATAGCCAAGAACCCAACCGTTTTTCTCAAGCATCCTCTGCTCAAACCCTTATCAACTCTGCTCTTTCATTCATTGAATCTCCCAAAAACTCTTTAAACTTCTCTGTTTCTCTCTCTCTCTCTTCTTCTCTCTCTTCTTCTCTCTCTCACACACACACCTTCTTCCATTCACTTGAGTTATTAGCATCCCAAAAACAGAGCAACAGCAGAAGCAGCAATTAGAAACATGGTGGTGCTGTCCAATTCAACGACAGAGCAGTACCCCTATATTAGGAACTGCAGACCAACCACATTTTTCTCAGGAATCCCCTTGGTGGACCTCTCGAAGCCTGAGGCAAAGAGCCTCATAGTGAAGGCTTGCGAGGAGTTTGGATTCTTCAAGGTCATCAATCATGGAGTCCCCATGGAAGCCATCTCCAAGTTGGAGGCTGAAGCTATCAAGTTCTTCACTTTACCACTCATTGAGAAAGAAAAAGCAGGCCCCGCCAATCCCTTTGGGTACGGTAACAGAAGTATTGGACAAAGCGGCGATGTCGGTTGGGTCGAATACCTTCTGCTCACAACCAATCAAGAATATAATTCTCTGAGACTCTCCTCTGTTTTTGGCAAAGACCCAGAGAAGTTTCGGTACGCAAGTTAAACGCTATCAATCTGATCTTAGATTTATTTTCACCAAATTGCTTATTCTTATATTTATTTCTGGTCAAAAGTGCTTAACTGCTTGTTCTCTCATTCCTTCTGTTGCAGCTGTGTCCTGAATGATTACCTGTCTGCTGTGAGGAACATGGCATGTGAGATTCTTGATTTGATGGCCGAAGGATTGAAGATTCAGCCAAAGAATGTGTTTAGCAAGCTTCTGATGGACAAACAGAGTGACTCTGTTTTCAGGGTCAATCACTACCCTGCTTGCCCTGAGCTAGCTTCGAATGATGAAAATATGATTGGATTTGGAGAGCACACAGACCCACAAATCATTTCTCTGCTGAGGTCCAACAACACTTCAGGCCTCCAGATTTCTCTGAGAGATGGGAGCTGGATTTCAGTCCCACCTGATCATAGCTCCTTCTTCATCAATGTTGGTGATTCTCTGCAGGTAGAGGACTGAGACACGTTCTAATAATACAGAGTGTGGTAGTTGGTAACGAAGAGAAATAAGAAAATTCCCATATTCCTATTTCTCTATCAGTTTCCTGTTTATATGGATAAGATGTAAAATAGTTTGCATGTAGATAAACTCCTCCTTTTTGGTAACTTTTTGAATATGTGTGTTCAATTTCAATCTTTGGTTGACTACTTGTTAATTATTACACCTGCTCATTCAACTCCCTCCCCTTACAGAACCCCATGAAAAATAAAAAGAATAAACTTTATGTAGAAAAAGGAGCAAAAACTTTTGCTTTCACGTTATGTTAGTGTGTTGTAATATTTTATGCAAATGGGATTTGCCTTGTGATTTTTAATGTGATTATCTTTGCTACTGACTAGTACTCTAACGTGGTTTTCTGCCTTTTTCTTGGTTTGGTCGGTGCATCTACATAGGTTATGACCAATGGACGGTTCCGGAGTGTGAGGCACAGGGTTTTGGCAAATGGGTTCGAATCCAGGCTCTCAATGATTTACTTTGGGGGTCCACCTCTGAGTGAGAAAATAGCACCATTGCCTTCTCTCATGAAAGGAAAGGAAAGCTTATACAAAGAATTTACATGGTTTGAGTACAAGAATTCAACTTATGGTTCAAGATTAGCTGACAATAGGCTTGGCCACTTTGAGAGAATTGCAGCCTCATAATGCAGAGAGGAATTTTAGGGGGCAACTGTCAATATAATGGGGGTTTCACTGTATACATACTAGAAATGGTTTTTCCTTTTTCTTGCCTTTTGGTACTTTAAAGTTGTCTATCAATGATCAGAATGAGTCATAGATAGGATACTTTGTATTTAACCCCTTTCCTTTTGCTTCAACACTCATGTAAGTACTTTTTTCCAGTAAATGACATCTATTTTTGTTAAGAATAGAGACTTATCGTCATTCATGATCTGAATGGTCAAAAGCATAACAGAAATAGCTGTAAAGCAGAAAAAATAAGAACTATTTATTCCACACAGAGAGCATGATTACTTGCCCAGTAAGATAATTTTTTTTTTGATTCAGAAAGGAAATGGAGAATAAAAAACTTCATCCCCTTGCCAGCATTTGAGCTTGGTGCTTTCCGGCATGTCTCCAAATTCCAACACTTACCACGAGAATGAAAAATGAAAGCACAGAATTGAGAGGATATAGCACATGGTATTGATCAGGAACATGTTGTGGGCTCATCTCTAGGGACCATCGTTAGATCCTACGAAGCTAGCATGTAAAAACCATGGGTCTAGTTGCACTTGGCCCAAGACCAAACAGCGTGAGAAGAGAGGGACTTCACACAACCGTTCAATGAGTGATGACAAGTTCAGTTTCTTGGCAACACAAAACACCTTTGGCGGAGTGGGGAGATATTGAGGGTTGTGGTGAGTATTGATAGGACCTCAAACCCTGTTCTTGGGAAAACCAACCTTCCAACGAGAGATTCTTTCCCCCGAATCCAATATATGAGTTGTGCTAGAAGAAGAACCACTTCTTCCTTTTTCTTTTTTTTTTCAATGAAAGTGAGATATAACACTAAATCTATATAAAATAACATCAATGTGTTGTTCTGAAAGCAATTGCACAGGGCAGTTTTCTGTGTTAGTGTAAATGCATTTTGTTTTACATTACATGCATAGAGATTCCGAGAACAGATAGGAAACTGATTTTACGAGTTAATGTATTATTAATCACATGGGGTTTAGGTTTAATCAAAGGTTTTGGGATGTGGGGCTTTATTCAATTGGGATTTGATCAATGGTCTAATAGCATGTTATTATTTATTGTTGACTGCTGAATTGTTTTAGTTGTCCATATAAGACCCTTATCATACTTTGACAATCCATTGTTTCAATATTCAAACCAAAAAACATTAATAATGATTCAGTATTTTCCATCCCCCCTACTTCTGTTCTCTCTTATTAATGATTTTCTTTCTCCTAGTTTTACCCAAAAAAACAAAAAAACGAAAACAAAAGTTCTGGTTTATTATTTATCACTAAGGGTTAGTGTTGGACCCAGTGCTCTTAGAAGAATCTACAAACCGCCACCTTATTTATATATTTTGCTTATCTATATACGTGGATTATATATGATCCATTAATGTCGATGTAAATTAAAATTACATTTATGCTACCTAATAAATATTTTTTTAGGATAAATTTATCACATAATATACTATTGGGTGTATGAAGAATATCGTATTGATAAAATTTTACATTAATTCAATATTATTATTTTTTACTTCAAAATGCATCTCAACTATATATATATAAGACAAAATGTCATTTTTTTATTGTATGATAAAGGTATTTTTGAACTAATTTGTACTTCAATTGAGATTAAATCTCTTCTTGAACGGTCTTAAAGGCTCAACTCCACACTCACATGGTATATTTAAGAGAATTAGTTCCTCTAAATGTTAACGCAAAGACAGAAAGCAGATATCCTTAGATGTTTTAAAATTTGAATTGCGAGTCCACATAGTAATTGACTGTACATTTATTACCCTATCTAATAACTCCCTATAGAATGATTTTAGACAATCCAAACCTTTAATTATACCTAATTAACATGTTGATCCTATACAACAAATTTCAGAAAATTAAAAAGTATGTGATCAAGAAGTAAAATTTTTTCAGGTAATTTTATATTACATAAACATGTTAGCAGAAGATATGTGTCAATGTTTATGTTACATAGTAAATCAATTATTTTTCTTTCAATATTATTGGGGTGCAGTGTACGGTATACCCAAACCCTTCCACCGAACTGGTATAAGCTAATTATGCAAGACACGTATGCATATGGTTACTTCTTCTATCTTAAATCTCTCCCTTATCCTTTCTTCCATGCTGGTCCATTCATTCACATCTTGAAGATTCTTTGACCAATTTCCACTTTCTGGCTTTCTTCACATGTAATCGGTGCTACTCCTCCAGAAGATAGGGACCGCTCATTCTCTCTGCGTCTCTGCTTCTCTGTTTAAACTGTGTATGTTATGGATAAGAAGTCATATATATAGTTGCTTTTTTACCTCAATGATCATGAAACGCACATAAAAATTTCAAACAGATACTTATTCCCTCGTGCTTGAAATAACGAGTGCCATAATATCATACTCTGGCATTGAGGATATATCATTCTTTTTCTAGGCATGAAAATTGTGAGAGTCATACCATTTTATAAAGAATGACATACTATTATTATTATTGGTTCGAAAAAATTAAATTTATGAAATAGTTCAAATCGGTCGAATCTTATAAGATACTCCTAATTCACAAGAAAAAAAACACTAAGATAAAGTATAACTTAAGACTCTTTTTAATTTTCTTGTGCTTGATATATCATTCTTGTTCTAAGCATGAAAATTGTATTTCTATTTTTGAGAATCTCATTTTATGAGGAGGGTTATATATATATAATTATCATTTTCAATTTGAAGAAATTAAATATATAGCATAGTTTAATAAAGTTAAATCTTATGAGAATACTTATAATTTATACAAAAAAAAAAAGAATTGAGATGAAGTATAACTTAAGACCCTTTTTATGCAGAAAAGAAATGGACAGAGTCTACAGGTAATTGAACACTAGCTTGAATTAATTGAACTTTCGTGTGAAGCTAGCTCTTTATGTGAAAGTAACATGAGCGTTATTAATTAGAGAAATTTCAGTCACACACCTGTTGTGAAGGATCTGTGGTTTGATACTGAGTCCAGTAGCTGTCATCAAATTGCAGATATTTTGTACAGAAAAATGAGAATGTGAGTCATATAATGTTATGGTATTGGTGTCTCAAAAGAAAAAGGAGAGAAAAATTGAAGAAAGCTAATTAACATGTTGATTGGGTGAGTAAAATAATAGTTGCCAAGAACTGCAATGATGAAGTCAGGAGAAAAAGAAGAATGATAGTTTCATGAGGAGTGTTAGAGGAGATAATGATGATGATAACATGCAATAGAATATATCGATAAGATGATGGAAGTATGATGAGTTAGTTGGAAATATAAAGTGATCATATATAGCACTAGGATGAGATAATGATGGTGTAAGTATAATTATACCTGCTTGATGACATAGTGCTGATGAGATGAGTTGATTCTAATATTTAATTGATCAATAATAGCATGCAATGAAAATGAAGTTTTGCTCAAATATTAAAAAAAAAAAAGAAAAAAGAAAATGAAGTTTTTCTTTATCTTCTTTTAGGTCATGACTTTTTTTAATCATAAGCACTAATGTACCTAATGCTTGGAAGAGCACTCTAGCTTCTTGCAGTTCCCGAAAGCATTTTTAAGATTAAAATTTTAACTTTAGTTTTTTTATTAATGAAAAAGTTATAATAAATTGTTGGTCATATTTAGAGTCGCCAGTCATGATACATGAACATCAAACTATAAGATGAGATTTGAGGAGTTTTTAAATGGATTTTTATACAAGTTACAGGGAATAGATTTTTTTTTATAAAAAAATCCAGTTAGTTTACGAGTGTGAACTAATTCATTTATTTTTTTAATAATAATAAATATCAAATACAACTTTTTTTATTTTGAATATTAAATTTAATTCACTATTACTGTAACAATTTAATCACATTATGAATCAATCATATCATTTCATATATTTTAAAAAATAGTTATTTTTTTTTAAATATCTATTACTAATGTATATATGGATATCGTTGTATGAATATTAAAAAAAAATACAACATTACCAAACAAAAATACAAATATCTTTAAGATATAGTTAGCATGTACTAAAATTCGTTGAGAATGTGTCTAACCAGTGTCAAATATTATAATTTAATATTTTTTTCTCCTTAGAAAAAATTATATAGAGAAATCAAAGTATAAATATGAGTGTTATAAGTTGAATACATTTTTTTTTTCACACAAGATAGCTAGTAATTGAGTAAGGGAGGAGTATTGGTGCCAATTAAGTTATGTACAAGCTTATTAGCAATTACATTTTTTTAAAAGTATTCATAAGTTTCATACTTTATATACAATAATAAACATGGTGGACACTTTATGTTGTTGTAGAGGAGTAAGATACATCCTTAAGTATGAGAGATGGTGTTCGAGTTTTAAAAATCTCATTTTATGGGAAGGGTCATACTATTATTACTCTCAATTTAAAAAAATTAAACTTATAAAATAATTTAAATAGATCAAATCCTATAAAGGTTTAAAAAAAAATAATAGACACTTTTATTTTTTGTTTTTAATAAATCACCTCATATAACACATGTTTATCCTTCACCCACAAATTTTATCACATTTGTTTTCAATAAATTTAAATATAAAATTGTCAAGATAAAATACTTATTATTATCTCTTTAAAAGACATAAATCTTTTCATAGGACAACTATTGATGTTATATCTTTGGTATTGACAATTACAAACTTGTTTTTTTCTTTGTTGACAATTACGAACTTCTTTTTTTAAAGGTTTTCTTTTTTCATGGTATATAAATTTCTTAGATTTGGGTTTATTTTTTCTTTTTAACTTTCTGTTACAATATTAACTCGGAACCAGCTTTACATGCTCGAAAGTGTTTCAGGGCCCAGACTCCTATTATGGAAACTACTTTTCTAAAACAAAACTTGTGATTATCTAACTTATATAATCTAATGTAAAATATTTTATTTTTCTTAACTTACTATTAATTTCACGTTAGAAAGAAGTCAACAACTAACTTAATTTGATACCTCAAAAATAGAATTAATTTGATTTATTTATTTGTAAAATTTAAAATTCACTTTCAAAATTATGTGAGTAAATATTATAAAAAAAAGTGCATGTACAAGCTATTCTCCTAACTTAAACTTATTTCTTTTTCTTTAAATAGCTATGCTATAGCGCACTTTTTAAAATTAATTTGAAATATAATTATACTTGAGAAAGAGATAAAAAATGATATGAAAAGGGATAACATTATAATCTTTTATAGAAGATAGGTAATGCAAGTTTTTCTCTTTTTGAAAATAAGGGACCGAAGCCAAAAGTTAAAAAAGCTACAATTGCAAAGGAACAAACGGAGTAAAGAAGCCCCTGTAAAATACATTGACATATGTTTGAAAATAATCTTCCCATTTTTAAATTAAACATATTTTTATTTATAAAAATTGAGTAGTTAGAAATTTTTATTTAAAGTTTTTTTTTGGTTAGGAGAGTAAGGATTTCAGAGAAGGGGGAGGGGTGGTTGGAACCCGGTGGCAGCATGCCTTTGCCACTTAGACCACTGGATCATAAAAAATTGACAAAAAAAAGCGACTGGATTATAAAATTTGTTTGTAGTTTAAAAAAAAAAAATGCCCATATTACTAAATTTTTAAAAAGAGAACAGGCCCGAAATTGATTCTGATGGGTCCAACTTGAAAACCCAAACCTTGGAAATTTGAGATAGGCCATTAAGGTTTAAGCTGAGGAAAATAAGAGAAAAATAAAAGAGCGAAAAGAAGGAGGAGGAGGAGGGGGAGAAGCAGTAGTTATCGATAAGAGCGCAAAGAAGAAGAAGTAGTTGCCGGTGTTGTTGTTTCTGTTTCTGTTTCCGAGTTCAGGAAGGAATTTGAAGAAGAAAGATGGGAGAGCGAAAGGTGTTGAACAAGTATTACCCCCCCGACTTCGATCCCTCCAAGCTGCCCAGAGCTCGGAGGCCCAAGAACCAGCAGATCAAGGTCCGCATGATGCTTCCCATGAGCATCCGATGCAACACTTGTGGCAATTACATCTACAAAGGCACCAAGTTCAACTCCAGAAAGGAAGATGTTATTGGCGAGGTTTTTTTTTTTTTTCCATACACTCAATTTCAATTTTTTTTTGCTTTTGTTGTTTTCCATATGTATTTCTGGGTAATTTGATACGGATCTTAAAAGGGCATGCTCAAATTTCTGTCTTTTTGGCATTTTAAGTATTGGGTACCTTCAATTTTATGAATTTATTGGGTTATAATATGTGTGTTGCTGTTCAAACTCTTCATAGAATTAAGGGGGGCATGCCTTCGATTGCCGAAATTGCTTCTTGCTTTATGTTAGATTTGAATTATGATATTATTCAGTGGTTCTGAGTTCGTTGTTTGATTTTTTGCAGACATATCTGGGAATTCAAATATTTAGGTTTTACTTTAAATGCACCAGGTGCTCGGCTGAGCTTACCATGAAGACCGACCCTCAGAATTCAGATTATGTCGTTGAATCTGGTGCAACCAGAAATTTTGAACCTTGGCGTGCAGAGGATGAGGAAGCTGATAAAATGAAACAGAAGAGGGAAGCTGAAGAGACGGGAGACGCTATGAAATCTTTAGAGAATAGAACCCTTGATTCTAAACGAGAGATGGACATCCTTGCTGCACTGGATGAGATGAAGTCAATGAAGGTACTCAGTGCTGTAACTGCATTATATATAACAACATATCAAATCTGACCCCTCACATAAATGATTACCTAGTGATTTGGACATTAGAACTTTAGAATATAGTGCATGGTGCCATGCTTTTATGACATTTCTGTTTTGGTTTATTTGATGTAATTTACAATTTACAATCGTGAATGAATTCGAAGTCTGTCTATTGTAATTGCTAACCCAAGCCTCTTTCATTTTCCAGTCTAGGCATGCAACTGTCACTGTTGATGAAATGCTGGAGGCCTTGCAACGCACAGCAGCTGACAAGGTATGATAAAACTTGCTATATAGATTTGCATTTTACAAGAAATTTCCTATTTGAAGCAAGGTTTTATTATTGTTTTGACAAGAAATATATATGATTTGAAACTTATAAAATTTACTTGACATGTAATTGGTTGGTAACAATTCCTTGGTTTCACAAAGTTTGAATTGTAACTTTGGTGGAGCTTTTATATTTTTTTATCTGATAATCAGCTGAGTTGATGGTTCAAATTGATTCTGGATGTTCAATTAGTTGATTGGTTAGCTAAGCATATTTTACACATGATCTTAGTTGTACATCAAAGTATACAGAAATTTTAGATCAACTTTATTGGAAATCAACTGCAGTGCTAAGAGTCTGTTTTTACTTGACAGAGCATGACTATGATTGCTGCAACATTGTCTAATTTGCCATAACCATATATTTACATGTTCATTAGTTCTATTGCATTGCCATATGTAATTGCTCTGAAGTTCGTAATTATCTATACTATTTCTTTTGTCCCTGGAGAAAAAGTGAACAAGTTTCCATCCACTTAAACTTGTACTTCAAAAGGAGCCGTTTTTCACTATTTCTTATTGAATCAAACTTTAATGCTTATTCAGCTACAGTGTCAACCAAAACCTGAGGTGAACTATCTGGGTATACTGATGCTTCATTTTCTTTTAGCTGCTTTATGCATGTTTCTTTGTATTCCTTTTTTTAATAGAGGAAATGTCATAATGAAGTACACTCTAACATAACTGTTGATTGCTCAATATTTCCTGATTATTTCCTAATCTTTCATTCATATTCCCGTTCCATTTCAACACATTCTGAACGCATAGCTCACTCTTTCAAGTTTAGGAAGTCTTCCAGGAAAAGATATAGTTTTTTCTTTTGTGTGTGTTTCTCTATTTGCACAATGTAGAAATAATTCTGAATGTAGGGATTACAACATATTTTCATATTCGAGGAAAATATAGTTGTGTCTTTTGTGTGTGTGGGGTCTGAATGTAGGGATTATAACATATTTTCATTAAAATAATTCCATTTGAATTTATTTTCCCTATGCTTTGGCAAATTTATAGTTTGAATGATATCACCATCTAATTCTGAACTTTTATTTTTGGATTTTATTGTATTTGTAATTAGGTAAGCTGGAGTTTTACCAGAAAACCTCAGTTCTTTTCTTATGCAATTTAAGTGTGTGACTTCAGTAGTTTCCTCAATTTCATCAAAGAAAAATGGAAAATTTGATACACACACATGATCAAAATAATAAGAATTGATTTCAACATTAGAATATTAAGCATTTGATCACGAGACTTCTTTTTCCCAGGGTTTTTTCTTCTCTTCTGTATGTTCTTTTTTCCTCTACTTTTTCAGCTGCTACTGTCTCATGGTAGATTCGCTTCCCAGAAAGACCCTTAGTTTTCCCATTTTGGTACTTTTTAAAGACCCTTTTAGAACTGGGCTTTATCTAAAACATATTGAAGTTGCAAGTTTTGTTTTGTACTGGCCAATTACCAGCAAAGGCTGTAAAATTGGTATTTTCAACCTAAGTTTTCATGTAAATCAATATCTTGACCTGTTCCTGTCCATATAAGCTGATTTTGTTGGCTTTTGCACATTCCTCATGGTGCATCCATGGTCTGAATCAAACTACCCATTTGTGTATTAGTCTGCTAAATCTAGAGTTATGGAACCTTGGAAGCTGTTTTCTGGCATGGCAAAGACAATGTAGATATGCGATAGGGAATGGTTTATTGGAAAGTGGAAAGTTACTTTCCCTGATATGATATATAGATGCAATTTTTGGAGAGTAGCAGGAGTCAACAAAGTCTTTCAGTGAGGTTAGGGAAGTGAAAATCAAACGTTTATTTAGAGAAAAAATGAGACAGATTAGATGAGATGAGATGAGAACTGCAGGGATTGAGAGTCCTGATTGTGGACTTTTCATTGTCTTAATGCGGAAGGTGGTAGTGCACAGGCTCAATGACACACAGGATTCTGGGTTGAATGTCTGATAATTTTCTTTGTAAGACAATCAACTGAAGTACCAAATGTCTAATATTTTTAATTTTGGGCTATGCCATATGTACAGTGTGTAATTTTTGGGCATTCTTTGATTCTCATGCTTTTCTCTTGATAATTTAATTCTGAGTTGTGCTTGTTACTTTATGTTGTCAGGAGAAAAAGCTGGAAGAAGAAGATGAAGCGCTAATAAAATCAGTTTTCTTTCACGTAAGTATAACTATCCTACTCTTCTAGTTCTCCTCCCCCACATCCCCACTTTTAGCTCCTTTCAATGTCAGTCTATTTTCTTCTTTGTGAAACTTATGTATATGGTTTGCTTTATACTATCATAAACAGAATTCAAAAGAATATGTTAAAAGAATTCGTGATGAAGATCTTGAAACTGAGGGTCAATTGGATCAGCTTTCAAATGGACATGGTGAAACTTCCAATTATAATCCAAAGGTACGAAGATGTTAAGTGTGTGGTGTGAGTGTAGTAATAGATTTTTCTTGAATGTCTTGTTGGCCTAATAAATTAGAGTAGCATCACTACTTAGCACCTCAACTTCATATTATTTTCATCCCCCTATGTGACCTGTCGAAATCCAAGAACTTTGACCTTCAGGCTTCAGCCATGTAAATGTCCTTGGAACTGACTCTGATATCCCATGTTTTCAGTCACCACTATCCCGGAAGTCCATTCTTGAATTTAAAGCTCTAAAGTTGCCATTCCTCTCTTTGAATTGGATAGTCACAATACTTCAGATTTTTCATATGGCATGCTTACGAAAAATACTCTATTGTATACTTCTTTTGAAAACAAACTGTTAGAATATATTTAGAATATCTTTAGAAGATCTTTAGAATATATTGTGAAATCAATTAGTGCACTAATTGATGAAGCAATTTTAGGAGTCGTATTATAATTTTATTATATTTTCTTATTTGATTGATTTATTTCTTTATTTGATTAGGGTTACTAGAGTATAAATAGTTGTTAGTGCTTTGTCTTTTGTAATATATCAACACATCTAATATATTTATCACATTGTTCTCTATTCTCCTTTCTTCTTTCTCCCTGCTTAAACCCTATAATTTCAACATGGTATTTAGAGCGGTACCATCTGCCTTGAGGGTGTCTATGCTTTTCACTGTGTCGAGTTCCATAGAACTCCTTTGTAAATTCTCCTTTATTGTTTTCTCAACTCATTCTCTCATCTATTTTCTCTATTATTTTTACTATTTGACTTTTTTTAATGCCAGCATAGCATTGAGGGGAGTGATAATGATAGTGGTGACTTTTCAATACTAGTGTTCGTGATGTTATCTTCTCATCGACGATCATTCTGATGGTAATTTTTTTTCCCACTGATGAATCATACCAGTGGTGATATCTCTTTAATGCTAGTGTTTGTCATGTTAGTTTCTTTTTCATCGACGATCATTCCGATAGTGATTTCTTTTCCACTGATGAGTCATATCAGTGGTGACTTTTCAATACGAGTGTTCGTAATGTTCTCTTCCTATCGACGATCGTTTCGATAGTGACTTTTTTCCCACTGATGAGTCATACTAGTGGTGACATCTCTTCAATACTAATGTTTGTTATGTTATTCTCTTCCCATCAACGATCATTCGATGATGACTTCTTTCCCACTGATGAGTCATATTAGTGGTGACATCTCTTTAATACTAATGCTTGTCATGTTATTCTCTTCCTATTGACGATCATTTCGATGGTGACTTCTTTTCCACTTATAATTCATATCAGTGGTGACATTTCTTCAATATTTATGTTTGTGATGTTATTCTCTTCCTATCGACGATCATTCCGATGGTGGCTTCTTTCCCACTGATAAATCATACTAGTGGTATTTCTACCCAAATTGTTTGGATCTGCCATCTGGTCAAGCAAATCCTTAGAATCTCTCAAGTCGTTTGGATCTGCTGTCTAGTCAAGTAGAACCCTAAAATCCTCAAGTCTTTTGGGTTTGCCATCTGGTCAAGCAGAACCCTAGATTCCTTTCTTCTCACGGAGGCTGATGATCATTCCTTATGAAGTTATCTTTCCAGCAATGTTCATTTCTCTGGCATCCCCAACGTCCTGAGTTATGGAGTCCACTTTATATTTATGTTATTTAATTAAAGTATTTATTTGTAACAAGCTTAAAGCTTAGTAAGTTTTAGCTTGAGAGGGAGTGTTAGAATATATTTTTAGAATATCTTTAAAAGATTTTTAGAATGTATTGTGGAATCAATTAGTGCACTAATTGATGAAGCAATTATAAGAGTTGTATCATAATTTTATTATATTTTCTGATTTATTTCCTTAGTTGATTAGGGTTACTAGAATATAAATAGATGTTATTGTTTTATCTTTTGTAATATATCAACACATCTAATATATTTATCACATTGTTATTTATTCTCCTTTCTTCTTTTTCCTAACCTAAACCTTATAATTTCAACACAAACCAAACATGAACATCTGGAGCATTGCTGAAGTTTTTGATAAGCAATATTCCCCAAAACTCAAATGAATAATTTGCAGGAAGTTTTTATTTTGTTCGTTTATGTTAACTGGACTTTTTAAACTTGAAATATGGAATAAAAAAATGTTGTATGCATAAAGACTGATAAATATTTCAACAAAGATATAGTCAAAATTCTTGTGGATTTGCAAAATTCTTGGTTTTTGCATTTATTAAGAACGTGCCTGGTGCGGTTCCTCTAAAGTTTCACCCCCATTACTTGTAGGTCAGATGTTGAATTATGCAATAACTGTTTGAGCTTATGTTTGTTCATATCTGTTTGTAGAGGCAAAAATTTCCTGAAGAGCTTCCAGGCAAAGCAACTGATGCTCTGACAGAAGGCAGTTTGGATGATTCTGGCAACCAAGGTATGCACCATTTTTAGATATGTTTCTGAAGAGCTTCCAGGCAAAGAAACTTGATACATCAAACATAATTAATGCATCACGCACACTGAATTTTTAGTCTTGTTATCGCAACTCATTGAAGTCATTTGTGTTGAAAAAGGGATTAGGGTATGTGTTGAAAGGAAAGGTTAAGACTTAAGAGAGAGAGAGAGAGAGAGAGCTCTAACACATTACACATCATGCTATCTGTTTAACAGCTCCTGAAGGAAAACAGCAATTAATGCCCATTGAAGGACATGTATTCTTACATTTCTAGTTTTGTATTTCTTTGTTGACTTGGGCAGCGGGTAGTCACAGAAAATTCGTTGATGGACAATCTTCAGTTGTGTACTAGATCAATTGGGCTGCTTTGACCTTTCAGATTTGGGGTCTCACCATGTAGTACTAGTCAAAGAACCACACTAACCATCTTTGTTTGACTTAACATTAATGCTAGATACACACCTCCTTTTTCTTAACCAAAAAAATCACCTGTTCTTTCATTGGATCACTTTGAATATTACACTGATTTGGCACTCTGCACGAATCTGATCTTTGTTTGCCTTGTAGTTGTGGACCTAGCCATTTTTTAACACTACTATGATTTGCAGAAGAAAACAAATTATAGTTGCACCCCATTCACATCTGCATCGTTGCATTTTTATGTGTACGCAGTAGCCTATACTACAGGCACACACACAAATCCACATTAAGTGTGATTTATTTATTTATTTATTGTTGTTTTCTTGAAGGGGGTGTTCAATAATGCTATCAGCTTGGGATTGTAACGCATCCTGCTATCTGTTTATTTGCAGAAAATTCACGTGGCTCAGGGACTGCTGGTGGTAGAAAGCTGCTAAATCCTTTAGTGACGATTTCCGTTATTAAGAAACCGGTGACCTCTGATGTTAGAAGTCCTGCAGAACCAGAACAAAAGAAAAAAGAGGAAGATGATAAAACAAATACTACTAGTGGACTACAATCATTGTGTCAAAACTATGAAAGTGATGAGGATTAGAACTCGTAAATATTGCAGAATGACTCTTTCTTTCACAGTTAGTTGCTCCCATTGGATTTTAAATGTGCATTTGCGGAGTGGGTGTCTAATATAATTCCGTTGTAACTGAGAATAGAAATAGTTGGTTCTCAAGCACTTGTGGAAATACCTGTTGTGACCTGATTCAAGAACTAAAAAGGGGAAGGAAACGGGCATAACTTTGTTTAATATGGTGCTATCCGGCTTGCTTGTTAATTCATGTTTTTCATCCTTTGGAATGTTACTTACCACTTCTTAGTATTATATACATACAGAGTATTATCTATAGAAAAGGAATTTTTCTGTTTGGTCTCTAATTTTTATTTTTTTAAAAAATCATTAATAATTAATTGAACATAAATAAAAAAAAATAAAATTATAAATACAAATATTTTTTATAATTACAATTAATTTCAAATGTATAAAGTTATTTTTTTACATAGATTATTATAATTAAGTTTAAATATATTTTACATTTTTATAAAATTATTTTATTTAACTAATTTTAATTATATTAAAAGTATAATTAATTTATGAAATAATTATATAAGCCAATTTTTTTTTTTAAAAAAAAGTAAATTGAGAGGCCTATCAAGACAATAATATATACATTATAGAGATGTTACATAATTTTCTTTTTATAATTGTAGTATTGCATTTGATTTTTTTATTATTTAATTTACTAGTATTATTGTATTGTAAGAGTTTAATATTGAACTATGCATTAAGTTAAGCTTTGGTGATATATTATAATTGATTTTATATTTACATTTAATGTTGTAATATTTGTTAAATTTTAATAAGGAATTAGAAAGATCTGAAATACCGTAACTTGTGGTTTGATTCAAACTCAAACCTCAAACGTAATTAGACTAGAAGTTTGAATCATACCGTAATTTTTTAAAAAAATAATAATTAAAAAAAAACCACTCAAGTAAGTAGTAAGTCGTTTTTAATGAATAACACCTCCAGTTCACCAAAAGACAAGTCTTTCAAATCAAACTAAGTCCCCCAAATTATTTTTGTAGATCTCCTGTTGGTAGGGGACTATTCACCTCGGAATAAGAAAGCTCCTCCAAAACATAACGGCAATCACAGCCTATGAGTCTGACCTTTCTGCATTTTTCTTTTCAACCATCCTCGTTCATAACTAGCATTGCTTCTCTCACAGTATTTTCGGAGAGTTCTTCACTATCTCCAATTGCTCACTAGCAAACATTAAAATTTAGAATCACAGTGAAGTGAACCAAAAGGATGTCTTATGTTGTACAACATATTACCACATAGTAGTGCAGAGTGGAGAATCTGCTTATAAACAGGCCTTCCAAGAAAAAATTCCCTTCAGTTCAGCGAGGGAAGGAAAATAATATCTCAACCATCCTTCAAAAGTTCATATCAACTAGCTTGCACAGATCATGCAATAGTAACTACATGCTCAATGGCCCTAATAATACCAGAATAATGATGACCAAACAAGATGCCAGAAAGATGCAGAACAGTAAGCAACTGTTTTGCAACTTCTGGTGCCACTAAAACATGACCATAGTGAGAGGACTACTAACTGATTCACTGAATATAGGGAAGAAATCACTTTTGGCCTTTCTTCTTCCATAAATCGCCAAACATTCTAATCCCAGAACCCTTCCTCTTTCCGCTTCCAAAACCATCATCCAAGTCATCAGCCATACCAGGAGACCCAACATATCCATTGTACCTACCGGCAGGTGTCTCAAACATGCCACCAAAGTGCTTATCCATGGAGCCACACCTTTCAGAAATCCTGGCACCCATATCTACACCACCAGCAAGCACTGCAGCCGCAGCATCTGCTGCTTTTCTCCATTGCTCTGTCTGCACCCTCAGCGTCTTCATCTCTGATTCCAAGGCCTCCTTTTCTGCTTCCACGGATTTCAAATTCTCATTCAACTTGTCTGCATTCGCTTTGCTTGCTTCCAACTCTTCTCCCAATTGGTTCAACTGCAAGGCCATTCCTTCTTCCTTACTATGAGCAGCTGATACTTTTGAAACTGCTTCATTGCATTGGTTCTTCAAATTCTCATTTTCATTACTCATGAACTCCAGTTCCTTCTCTTTCTCTTCCAACTTGGACTTCAACACTGCTATCTCGTCATTCTTCAGTGCTAGTTCATCCACAGAAGGCTTCTCAGGCTCTTTGATTGCTGGTGGAGTTGGGTCTTCGAATGATTTAGTTTCCTTCTCTACTTGATCCGCTGGTTGGCCGAATTCAATGGCCACCTTTTCAACTGGAACTTCAAAAACATCAGTCTCTTGTTGGTTGTCATCTGGTACAATATCTTGGGGTCTGGTTTCAGTCTTATTAGATTCTTGAGCATTCTTAGAGGGGTACTTCTCTTGGAACTTCTCTGCCACTGGCACTGCTGATTGCTCAGCTTTCTTCTCTAGTTCATCTTGAGCTTCTCTTTTTGCAGCTTCAGCAGAGGCAAGCTGGTCCTTTCAGAGTCTTCAACTCTTCCTGAGCCTGCCCAAGTTGAGACTCCAAATCTGCAATGCGAGTTCCCAGCTTCTTCTGATTTAGTGTATCGGATTGAGTGCCTCTTGGGGAACGCCGGTCTCCTCCTATCTTCGGACTTCGATCAGGAATTGTTCGATGATGCAATGGATCTGAGTCAGAACTTGATGTTCGAAGTTGATGTGGACCTCGTGGAGATGGCCTCTGAGGCAAATCTGATCCCCTGTTTGAAAAGAAATATAAATAGAGCTCCATCAAAAACTACTAGTTGACTAGAAATGGTTATGGAGTTAGCCCTTCTCATCATTGGACACAGCATAGCAACTTCCATGTTCCACATCTAGATTGTGTTGTAATAACTTGCAATTTTTAATAAACATTCCATAACATGATTACTAGCATAGAGATAAAATAATAACAGCATATACAAAAAGTAGAAGCAGACAGAGAACATATATATATATATATATAGAGAGAGAGAGAGAGAGAGAGAGTTTTGCTATATCCTCCTAAAACTTCTTCCTAATAATTCTCCTAATACTTATTAAAGTAAATATTAAATGAAAAAGTAAAGTATTCAATATCTTGGAAACATAAAAAGCATTCAAAACTTATTTCATCTAGTAAGTAGGAAGATTATTAGGATGATAGGTTCGGAGGATATAAAATTATTCATATATATATAGAATGGAAACTTGTCAAAGAGATAGTACAATACTGAACACTTTCAGCTAGATCCAGAAGCCAGAGGCAGAGTACCTGTTTTACTTGAAACCGATGTGATCCAATAGATCAATACCTTACAGAATTTATCAATTTCAGTGGGACAAGAATCAAACTTCTAACAACTTGACCAAAGAGGCTCCAATACCACTCAATAATCAATTTAACCTAAAGCTGAGAGGTGCTGGATAAAAAGTATTTTTCATCATTAACAGATTTGATATATTTCCATTCATCATTAAGTTTTTACTCATCAGAGAAGAGATGATATATTGTCATGTGTGTAGTCTCTGAACTCGTCGCAAAAAATAACTGAACATGCAAAATCTAAAGAAAGCCCCTGATATCCTATTTGAATCTTTGCAGCATTGTTGATGGCATGCCCCTTTAGGTTCTAAATAGTTCAAACACCAAGATGCAAAGATGGAGTCCTAAAGCTATAAAATGTGGATTGGTGAATAACATTGCTACTGGGGGAAAACCAAATCTGAATATACAGAAATGCTATCATAAAATTAGAAGGAAAATATTCCAATCAATGCGCATAGCTTATTCAAAGGACAATACAACTTCTGGCGGTACTGACAAATGCACCACAAGTCCACTAAAAATTCTGAAATGCAGATACCTTTTAGCAGCACTATGTGATTGCATAAATTTCTTTGTTGATGAAGAAGGAACAGAAATAGTAAGTAAATTAACTTATAAGCAATGAAAAGCAGTGGAACTTTATGCTGCCGATGGATAAGGTTATCATACCTTGATCTTGGCATTTGATAATCTTGATAGCAAATCACAGAACAGCACTTCGAAGGATTAGTTAGCTAAAAGTGTCTCACCTGCTAAAAGTAATAAAAAATGCAAGTCAAATGAAGGATCAGGTGAACTCCATCCATGCTAGCACACATTAGAAAACAATGAAGATAGAGTATACATATAAGAAGTTTAGGGCTCCTGGACAGAACCAGCCTATATAGATCTCATAAATGGCACAAGAGAAAGAATGCACGGTTTTTAATAACAGGAGAAGGGTAGGAGCATAGGACTTCTTCTGTAATTTTATATTCACCAGCTTTTGTGTTCTTTAACAGAAGAGGAGAGGCAGTGAGAAAACACTCTTCGAGATTTCATTTACACTTTTTAAAGCCAACTATTAAGCAAATGGAACATTTTGCAGTTAATGGAAGTTGGGCTTTTATATTCTCCCATCAAACCTAATCTCTCAAAAACCAAAATTAGGTACGAGATAGAAGAACAAAGTAAAGCACCAGTGGCTTTGTATAGTTATGGCCTCGAACCCACAATGTCATAAAGGAGCCAACTCACTAAAACGGTGACTATTAAACTAAAAAGCAATTGATTTAAACCCAAGATATCAAAAACTATCTTCTACTAGAAAAGTAAATGACCCTTTAATAAAAATCAAGAAAAAAGATGAATAAAGCAGCCCCACATCACACTAGCCCTGTGTCCCAACAACGACATGCTAAAAGTACGCCTTTAATGCCACCCAAGGGGCAGAGTATGCAGATTCCAGAGTCGACTTTATTCAGTACTTTTTCTGTTTAAAAGTAAGAGCTCTAAATGTTGCCATTTGTTTCACACAAACTAGCACATAAGGAGGCGAAATTTTTAGATACTCATATTACTACACTTAAAAAAGTTTCAATTTTATGTAAACTTTATTATATAATAATATAAATTTAATATGTGACATGTGCTCATAAGAATTTCTCATAGTTTAATATAGTACATGAGAATTTCCGAAGTAAATAAAAAAGGCAACATTAATGAACAATGGTCAGTCAATGCAAATTAATCCAATCCCCCCCTCTCCGACAAAGAAAAGAAGAATTTCTCCAAGTCGTAAATCTGTACAATGAGAGTGACCCCATGTATACGAGTAACCTGATACTGCTAGCAAAGAAGTAACACTTTCACTTGCCCATTAATTGCACTAGGCCCGCCATACATTCAAGTGGTTTTATCTTGGAGCAGACAGAGGAACAACTCTAATAGTAGGCATATCAATGCTTTTTTACCTTGGCTTCTGGGTTGTATTCTAAAGTAGTTTGTTCAAGTGCCTCTTCTGAACGAGGGGTTTAGCATTGATGCACCTAATAGAAGCATCAAATGTTAGTTCCAGGAGCAAACATCAGAGGAAACATGAATAATTATAACACAAACAACCTTACTAGGAAAAAAATCAATAGCTGGATAAGTTACTCAGTCCATGTAACTTATTGATAAAAGTTTTGGTGAAGGGCAAGTGGGTTGGAGTAGGTAAAACAATTATTGTAGGATTTTAGTATCAATATCATGTGTCAATTTGAAAAATTGTGGGGACTGACCATCACAGACCCCCCAAAAAAAAAAGGAAAAGTAAGGTTGGAGCCCACAGTCATTAGGTAAATATCTTCTATCTTTATCTTCCTTTTTTAACTTAATTTAAAGTTTACTTCAAATGACACTTCACAGAACAGAAAAAGATCATCAGATGGTAGTATATCTGTTCCATCTTAAATTCTCTCCCTTTCAGGAAACCTATCCCATCAAGACCCCCACATTCTAAAAAGCAGAGGCCACTAGATCATAGTGGCTACAGATCATACATACAAAGACACGAGAGAGGTTCAAATCCTTGTGGTATAATAGTGCATTCATGTCACAAGTGAAAGTATATTTACCTTTACCCTAAAATATGTGCACTCCTACAACTTTTCACAAGCTATTAGATGAATACGTGAATTGCTGTCACAAGTGATTCTTTTATATACAACTCGTGGTTTTAAATTGCGCTTGCGGTAGCGAATACGGTTACGTTGCGATTGTAAAAATTACGAATAATTTGCGGAAAAATGTGGCTGATGCAGATGTAATTGTGGTTCGTAGAGACTCCTACAATAACAATATTGTGGCTGCAATTGCGGTTGCAGACATCAATTTAGAAACCATAATACAACTATAAGTTTAAGGTGTGAAAAGTGATGTGTAATTAATAATGTGTAAATGACACTTTCTTTTTAAACATTCATGCTTTTTAAAGAATTTGGATCCTCTCCCTGCAAAATAACCATCTTGTTAGAAAGAGATAAATACAAATTATAATATATTGAGACCCACCATGATAGGTTATAAATTTCACTTTTATATTTGAAACCTTTTGTGTTTTTCTCTTTCTTACAGGACACTTTCCTGTTATTTCACTAACAAGAGAGAATCCTAATCCCTTTCTAAATGATGAGTTTTAAGCAGGATAGTTTTTTTTTTCTTCCCTCTCATCATCTGAAACTAAAACAATTTTAGTGAGAATTATAATTTTTTATTTAATGATATTCTTTTTAATTTTATGAGTAAATATGTAAAAGAAATTAGTATTAAAATTGTGCAATTTTTTCATAACTATGTAACTTTTCCATTTCACAATTTTTCAACGGCTAATTTACCAGCACAACAGCAAAATCCTTTTTAGATAATACCTCCCCTTCATTCAAAATGACTTGAAATTTGTAAATGATGTACAATTTTCTACAGACTACTTGCTGATTTTACTGGTATTAGAAAAAGGGGTCAGATACTTAATCGGGTGAAAGGGGTTTTGATTTGGATATCTTATACTTCAAAGAGGCTTTTGCTTTATTGCTTATATCCATGAGAAATTTGTCAAAAAATTACAAAGATTAAATAGAAAATTTTAAGTTTTAACACACTTTGTGGCTTTACACAATTTTTTTAGATAAAAGTTACAAAAGACAATATAAAGTGACTTAAGATTTATAAACTTTTTTGTAAAAATCTTGCATGATAAAGGACAAATAGATTTTGTTTATGGTAGACTAGCCCTTCACAAAACATGCTTTGAAGTAACTATTATTCAGACAACGAAAGTAACTAAATATTCATGGGAATAGTACATAGTTTGGCTCTCCCAAGAACAAGGTCTCTAATGTTCTTGAAAGTTCTTCACTTTGCGCTTGCTTTAATGGAATGGAATAAAAGTGACCCTCAAAATATGAATTCTTTTTCTATCTTTCACAAAACGTGCTCATTTTTACAGAATAGATCAAAATTAAATTCTAAAGAGAATCCAAAAGTTAGCCTTTAAAAATACGGTGCTCACAGTGAACACATGCAAACGTTTGGTAAAATGGATTTAAATTTTGAAGAGAAAAGAAATCAATGCTACCAAACATAACGTAAGACAAAGCAGTGGAAGATTCTGCGGTTGCACATGCATGTCCTTGAAATGAAAACGTTAAAAGTTCGATCCAATACAAATGTGAAATTAAAATAACTGATCACGCGCTGGCATGCGCGTGAAAAATGAAACTAATAAAGAAAGAAACAAAAAGAGAAATGAAAACTTTCAAAACAGTGAACAGTACGAAATGCACCAAATTAAAAAAGAATTATAAATGCTGTATGAATGAAATAAAATATAAAAATATCTCGCATACAAAATTACAAAAATATATTATATATATTGAGGATCTGTTGGAAACGAAATCGCATGTGAAAGAAGAAAAAAAATGTTTTGCTCGATCAACGGACAAATGAAGATTTAAATTAAAAAATTAAAATTGGTAACCCTTTTATTCAATTAAGATTATTATTAAATTTATCACATAAATTTTAGAATTCAATAAATTAAATATTTCAAAGTAACATCTTTAATATATAAAATTTGACAACAAAAAGAAAAATATAAAATAAAAGGCATTTCAAAGACAAGGGTCAATACTGCAGACCGCAAAGGAACAATGTAAGGGGAACAGATCTTGACATGGTAATGATTCCTCGAATGTGCGTTTGGTTGGCAAGAAAAAAAAAATAAATAGAAGGAAACCGATAGAAACTTTGTGGATAAAAATATGAGTGCCCTTTTCTCTCAGGAAAATACCAGCAGAACACAACCGAGCAGGTGCTGTGATGAAATTTGCAGAGGGCGAGCAAAGAATGATTATGGAAAAGAAAAAAGTTTTATGCTTGAGGTTTGAAAAGCACTGAGGAAACATATAGTATATATTCTATGAAATGATGAGCAAAACCATTACTGGCAGAGTACAGTGTGAAGCACTCACCTTGATGAATGATGACAACACTTTGCATTAGCAGAACAATGGTGTTAATCAGTTGACAGTGTTGAAGGATCTGAAATGAAAGCAGCAACCCATGATGAGGAAGACCAATTTCCACTGCAAATGGGAAGAGAGAAATCTCTCAGTGAAGACCAAAGACAGAGTTGAGGTAGGCTTTAAGTGGCTATATATATTTGAAACAAAAACAGAAAACTAAGTGGGAAAAGCATGCCCAGAAAAACCTAGAGAAAAGGTCCAGGACACTAGAAAAGGCACAGGAGTGGAGAGAAATTGGAGTTTGAAAGTTTGAATTAAAGCTGTTATGTGTGCAGTGACACTACAACTAGGGTAGTGCTTATTAATGAGTTTCAAACTCTGGGGGAGGAAGAGTACAAAAGTGTAATTTGGGGGCAAAACAAAAGGACCCCAATAATTAAATGTGTAATATAAGGCTTTGCCCTCTTGGAAATCCAACCTGCATCCTACGCTGGAGTTCTTGTCTTTCGTGTCAGTTTCTCCACAATTCAAAACCTTTCGCTGATTTTTAACATTTTCCTCTTGTTTTATTCCAACGGTGCGTGCTCTGAGCTCTTTATTTGAAAATAGATATAAGTGGTATAATTGAACGTCGGAGTTCAAAACAGTGATATGTTGCATATAAAGAATGGATTTTGCTTTTGCATTTGGGTAAAAGAAGGTTTTTTTTTAATTTAATGTATTATTAACAAAATTTAATTATAATAATAATTATTTATAATATAACATTTTTTTGTTATGATAATATAACAATTTTTTACGCTAATACTAAATTAAAATGAATCATTTTTTACTTCTACCATGAGTGGACAAAATCTCTCAACCAAATTGTCCACGTGCCTGACATCAGAACCATCTAAGAACAATGTGTGGGGTATATTAGTGATTAATTAGCTAAGCACAACGATGACTCTCTACATTTCTATTAATTAATTATGACCTGAAACCGCTACACAAATGAAATATTGTTTTTTTATAGATAAAATAAAAAATATATAGTATTCTTTATAGGCTTGAGTGACTCACCTATTTTTTATGGAGTTTTTTTTTTTGACATGTATTTTTTATGGAGTTACTCAACGGCTCAGTAAAGAAAAAAAAACTGGTTAAAAGAAATTGGAATGTCTATCAATTTCTATTCTTTGGTACAAAAAAGGAATAATTTATAATCTTACAAATGGTGCATGCTTCACTATATATACTGCATGCATCGTCTCGCTGGAAATTTTCATGGTAAGCTCAAATATAGCTACTTGTATATAATTATATACAATTATAAGTTAGTTTATTATTAATTTTAATTATAAAATTAAATTGATGTCACATATATTTTAAAAATTAAAATGAATATTTATAATTAACTAAAATTAAAGTTGTGTCGTAACAAATAAGCTGTATCAAAAATTATAAAACGTTTTATCACCAACAAGAAAAATTATTAAACGTTTGTCAAATATCATATTCGTGCATAATTGATAACCATTTTTACTGTCTTTTCAAAAGATCATGTAAAGCTTCAATGTAAAGCTGATAAGAAACAACATTTCTTCTGTATTGTCTAAGATGCCGATCACAACCGTATATATTTCATTTTAACATGGAAACTGCGCGCGAACCAAATTCCTTTCCACATGCTTTACCAAACACCAAATAGGACACTTGGGGTTTTCTTTATCTTTACAATATATTCCTCGTACTCACTTTTTGAGTGTGAAATTAATTTTTAATCAAAATGTTAAAATTGTCTTTTTTTATAAAATATTTTTAAGAATAATTTAAACTTTTAACATTATAAATAAAATTCGTTTACAATAAATTCTAGTTTACATACCACTAAAACACACTTTTGTGAGTTGAATGGGTTATATTTCTCCAACATTGACTCCATCTCCACAAAATTAGGCTTTAACCACGTTTACTTTTGGAGAATTCAAGAAGCAAGTCTAATCAACCATAAGTACTTTGATTAACTTCTTGTCATCAATCACTGTTCTTTATATCTAAAATGTTTGTTGACTCATTCCGACTCCGTCATCAATTTCTCTTCATATTTTTTAGAGGATTTTAAAAAAGATGAGTAAAGCCAACATGTCGGATCCAAAAGGAAATGATTAAACGATAAGTGTTTAATCAAGTTGAGTATCCTTTTGTATGACTTGATTAATCACTCATCATTAATTAATTTTCTCCAGCTCTAATATGTTTATTAGCTCTTTTGACTTTATCATTTTCACTTTCGTTTTTTTCTTAGCCCCATCATGGCTCTATGTAAGTAGTTCCATGGTTGGGGGGCCCGATGCCTTGCAAGAAGAAGAAAAAGAAAGAAAAGGAGATTTTAATTTGAAATGTATATTTTGTATACAATGTTTGTTCATTTATTTCATAAATTATTGGAGATTTGACCGTAAGTTTTTTTAAACCGTCTTCAAGACGTATGCAATTTTTTATTATCTAATTTCGTATTATGCTTATATATGTGTGGTTAAATTCAACAGGAACACAAATATTTAGAATCAAATCTCATCTCCACTAGAAAAAGGAAGTATTTAAGGGAAAAGGGAATTACCTGTGAGACAGACAGTACTCATTACTTAATAATGGTGAATGGATATGCTGTGTGATGTGTCTTATTTCCCGCGTTATATAACTCTTTCGTCATTTCATGACAATCCGAACATGGGATGTAATGCTATACTCATGTTTCCTATGGGGTAGAACCCTACATTGTTAAAACACTGCACTTAATACAAGGTACAGAACCCAGGATCTGGGCCACAGTTTCCAAGTCCAATAATTATCACTCAACAGCACTATACGCCAAACCAAATTCTTAGACTCATCTGTGGTTACAAGAATGGGTGTGGTTTATCAGTCTATGTTGTCCTCACGCCTCACCTATCATTTGGAGAGTGAAGAAAAAAAAAGTAAAGAAGGGGCAGAAGGAAACTGAAGGCTCATTTCCATTCCTTTTTTCATCAGAATGAAACAAAGTGTTAGTTAAAGATGAAATGGGAAAGGGAGTGGAGGAGATTTCGTATATTTTGAGAATTTGAGACAATGCATGTGAAGCTTAAATGCCTATGATATCTCTTCAACCACTCCATTGTCCCAACCTCATTACTGGTTGACCCTGTGTGTGTCCATGTCCAAACCTGATTAATCGAATCGCTGGCCATCATAATAATTGTATCAATCATGGTACACAGTATGAAATCTTTGAAAATATGGTCTACCACGGACACGAGACAGCACATAAAGAATAGATCCAAAGCATATCTTTATGGTAATGGTAAAGTATAAATGTAGTAAGCAAAGTCAGTAAACAAAATTTTTGAAATGATGATGGATTTTTTGATGTAAATATATAGTTGAGACTTATTAATTTTAGGTTTAATTCTTTAGTAAACTGTGCACGAATAATAATAGATCAAAAGTTAATAGTACAAATTTTTTTAAATCATTTTGTTATTATTCAATAATATGTGCTCTATAACAATAATTATGTACTTGTTCTTCTATTTAACTGATCCTATATTAGAGGAGCCAAATATATTAATTAAACCTCTAGAAAAGCATCCGTGAAGCTTCAACTTCAAAATATATGAAGGGAATTGAATGTTGAAGCTTATCCAAATGATATAATCATCCCTACCTTCCCCTCCCATCATCTATTTATATATAGCGTAACTGGGGATTTGATATAGGTAGAGGTGCTTAAGATGTGAACAATCAATGTAATAAACCTACAAAACAAATTTTTTTTTTACAACTAAACTATTTGTAATAGTTACTTTTGTTTCAGAAATTTAAAATAATGTTATAATTATTTTTAATTATGGCAACTGTTATGGAGTTTTCAAATTTTTTTTCATGAAAAAAATGATAATGAGCATAAGTTACTCCAATATTATTAACTAGGACACCACTAACATTGCTTAAGATTTTAAAAGGGACAGGTAGAAGCTCATTTATCTCTAAAGATTTTTTTTTTTCTTCCTGAACGGAAACTACTCAACCACCCGTTGTGAGTGAGAGGAGATCTTTGAGAATGGATGACCATGCACCAAGAAAACAACCAATGTAAGGGGGATTTGAAACCTTACACATAGAAAATGCAACATCCTTCTCTTTAATCAGTTAATTAAGCCAATCCATGTTGATTGCTGTTGCCGAATGTAGTATTTTTATGGTAGGATTTTTGTTTTTTGTGATAAAGTCTTTTGCAACATTATTTTTAGTTTTTTCTTTGTGATATCAATCTTGTCATAAAAAAAAATATTTCTTATCATAATTCTGTGTTAAATATGATTTAATCTTAATTTACTTTCAATGTAAAATTTTTTTACAATATTATTCAATCTTATACTAATATATTATTACAGAAGTTAGATTATAATAATAATAATAATTAGAGATACCAAACTTATAAAATGAGGCAGCAATATATATTGAATGATAATTTGAAAAAAATATATTAATGAATCAATAATAGTTGTCGACTTCGATTTCCTAGCTTTTTTAAGCTCTCAATGCCCCGACCCTCTCGGCCCTATCTTTGACAGTTTCATCTGACTTGTTCTTCGCCTTCACCTTGGCAGTGGAATTAGCCTGGTAGCTCTCTCCTCAGCATAGAAACACGAATTAGCTCATGTGTAACTACTTTTACTTTGACTTCACAATCTCATAGAGAGTTTTATTGGAGATTTTGTTATGATGTTAGAAATGTGTATATGATTTTCTTTTCGTTAGCCTCTCTGAATTCCATGTTATCTCAATTTTTACAAACTAATTCTGTGAGTGAGATTTTTTTGGGGAGTTTGGTGTAAACTGTAAAGTTCTATTGGGTTGTGGGAAAAGATTATCAGTTTTCGCCATTTTTTGGACCAGAAATATGTTAAAAGGTTGGAGAGAAGAGAAATGCATTTTTGTTGAAAATATGCATTTATGTTGCATTTTTGGACCAGAAAAGATTTTTTTCTTTGTTGAAAAAAAAAATTCATTTTAGAGAAGAGATATAAGACAAGAAAACCATAAAAATATAGATTATTCAAAACAAAACTAATTACAAATTCTTTTATGACAATAAATATTTGGGTCTTGTTATGTTAAGAAATCAAAAATAGCATTTATTATCTCTCATTAAATCATCTTAATTACATTTACTTAAAAAAATATTAAATACATTTTAAATTTTCAAGACATTAGAGCATGTTTGATATAATGAAAAAGAAAAAAATAAAATATATAAAATCTTTAAAACTAAAGTATAAAAAATCTTCCTTTCAAAATATAAAAAATATTAAATATTTTTACTTTTTATTTGATATATTTTATTTTTGATTCTTTAACATGTAACTTGAAAATACACATTAACCAAACCCTAAATATTTTCCTATGTTGCACCATATGAAGAAAGATACTTTTCTATTCGTTGTCCAAACTCCAAACAATATTAAAAATAAATCACTTTTCTGAAAAAGTGTTTTCCACAGAAAACTTCTTTAGCAATAAAAGTTTCAACTTTGAACCGAAACAGCAGACCATGCAAGGGCCCGCAAGAACATTCATTATGGGTGTCCAGAGGTACGCCCAGTGGCTGGTGCAGTGGATACTCGAATATCAGACTGGGCCAAGCAGAGCCCAACATGATTGAACCTTCACACCGCAAAACTCAAGAAAGGGGAGGCAAAATCATTAAACCACTCATACAAGTTCAAGCATTGTTGCATTTGCATTCTCTGATTAAATTCCTAAACAGTCTCATAATGCACAACCTCAATGCACAAATGTTGTAGGTTCTATATACAAACATGATATACTATACTAGGAAAAGCCAAAAAAAAAAAAAAGAAAACCGAATCTTGTATTTGTAATCATATATATGTACTTTAATAGTTTCCGGAACGCCTGAGTGTGTATCCAAAATTGCATTATTGGCACTCATAGGTCACACCTAGATTTCCTCACTCTCAATTCAACACTTGATATGAACCTACCCCTGTTAAACTTGTGTTAAATGAATTTTCAAAATAATAAGTTGATTAATTTATTATCACTATTCATCGATCAAAACTACTCTTTATATTCACTATGATGTTTTCTGCTCAACAAAATCTACCTTAAATATGTATGAAATTTTCTGGCCGTTAATTATATGAGCATTAGAAAACCCCTCTTAAGAGCGTTTCAAACTCTGACAAAAAAAAAAAAAACAAAGCGTTTCAAATAAAAAACAATTGAAAAAGGAACAATTGAAGACTGTTAAGACGGTGTCGCTCTAGCCAGGTTTTGCAGTTGTGCTGCTGCCCTCTCACCAACTCCAATATAAAGTACTTGTCCTGTGCAAACTTCATTTTAAAAAAAAAAAAAACAGTTCCTCCTGTGTTCAGAGCAAGAAATTTGGGTTCATGTCATGTGACGATGATGGAGCTGCATCTTCCAAATCATGGTGTTCTAATCAAATTCCATTGACAATGTGGTTCTTCTGAATTTTGACGATTATTTTCTATCTAAAAAATAGCAAAGTGCTTGAAGCAAACAAAGTCACAATCTTACAGAGACGCAGTGGGGAGGGCTGTTTTGCAATGACCAAGTTGAGGGCATGAAAAATTTGTGATCAATTGAATCAAAAAGTGAAGTAGCCCATTTCAACAAAGACGTGAGACTGCAACGGTAATCATAGTCAGGATCAGAATGTTGCGCCACTTTTAATTAATAACTCCAATTTCAATTTTTTTTAAATACTCACACACTCTTTTAATTTTAGATGAGTTACATTTACACCCCTCAACTAAAAAGAATAACTATTACATACTTAAATTATGTAACTAGTAGCACTTAAATTTTCATCTAATATTCCATCAAATTCAATTGATAATTTAGTCATATGTGATATGTATGTCAACTATTAATATAGTTTTTACATTTTTTTATAAAAATAATTCATAAAATAAAAAGTTTGTGTATTTAAGTTGGTATAAAATTTAGTTCTGTTATCACTTTTATTAGTTATTTTATATAAAAAAGTGAAACAAATGTTAATAGGTTACGTGCACATCACGTACAATAAGATCATCAATTAAATTTGACGAAATATTAAATAAAAAAATAATTTATGTATCTAATAATTACTTTTTTAGTTGAAAGAATATATATGTAACTCACTCAAAATTAAAAAGGTGTCTTTACATTTTACCCTTTTTTTTATGTGTTATGTTAATTTTTGGGTTACTATTTGTTATGTTATTATATTAATTATAATGTACATACATATGCTCTCGTATGTTTGCTACAATGTTCATCAAACAGAGTTGGCATCTATATATATATTTATATATGCTTTTTTTTGTTGGTGGCTGCAGATCGTGAAGTAACAGCTGAGCATGCAGTTTCTGGTTCTGAGCCACAAGCAGTGGCGAAGAATGCTTGCGACAATGAGAGATGAAACCAGCTGTGTATGCAGAAGCAAGCCATGGGATGCTGCGACAAAAATGAAGATTGCCATTGCTTTCGCCCCCCAATTTCTTCTTAGGAATATCTTCTTCTGGGTTGAGGTGGAGTCCCATGTCTATGTCTCCACCATAGTTTCGCCTCGATATATCACATCTATCTATCTAACGAGAAATAAATTGCATTTGTGTTCAACATTAAGGAACAATATATGCTAGCTATTTCACCATCCATAAGTTCTTGTGGGTGAAAATAAAATAGTTGCAACTGCTGCAAAAACTATAATATATGCACGGTTGGTAATACTATATCTTCGTTTCCTTTTTATTTGTTGTTTTAGAAAAATAAATTATTTTATTTATTGTTTTAAAAAATTAAATAAGTTTTACTTATTTATTTATAACTTTATCTTTAATATTAATACAACAAGAGCAAGTTAATAGAGTAAATAATAATGTCTTAAATATTTCAATAAAAAATAATTTATTTAAATAAAATTATTTTTTTAATATGACAAATGCTTAATTATACAATACAAAAGAATTTTAGAAGATATTTATTTTCTTAATAAAATAAAATAATATTAATGACAGAAAGAGGAAAATCACAAAGCGCATTAATTTAATTTTTGTCATTAAGTGAAAAAAAATTATGAGCATCGAATAATTTTTAGCAAGATGCAATTTACTTTTCCATAGGCTTTTCTATGTGGTAAAACCAAGAAAACAAATTAATGTCTACAGACTATATGCATTTGCTGTGGGTTGGCTTAACTGTCACGATCAAATTGGTTATTTTAAGAAGTTTTTTGATTCAATTTTTGCTGAAGACCATTTGTAAGTATCATTAGACTCTCTTCCTCTTAAACTTTCGTTTACAAAAGAAAAAAAAGGCTAAATATGCATTTTTTTTGACAAAAATTACCATAAATTAACATTCCCCTTTGTTTTTGGTGCATACAAATACTTGATTAAGGATCTCCATAGGATCTCACATTGAAAGCTAGACACTGTTCCCAAATGAAGGATATGATATAAAGAACCTCTTTCATTGTTTTATCGTCCTGCTTTTGTTCTTTCCATTGGTTTTGGTATCTACTGCTTAAAGCAAATTCAAGCATATTCAATTTCTGTGTGTTCGGCTGTTTGAGCAATGCCGTATGACTGGATATACCCTGCGGTGCAGGTCATGAAGGAGAATTGAGAATTGACTGAGACAAAAGAATGTAAGACATCATTGCTTTGATAGTGATTTATCTTAGTTTTGAATTGCAGTTGCAGTCATGCTTATGATTATAGTTATAATTATAGAAATTACTGACAATTATAAAAAAAAAATATGACTGGTGCATCATAATTATGATTTTAAAGACACTCACAAACCAGTTACATTTTCTTTTCTCATATATATATATATATATATGGGTGGAAATCTAGTTACACCCGTTGTAAGTCTTTAGACCCTTATACCGCTTGATAATTTTTTATGAATGTTAAATTTTATCAATCCAACTGTTGGATTGAAAGTTCTTATGAAGTACATCAAGTTTACAAATTTCATATAATTTAAAAATTAGTTGATACTTTATCACACCATTTTATTTTAACGTATAATGTATTTTTTAAAATATAAAATTTTTTTGACTATTAGATTACATATCTATGAATGTCCAATTTATCTCAAATTTTACATGCATGATTATCAAGATAATAACACATGATTCAATAGTTGAATTGATTTAATTCATATTTTATAAGAATTTATTAAGCGATGTAAGTGTCAAAAACTTACACCTAGTGTAAGTGGATCTCCACCCTATATATATATATATATATAAGTTTTTTGTGCTTACATGAATTGTATATTTGGTGCAGGAAATGGAGACGGTGGAAGTCGCTAAAATATGCAATATATGGATTATTTTTGATTAAGTGTATATTTAAATTAACTTATTTTATTATCAAAACAATTTATAATCAAAATTCTTTTGAGAGAATTTTTTTTTTAAAAAAAGCGCTTATTTCCCTAAAAAAAAGCTATACCAATCATGCTATAATTGAGTCTAACGTAAGTTGCACTGACAAGGAATGCTTGGATGGATGCATTTTCTCATATGGAGAGGCTGCAAATGCTGTGTGTGGCTCTGCGCAAAAATGCATGTGCCAATACCAAGGAGAGCTTCTTTCCAGCAAGCCCTTGAGCTTCTGCAAATACCAGTGGAATATACTTGAATAAGAACGAGTAAATGTCAATAAAAATGCCCTTTTTTTTTTGTTCTTTTCTCTTTTCATTCTCAGGAAATAATGGAGTCTTAATTAGTATGGAGTAATTTATTTCGTATCTATATATATGTGTTTATATATACCTTAGAAAATTAAATGCTGTCATCACCATTTCAACGTCTGAACAATGAATGGTTCAACTTCAATCGATCATGCAAACTCTTAAAATTAAGGAATTTGCCAGAATTGAGATTTAAAACTTAGCAACGGCTAAATATATGTTTATTATATCTTTATTATCATAAGATTTGATTTATCCACTATATAATCATTGAATCATATAGTATCATTTATTTAAAAATAGTTAAAAACTTCTATTAAAAGTCTCAAATCTTAATTACTATAATATAATGTGATGCTTTCTTAATTAATGATAATGTAAGAAAATTTTATACTAAATTTTGTAACATTAACGATGAAAAGTAAGGTTTGCCATTCTGTATGGGATTAGGGTGCACACCAAAAAAAAAAAGGGATTATGGCTGTCTCGTTATTGAATCTGAATAGTGTAGTATTAATGTATTATAGTTATCTCCGTTAATTCTTTTGAAATATTACAAATTATCTCTCAAATTTGGGAAAATATTGAACCATTGTTTGTTATGGAAGGAGAAATTTGAATTTGCGCTAGTCAGGTTACAACTATTGCCCAAGTGGCTAAATATTCATATAAGTAAACTGTTTCTCCCTTAATATATCCCATTATCCCTTAAGAAGGTCTTTGCAGTACGTTTTCCTCATTTTGCATGGTAAATGTAAGAATGATCAACATCAGAGTATATCAATTTGCTTTTGTGATCGCCAAAACCTGTCAGGATCAGGAAAATGAGAACAAGGAAACCCAAATGGCCCGTACCCTTCTTTTCTAGAAATTGAAACACAGCCAAATACCAGAGACTATAACCTTTCAAACACGTGGACCTAGGAACAATCTAATCATCTTCTAGACCCGAGATATATCATCTTTTTGTATGGACTTTGATTCATACTTTTCTTAATGGCTCTTCTTCTCATTCCTTTCCTAAACCCCATGGATCCATTCATGAAGCTTCCTTGCACAAGCTTACCTCTGGCTCTAGGGTCTAGCAACTTCAAGTTATCACTTTCAACAAAATTGAATTTTCCAGTTTCCTTCCATGAACAACCAACAAGCTCTCTCAGATGGTTGTGAGAAAATATAATTCGTAGAAACTGAATTAAATGCACCATTTACAGCTGCAGTACTAGTATGTCGAGCTCGGCTTCAGATGATTGTTTCGTGTTCGCCATTTCTAATGGCAATAAGGTCACTGCCATGAAGCTTTTGAGCTTTGACTTAATTACCAATCAATGAGTTGGTCCCCAAACGATATTAATATATACCTTCAACCTGGACCCCATCACGACATATGATAACTGCCCTTGCAAATTAATCAAACGGCCACAATGAATCGCATTCAACATGATTTTGACAAAAAATAATAGGAAGAATTCAACCCTCTAGTTGAGAATCCTTATGGGTTGTTTCCATGTTAGTTGGAAGCCATCCTGCAAAGTTTGTCAATTAATTGGCACATAGTTGGCCAAGGAGCCAATCATGGAGAGAAAAATTAATTGGTTGCTAATACAACTTGCTTGGAAGATGACTTATAGCTTGTTCCTATGCTCTGCTCCTTTTTGCAATTTCCCTTCCTCTGTCTGGCCCTAAATTTCACTTCTGCCCCATAACCTAGTGGATATTTTTTTCCTCTTGCCCCAACCCTTATGTGACCCTTTTCACGTCCAGCCTTCTCCAGTCTTGATCTTCACTCTCTCTCTCTCTCTTTTTTTCCCCTTTTTTAAGGTACTGTTGCGTTTGTAAGACTGGTGAGTATTTACTCTTTACACAAAAAATGGTAAGAGTCACTTTTTGTTTCTCTCTTTTTCACGACAGATCATTTTGACATACCAAAATGCGTATCAAAGAGTACATGGACCAAGATGGGTGAATATCAACGCATTCTCACAGAGTGGGAGAAACTGCTACATGCAGCTTCTTCTTCACTTGTCTGCAAACAAAATGGTCCAATTTGACAGCTCAGTGTGAGAGCCTCAAAACTGTGAGAATGAGAGAATGCTTTCAGGCAACACAGACAGATTGCAGGCGTGAGACGGAGAGAGGGGAAGAGAAATCAGAAATTGAAGAAGTGGCTTCGTGGAGTTGTAGAGATTACATTTCCGCATCGAATTTCCAATTTGGAGATATATTTTTGTCATCTCCAATTCCAACCGTACATCACTCATCACATTGCTTTTGCTATGCTTTACATTTTTCAATAAAGACAAGTTACCTTTATGCTTATTCAAAATTTCCAAATACTTAATTATCACCCAAAAAAACCAAAAAAAATTCCAAGTACTTGCGATACTACTACACTTGTCCGAAGTTACCAGAAAATGAATATAGTTTGTTGGTATTACTGTATTATGAAAGATGCTATTGCTCTTGATACAAATATAATCATTCGCACTGATCATTCAGTTCAATTTTTGAATTAAATTAAACAATTATTTTGAGTGATTATTTAATTTATTATTAACTATAATTAATATATTTAAAAGTTTCTTAAGTATACTTTTTAAAAATTATAATTGGCTTTATTTAGGTTCGTTCCTGCCATTCATTGAAGCTAACACCAAAAAGATATAGGAGGCTTCTAAAATGCACTGAAAAGTTTTGGTACATGAATACTTCAATCCAAATTACTTGTAACAGCAGATGTTTCAGTTTCTTTTTTTGTTTTTTTGTTTACATTTCAAGTTATGCTTGCACGTATTTGTTGGATGTCACGTGTTTCAATCTCTGCTTACTTTTATTTCTTTTTTATTTTTGTTTATTTCTTCATTTTAATTTATAGTATTAATAATAAATTATTTAATTTGGGTTATATTTTTTAAGTCATAGAAATCATTATAAAAAGAAATTGCTATAAAAATCTCACTATGATATTAAATTTTTTTAGGATATATTTTTTATTAATTAATTTAATAATATTATTTAAGAATGTTTCCGAACATATAATAATAAATTAATTTTAAAATTTTAAAACTAAGTACAACATGGTTAAATTTAAAATAATAAAATAATAAAAAATAAGTTTTTAAAATAATAAAATAAAAAAAAAAATATTATGAATGAAGTATATAGGAATGGTAATAGGGAGATAGAGACAGGTTTTTATACAACTCAACTTCACTCCATACTCCTTGAAAATATAATACAATCTGATCCTACTAATCCTGTGAGTTTTGAGAACTAAAACTTAAACTTGCCCTTATGAAAATATTCAAAACCCACACATTACCTGACTTGCCACGTACCTTATGAATATTTTGCATAAATTTATATAATAATTAATCATAATATTAAAAATCAACCTATTATTTCATATAAATTAAAAAAACATGTTTAAAAGGACATACTTCCACTTCTTATATTCATAATTTAAATAAATAAATTATAATAAAAATGTCTAAATTATAATATATTTTACATATAATTTTAATATATATAGGGGTGCAGGACGAGGTGAATTATTCTCAATTTATACCGATACCCTGTCCCTAAACCTCACGGGCTGGGTTGGGTGGATACTTGCAAAGCGAGTTTATATTGTCATTCCTACATAACTAAGTGAAAAGCATTTTTCTTAAAAAAAATTACTACTTATTAAGGTGAATGAAAATTAAAGTGAAAAATGATATAAAATCACATTTTATAATTTTGGTGTTGATAATTAATTTTTCAAAATTTATTTATTAATGTAATTTATAAAAAATATAATTAGAAATGTTAAATGGAGATTAGCAGAGGATTGAAGAATAGTAATAAATTTGGACATGAGAATATTTTAGATGCATGTAGTTGACCAAAAAAAAAAACTTAGGTATATGAATACTTCCATTTTAATTACCTGTTATCACAGGTCTCTCAATTCATTTTCTTTTAGAGTAGTTTATTTTTGTTTGTTTCTTAATTTTAATTTACACTGTTAATGATAAGTTAAGCATTTTAGATTTTATAAATTCATAGTTCATTATTGTATTAAATTATTTAATGATATATTTTTTATTAAATATTTTAATAATATTATTTAAGAATGTTTCAATCCATATAATTATAGTTGTATAACCCAGAATGAAGGTCAAACCTGTCAGAAGGTCGAGTCACTGAATTACTCTAACCACAGATTAAGTGTTTTGAATCGAAAAATTCAGAAAGAAGGAAAAAAAACTTACTATATAAAAAAATACTTTATATTTTTAATCTAACACAATGTAGTTGTAGTATTTAAAGAGTATATAATTGAATATTACAATATAATGTAATAGACAAACATATTTTTAACTAACAAATAACATAAATTAAATTATTTTGTACATTTTTTTAAAGAACAACATAAATCCAATAATCATGTCCAAGTTCACTCGTCCCTTATTTCTTTTATCAGCATAAAGTGAAGAAAAAAGTATTAAAAAACTTGAAAATAACTTTATAATGAAACATATATTATGGTCGAGTCAACTGTGCGGGTTAAGTGAGTTTGAGCGATTCAACCGAGTAGGTTAGCTGGGTCAAACGAGTTTATCTAGGTTAATGCAAAAAATTATCTAAAGTCTCAACTAAATTGATTCAGTGGTCAGTTCATGGGTTTTCCAATCAGATCGGCTGGTTCAATCCGCTCAATACAACTATGACTATAATTGTAGATATTTAAAATTAATTATATTGTTTAGTTTAAAATTTATTAATTTTGTATGCTTAATAATATTTTTATATTTTAATATTCATTTGTAAAATATTCTATTACAATTTTATTTAAACAATTATAATGAAAAATAATTATTTACATAGCTTGTCCTTCATTTTTTTTTATATACATGTCTTTTTTGTTCAAGTTAATTTATATTAGTGCTTATACAATTTTATTTTGGGTAAGTTTAAAATCTCACAAGTTGTTTATAGTTAACAAGTTGTTAATGTTAACAATATTTAATAAGGTTAATAATGTATAGAGTTGTTAAACGAAATGACCCTGTTCGTTTAAGTCCACCTGCGTAACCCTACAACAGGTTCAAACTGGATACTCCAAAATTACTCGCATTTAAATGGGGCTGAAAAGAATTCACACGATTCACCTAGCACGACCTTGCAGGCTTAAATGAGTCAGCCTTCATAATTTTTTTCTTTAAATTGCCATGTTTTTTTCACCAAAAAATTTGAAATCCACTTAATCATTAAGAAGTAACATTGGAAAGTATCAAAATATATAATCTTTAAGCATGATTAAGAAGTTATAGTATATATTTTTAAATTTTAAAATTAATATATTCTAATTAAAAGTATATCATATTCAATCCTTAAGTATGATTAAGAAATAATATTAGAAAGTATAAATTACTTTATCGTCGATTGTAATTACTAAGTCATAATTTTTTTAAAAAAATAGTTTTCACTTAGATAAATCATAGTATTTTTATTATTTTATTATTTCAAATTTAATTATATTGTGGTTAGTTTTAAAAATTTTAAATCAATTTTTTAAAAAATACCTTGATTATCAACAATGTTTTTAGATTTTTAATTATTTTTCTAAAAAAAATACCGTGCTTAATAGCCATGGCATTGCTTTTAAAAATTTTAAATAAACACTATTTTAAAAAAAATTATATTCAAGTAGCCAATCATTTCAAATGTCACAAATCTTGGTGATGTAAGTGTAACATAGTTTAACCTCTTCGGTAAGTTACAAGTGATTATTTTCAGCCATTTATGTATTTTCTACATAATCAATGGCTCTTAGAGCTTAGTGCAAGTAATAGGTCACAAGTCACATGTCACAGATGACAGGTGACAAATGACAGGTAACAGTTAACAAATAATAGGTGATAGCTGACAAGTAACACATCATGACAGGTGACTTGTGACAGGTGATAGGTGACAGGTGACTTGACAGGTGACAGGTAACATATCACAAGTGATAGGTAAAGGGTGAGTAAAATATAATAAGTGACAGGTGATAAGTGATAGGTGACATGTGAGAGGTAATAGGTGACAGGTGACAAGTGATAGGTAACAAGTGACACGTAACAGGTAACAGGTAACTCGTAACATGTCACAGTAACAGGTAACAGGTAACAAATCATAGGTGACACATCACAGGTGATAGGTGACACGTAACAAATGACAGGTGACTCGTAACAGGTAATAGGTGGTACGTAACAGTTAATAGGTTATTGATGACAGGTGACAGGTAACAGGTGACAAGTGACACGTAATAGGTGATAGGTGATTCGTAACAGATGACAAGTGACAGGTAACAAGTCACAGGTGACAGGTGGCAATTGATAGATAACAAGTAATAGGTGACAGATAACAAATAATAGATGATAGGTAACAAGTAACAGATAAAAGGTAATAGGTTACAGGTTACAGGTAACAGCTGACAGCTAATAAGTAACAGATGACAGGTGATTGGTAACAGATAACAAGTGACAGGTGACACGTAACATGTGACAAGTAACAGGTGACAGGTAATAGGTAATTGGTCACAGGTGATAGATAACTGGTTGTAGGTGACAAGTAACAGGCAACAGATAACAGGTGACAAGTAACAGGCAACAGATAACAGGTGACAGTTAACAGGTAACAAGTAACAGGTCACAGGTGACAGGTAACTAGTCATCGGTTATAGATAATAGGCAATACGTAACAGGTGACTGGTCACAAGTGACAGGTGACACATAACAATTTACTTATAACAGGTAATAGGTTACAGTTAATAGGTAAGACGTAACAGCTCACAAGTGACGAGTAATAAGTAACATGTGACAGGTGATATGTGATAGGTGACAGGTAATTGGTAATAGGTCACAGGTGACAGGTAATAGATAACTGCTAACAAGTGACAGATAACAGACAACAGGTAACATGTCACCGGTAACACGTAACAGGTAATAGGTACCAAGTAACAGGTCACAGGTAATAGGTAACAGGTTATAGGTGACAGGTGACTGCTAACAGGTGACAGGTAACAAATAGCAGGTCACCAGTGATAGGTAACTGGTAACATGTCACAGGTGACAGATAACAGGTAATACGTAACAGGTGACAAGTAACAGATGACTGGTCATAGGTGATAGGTAATAGGTGACTGATCACAAGTGACAAGTAACAAGTGACATGTGACAGGTAATAGGTGACAGGTGACGAGTAACAGGTAACAAGTGACAGATGACAAGTAACTTATAACAAGTGACAGGTAATAGGTTATAACTGACAAAGTCATTATGTCTATGTGGATGGAAAAAAAAAAAAAAATAATTGATGTATTTTTTAACCTTTATTTAACAGGTAACAGTTGACAAGCGATAGTCCAACTCACCTTGCATGATCTCGCTGGCCTAAATGAGTCAGCTTGCATAATTTTGTTTTAAATTTCCATATTTTTTCACCAAAAAATTTTAAATCCACATAATCATTAAGAAATAACATTGGAAAGTATCAAATATATAATCTTTAAGCATGATTAAGAAGTTATAGTATATATTTTTAAAATTTGAAATTAATATGTTCCAATTAAAAGTCTATCATATTGAATCCTTAAGTATAATTAAAAAATAATATTAGAAAGTATAAATTACTTAATCGTTCGATTGTAATTAATAAGTTGTAATATTTTTTTTAAAAAATACTAAATTATAAATTATAAATTAAAAAGTATTTTTTAAAAAATAAAATAAAATTTAAGTTCTAGTAGCTTATCATTTCAAAAGTCAAAAAATCTTGGTGATGTAAGTGTAACATAGTTTAACCTTTTCAGTAAGTTACAAGTGATTATTTTTAGCCATTGGTGTATTTTTCTACATAATCAATAGATCTTAGAGCTTGGTGCAAATAATAGGTCACAGGTCACAGGTTACAAGTGACAAATGACAGGTGACTAGTGACAGGTAATGACTAACAGGTAACAGGTGAGAGGTTAGAGGTGAAAGGTGACACGTTATGACAAGTAACATGTGACAGGTCAAAAGTAGCAGGTAACAAGTCACTGGTGACAGGTAATAGGTCACAAGTGACAGGTAACAAGTGATAGGTGACAAGTCACAAATAACATGTATCAGGTGACAGGTGACAGGTAACAGGTGACTAATAACGGTAACAGATGACAGGTAACAAGTAATAGGTCACAGGTGACACATAACAGGTAACAAGTGACACGTAATAGATGACAGGTAACAAGTGACAAGTGACACGTGATAGGTAACAACTGACCGATGACAAGTAACAAGTGACAGGTAACAGGTCACAGGTGACAGGTAAAGGGTGAGTAAAAAGTAACAGGTGACAGGTGATAGGTGACATGTGACAAATAACAGATAATAAATGATAGGTAACAGGTGATAGGTGACAAGTAATAGGTGACAAGTGACTTGTAACAGGTGACAGATGATAGATGACAAGTAACAGGTCACAGGTCACAAATAACAGGTAACTAGTGACAAGTAACAAGTGACAGGTAACAGGTCACAGGTAATAGGTAACAGGTAACAGGTTACGGATGATATGTAACAGGTGACAGGTAGCAAGTTACAGGTAACAGGTAGCAAGTTACAGGTGACAGGTAAGATGTGAGAGATCATAGGTGATAGGTGACATGTTACAGGTCACTCGTAATAGATAACATGTGATAACTCATAAGTGACATGTGACACATGACAGGTGACAGCTAACAATTGACATGTGACAAGTGACAGGTAACATGTACAGGTAATAAGTAAAAAGTAACACATGACAGGTGATACGTTATAGATGACAGGTGACAGATAACAGGTGATAGATGACTCGTAACAGGTCACAAATAACATATCACAAGTGATACGTAACAGGTGACAGGTGAGTTGCAACAGGTGACAGGTAGCAGGTAATAAGTAACTCGCACCAGGTGACAGGTGAGTGGTAACAAATAACAAGTCACAAGTCACAGGTGATAGATAACTAATAATAGGTCACAGGTAACAAGAGACAGGTCACAGGTAACAATTAACAGGTAACAGGTCACAAGTCATAGGTGACAGATAACGAATAACAAGTGACAAGTAATAGTTGACAGGTAACAAGTAACAGATAAAAGGTAACATGTAACAGATGACAACTGATAGATAAGAGGTAACAGATGACAGGTTGCTTGTAACAGATGACAGGTGACTGGTAACAGTTAACAGATAACATATGACAGATCACAGGTAATAGATGACTGGTAATAGGTCACAGGAATAGTAACAGGTGACAGGTAACACGTAACAAATAACAGGTAACAGGTGACATGTGACTCGTAACATGTGGCAAGTAATAGGTAATTGGTCATAGGCGACAGGTAACTGGTAACTGGTTACAGGTGACAGGTAACAGATAACAGGTGACAGGTAACAGATAACAGGTGATAGGTGACAAGCAACAAGTAACAGGTGACAGGTAACAGGTCATCAGTTACAGATAATAGGTGATAGGTTACAGGTGATTGGTCACAGGTGACAAGTGATGAGTAACAGGTTACATGTGACTCGTAACAGGTGATAAGTTACAATTAACAGGTAAGAGGTAACAGATCACAGTTGACAAGTAACAGGTAACAAGTAACAAGTAACAGATGGCATGTGATATGTGACAGGTGACAAGTAAGCTGTTAATAGGTCACAAGTGACAAGTTACAAGTGACTGATAACTGGTGACAAGTAACAGACAATAGGTAACAGGTAACAGATAATATGTAACAGGTTATAAGTCATAGGTGATAGGTAACAGGTAACAGATGACTGTTAACAGGTAACAGGTGACAAATAACAGATAACATGTAATAAGTCACTGGTAATAAATAACAGGTAATAGGTCACAGGTGACAGGTAACAGGTGATTGGTCATAAATGACAGATAATAGGTAACAGATAACTGGTCACAGGTAACAAGTAACATGTGATAGGTAGCAGGTAACATGTGACCGGTGACAAGTAACTTGTAACAGGTGACAGGTGACAAGTAACATGTGACAGGTAACAGATAACATATGACAAAGTTATTATGTCTATATGGATAAAAAAGAAAATAAATAAAATAATTGATGTATTTTCGGCCATTGTTTAACAAGTAATAGTTGACAAGCGACAGCTCGACTCACCTTGCATAACCTTGCTGGCCTAAATGGATTAGCCTGCATAATTTTTTTTTAAATTACCCTTATTTTTCACCAAAAAATTTTAAATCTACATAATCATTAAGAAGTAACATTGGGAAGCATCAAATATATAATCTTTAAGCATGATTAAAAAGTTATAGTATATATTTTTAAAATTTGAAATTAATATATTCTAATTAAAAGTCTATCATATTCAATCCTTAAGTATTAATATTAAAAAGTATGCATTACTTAATGATTAATTATAATTAATAAGTCGTAATACTTTTTTAAAAAAATACTTTTCACTTAAATAAATTATAGTATTTTTACTATTTTGTTTTTTTTAAAACTTATTTTGTTTTATTATTTTAAATTTAACTACATTGTAATTAGTTTTAAAAAAGTTTAAATTGAATTTTAAAAAATACCTTGGTTATCAACATTGTTTTTAAAATTTTTAATTATTTTTTAAAAAAACATGTCATGCTTCTCACGTGGCATTGGTTTTAAAAATTTTAAATTAAAAATATTTTTAAAAATAAAAAAATCCAAGTTTCAACAATCCATCATTTTAAAAAGTTACAAATCTTGGTGATGCAAGTGTGGACATAGTTAACCTTTTTAATAAGTTATAAGTAATTATTTTTTAGCCATTAATATATTTTCTTATATAATAACTCTTAGAACATGATGCATCTATGTATCTATATTTTTTAAGTATATTAAAGACGTTTTCAAAAATATATTATAAAGATAAGGACGGAGTTATAGGCCACAGTATGGAATTATGGACAAAATGTCAATGTTTGTACCCAAAAAAAAGAGTCAATAATTGAAGCGGAGAGAAGAATGGGTGGGAAGATGAGTGTCAAAGAAGAGTTAGAGCCCAATAAACAACCTAAATAAATTTAAGCCCAAAACAAGTGATGATTATAAGGAAAAGGAAGTTATAAAGCAGCACGCAAGTTACCAGGAACCAAAAGAAAAAAAAGTTCTGGACGTCGGCACCTCCACACAAGCAAATGCAAATGCAAGGCAAAACAAAATTCAAACTACAGCAAATTTAATTTCTGTGGTGCACCTCCAAAGAAAAGTCAACCCACCTGAGACGTAAGTCAAAAATATGTGATGCAATTAAAAGTCTAAGCTCCGCAACCGCCGTTAAATTCAATGGGAGGTACAATTGAGGTACGGCACCTTAAGTGCATTAGAACTTAATTGGTCCCCCTTGTAACTATTCCTCACGTTACATAGATGTACTAGCTAGAGATTCTCTAAGTACATTGTTGAGTTTAATTTTCAACTATCTTGGTATAAAATAATTTTATATTATTATTTAATTAGGTATTATTAATAATTAAAAAGAATTTAACTTCTTAAGTTTTCACTATCACAATTAATCAATCTCTTTAAATAACATGCCAATACATGATTAATGAATGATAGTGTAATCTTATACGAATTACATTGATAGTATACCTAAATGAGATCCAATATAAATGTTTATTATATTTAATGAAGTAGCCATTGAAAACATTGATTGTTTAAAATTTCTTTTCTGTTTGTGGTTTGAACAGGCACATTTTCATGTATTAGTAAGAATACTTTTATTCAATTTGTGGGAAAAAATTTAACTATCCAAGTAGGTTAATTCATCTAATAATTAAAGAGCAAACTTTTTTTTTCTTTTAAAGATATAAATATCATTATTTTAGTGCTTTAAAAAATTCTGTCATCAATTTAGTTTTTAAATCTAGAAAATGACATTATTTTAGTCTTTTAAATAAATTAATTTTAATTTAGTTCATCAATAATTGAGAAATATCATCAATTTAATCCCTTAATCATTCAAAGTTGTCATTAATTAAGTCATTTAATTATTGTAATTTTATCAATTTAGTTTCTATTAATACAGAGAATAACGATTTTGATATCACTTTTTAGATTTAATGATTAAATTGATAATAAAATTATCTAGAGAACTAAAGTAATAACACTTATATATTTGGAGAAAAAAAATGGGTTTACTTAATAATTAAACTATATGAGTTGTGATTGCAAATTTGCAACAATTGAAATTAGAAAGTAGTATCTAGGCAAAAAGCCAAAAAAAAAAAAAAAGAAGAAGAAAGTAGTGTCTAAGCAAACAGATGGAAGTTAAAGGACTGTTTATGCAGTTTAATTATCCTTTCCAGCGGCTTGGATTGAATTAATATCCCCTAGTGACCCCCCAATATTTTCAATCAATAAATCAAATACCTTCAGCTAATATTATTAGTTCATCTTTTGCAGTCTCTAACCCAACCAAAATTCAGAGATTGAATGTTTTTTTATTACCGTATATATATTATCTTCATCCTACTTTTCCTGCATAATTGCCTTGTTACTCTTGATCCTCTCTTAAATAGTCATTCTGTAAATTTGGCAATTTTATACTTCAAATCAACAATTAATCTTTCGTATAGTGTTCCTTTCGTATCGACTAGCATTTATAGAGAGAGAAGATATATACCAATAAGCAATAGTAATGCTGAATCAACATTCAGTTTATATAAGCATGGGATACAGGCCCACAAGCTCTGTATGTATATACAAGCCCTCAAAGGCTCAAACAACAAACAACCAAAAGAAAAAAAAAAAAAACATGAATCTATCGTATGCCCAGAAATTGAATTCAATCAAATAACAAATTAAACATGTCTGTATACGCAGAAGTTAAGCTAATTAGTATCAATCAGACCAAAGGTCGCTTATGGGTGGCATCTCTCTGAGCAACCTATCAAACTCCTTAAACGACAAATCCCTCATCAGAAACGAGCTCCCATATTGGCCGCAAGTGGCAGCAGGCACCTCAACCCCACCGCGATTATGCCCCACGGACTTTTCTCTCTGAGCTTTTCTCTCTGAATCAGCTTTTCCAGAAGCTGCTGCTGCTGCTGCTATGTGATCAGAATCCTTACCGGTCAGCTTCTGCACCACGGACTTAAAGCTCGTGGCATCCGTTTCCACATACTGGGTACTGATGATCACAACCTTCACAGGCTCCCTTCTGCAGCCACCGCCCGACATTGAGAAAATCACTTCCTAGGAAAATGAAAAAAGAAGGAGAAGCTGATTTTGCCGTAAAGGGCTTAACTTGGTATGGCAGAAGCAGTTGATATTTGGCTTTATTGCTGGTTATTGTGGATATTTATGTTGTGTTTGATGGGTTGGCTTTTTGCATTTATTTATATAGATGTGGGGTGGGGTGGTGGGGTGGGTTTGGCGGCTGAGAAAGCTGAAAGCTATAGATGAAATAAGTTGACCGTTGCTGTTTATTGGAGATGATGGGAAGGAGTCCAATTTAAAAGGGAGATATGGTCAAGCTACGCAATTTGGGAAGCTTGCCCTCAAGCTTAATGCACGTGATGGAGAAATCTTAAATACGTCTGGATGAAGAGAGAAAAATAGGATGAGAAAAAAGAGAAGAAAGAAAATAAAGAAAAGAAAAAATAGATAGAAAATTAATGTGTTTGGTTTTTTTTTTTTTTATATGTTTGGATGAAAAAAAAGAGAGAAATAAAATGAAATAAAATATTTTTTTATTTGATTGGGTAGAAAAAATGAAAAAAAAGAAAATGTAATTCTATAAAATGATAAATATATCCTTAAATTTATAAAATATAATTATGCAAAATAAAACACAAGCAAATATTATTTTATATTTTATATCTATAAATATATTTTTTATAAATTATATAAACAAATAAATCTACTAATTGCAATAAGATGTGGGATTAGAATTAATTAAGAAATAGAAATTTTCGGTAGGAGTTTTAGTTTTTTTTTTTTAAAAAAAAGACACCCTCTTAATGTTAAGAAACCAAACACAGCAAGGGTACGATAGTCTTTTGGGTGAGCAGAATCTTTCTATCCTCGTTTTCTTTCCACATCTGTGATGCAAGCTTTTATGTGGGGCCTAGTTATTTTTTTTCTTTCTAGTTCTTTTCACTTTTCTCTCACAATCAAACAGGAGAAGATAACAAAATCTCACCATTTTCTTTCCAACTCTTTTTCGTCCCTTTTAATTTCTCTTCATCCAAACAAAGAGAACAAAAAACATGAGACTGGGACACACTCAATATCTATGCCTTTGTGGCTTGTGCCTGTACCAGAGGATGAATGAATTCAGAATGGGTGGCACATGTTGTTTATGTTGATTTAGGTAATTGAGCTAGAACAACACCACATGGCCTAATTATTCATTCAACTCATCATAGTAACGTGTCAATAATGGGTGGTAGACAATTATAGAACTAAATATTAAATATTGATCAAACTTTCAAAGTAAAAGGGCATGTCAATAATGGGGGGTAGTCGTTGGTAGAAAGGCCACAGTAAATTTTGACGTTCGTGCATGCAGAAAATATATCCATATTTATACGGCAGGAAATTAAGATCTGTCATCAAATTCTTTGTTTCAACTAACCGTACAGAAAGTTTTTGGGAACTATTCAATTTGATGGGTTTATCTCTGATCAAATTACTGAAGTAAATTAGTTAAAGATATCCAGATTTATTTTAAATATATAAAATTATTTATGTATGTTTACTTAACAACTTATCTTATTTGTTACACTGTATAAGCGGTGAATAATATAATATAATTAATATTATTTATTTATATAATATTTGAACAAAATATTAGATAACATAATATCTGATTAAAATAATTTTGTTAACTTTGACTGTATAATAAATAAAGATCAAATTATTTTATCTTATACAGTCTTGTACAATCAAGGTTAGATAAAATTATTTTGACAAATAAATTAATATTTAGTATTTTACCTAAATATAAATAGTATTAATTATATTACATTATCCATCTCTTATATAATATATTAAATAAGACTTTAAATTTTTTAAATAATTAATTCATAATATAATAATAAAATTTTTATAACAAATAATTAAGAATTCAATTTTTAATGTCTGTATTATTTATAATTAAATTAAATTTAATATAAAATAAAATTAATCTGTGTATTTTTTTAAAAATATATTCAACTATTCAAGTCCTTATCAACTTAAGTTTTAAGAGCAGTAGTTGATAGACAATTTGTACTTTTTTTTTTTTGAGGTCACAATTTGTACTTCTATGTGTGGTAGAGTACTAAAATTATGAATAAAACAATATAAAGTTGTGGGACATGTGTCAATTATGAATTGGTAGGATGTTCATGTGTCAATTATGAATTGGTAGGATGTTCATTCCATTAATCTTTTCTGTTAATCCTAAACTAATCACTGGGTCTTCTCGAAGAAAAAGTTGTTTTCCTTTTTTAAAATTATAAAGCATTGAAAACCTTTTTTTTGTATTTTTATTTTAACGCAGATAGTAGAAGCAGCGTGTCTAAATCATCATTCCACTCAACGATCGTATTTTATAAGCTAATAGTTTGAATTTTTATATGAATCGTGACAGATTTTGACGTTGATGAATAAATTAAAGTATCAGGCAGTATTTGTTGTTAATATCTATGGTGTATGACCAATTTAAGTAAAGCAAAAAGCACTAGTTTATTATATATTTAATAGCATAAATGTTTTACTTTTTTCTTCTTCCTTTAAACTATAGCTGCAAGCAAAGGTGCTCGATCAAAACTGGCTTCTAGACACAACAGGGTTGGGTAAGCACTTGCATAAACCTGAGTCGTAAGACATTTGCAAATATTATTTGTCAAACTTTTCGTCTCCTTTATGAACAGAAACAAAGTCAAGAAAAATATTAACAGAAGACACAGTTAGATTCTCTTCATCTACAAATTTCAGCTTGTATTTATTTTCTTTTGGGCACCAGCATTGACTTAATGAGCTACCATTTTGTATTATTGGAAGATATCGTTGCTGTCTAGTTCTTGGCCGCTGGCGACACAGACAGATTATTTGTGGTATAGTGGGGCGCAACGTTGTGTCATTTTGTTTTCAGTTGTAATGGGAAGAGAAAAAGGCAAGAAACAAGGAAAATATATAAATCAGAGATAGATTATTTGATTTATTATTGAACCAAGTTCAAATAGTTCTCAGATCTTAATTAATACAGGAGCAATGCTATTAGTTAATTAACACAAAAAGTTTCAGACGGGAACAACATCGAACAGCAAATTGGATTCTTATGGACGTATGCAATTTTATTGGATTTTATGAGCTGTTAGGTGCTGTATATAACATGCAAGAAGATGAATCATTGAGCTCCATGTCATTTCGGTGGTACTTTCAATGCAAATAATTTGTGTCATATATCATTTTGTCATTATAATCATGCAAATATAAACATTAAAGATTTTTTTTCTTGTGAGATATTTCTATATATATATATTTTTAGTGTAAAACTAATCTTCATTTAAATTATTAAAGTTGTTATTTCTCATAAAATATTCACCAACAATATTTAAGCTCCTAACGTTACATATAAAACTTATCCCATTATAAGTGTGTGTATATATATATATATACTCCTTCACGATGAATAACTCTTAATGTAAAGTTATTATCCTATTAATTATATACGAATTACCATATGAAGTAATTCACTGGTTATCTTTGGACATAGATGAGAAAGGAAGAAAATTATAACAAAAAATAAAATAAAATACTGATTTTTCGCGTCTGTCTTTTCATTCTTCTGTTGGCCTATGCCAGTTGGGGATTGGGGGCAGCCAATTAATCTAGAACCTACCAGAATGCAGGCTTACACACTAATTTGTGTAATTTCTTTTTCTTTTCTTCGGTAGATTGTGCAATTTATTTTTGTCTGACTTACCTATTGATTAATTAATGTTAAAAAACAGAGAAAAAAGTAACAATTCCAAGACTCTTTTTATTAAAATATGTGGTTGACTGTAAGTGTTTTTCATTCGAAGAAACAAGACTATTGGGTACATACTACGGAGGTTGAGAGAAAACCCAGCCACAAGGGAAGAAAGAGGATCATAAAGTCCTCTAGATCACAGTATCATGAAGCCTCTCTTTTCCTTATCCATTATAAAATTATAATCTTACTGAATAACATTTGGTTAAAGTTTCGAGAAGCTGAATTCTACAGTACTTTTTTATTCAAGTCAAAAAAAAAGAATACTTTTTTTTATTAAAATAATGATTTGGTAACATCATTACTAAAATAAGACTTGTAGTTCTGTATTTTTATTTTAATGCATGGTTATACGACTATGGGACACAATATGTCAGTAGACAGATTCTGATAAATGCTTTCATAGAAAAGCATGGTTAGACACGTGCTTGACCATTTTTATATGAACAATTATTAAAACAAAATATTGACCGTGAAAACCCTAACTACTAGGAAAGTAGAAAATTATAGAATATTACGAAAATATATTACGAAATATATATATATATATATATATATATATATATATATATATATATATATATATAAACTCTGACTTTCTTATTAATCTAATGGATAATACAATTACCCATGTTAAAAATGTCCTTCATATATGTGTTGATTTATCATATATTACTCTTCTTGATCTCTTTTTTGCTTGTGATTCATCAGATACAATTAAGAAAAACAAATATATATAAAAGAGAAAAGAGAAATTGATTGACGATATTTAAATATGTTCATACATGATAAAATTAGCGTCAATGATACTTGCACCTACCTTTAAACTCACATACTTCACATATTTTAGATTAACCAACTTTCAAACTTATTTAATCACTTAATTATATACAATTAGTCACTTGCTGAAGTGATATGGAGTAATTGATTAACTAATGATAAAATGAATTTAATCAATAATATACCTACATATAATTACCAAAAGAGACAGTCACAGAAAATTTATGATTTAAATAAGTGATAAACTGCATGTAATTAAGTGGTTAAATTAATTTTATAATTATTTGATATCATATGCATGACATATGTGAAGTTAAGAAGTATGTTTCTGTTAGGTCTCATATCAAGAATTTATATTGATCACTTAAGGTACTTAAGTGCAAGGGCTTTTTCTCTTATTATGTCAATTAGTGTCGATAGAGTAAAGTTACCGCGAACTTTACCTCCTAAAGAGGAGGCAATGTTAGTTCCTACATCAGGAACTTAAATTGACCACCCAAGGTATGCATTTTGGTCTTTTAGAGTAGAGAACTGTTCATGTGTGGCTTTGAAGGCATTTCTGAAAGCATGGGAAGAAGCATGCCAGTGGAAGGGGAATGCTAGGGTCTACATCCCACAAGGAACATACCTGCTGCATCATTTGATATTTAAGGCTCCATGCAATGGTCAAATGGAGTTTATATTCGAATGGGATTTGAAGGCTCCCCATGACCCAGCAACCTACTTGACCAGTGAGAGATGGACCAGTTTCCAACATATTTCAGGCTAAATCGTTAATGGACCATAATAGCTGCGTAACAAGCGCCACTTGCACTCATCCCGCAGTAAGTTCCTGTTTTTGTTTTTTTTTCGAAAGGTATAGGTATATGTCTCTTGACTCATTACTGCCATTAAAGATTAAAACTTGCTCTCCCCCTTTGTTTTATATGTGTTAGAAAATGAGTTTAGACTATGTCAACAATGCAAAGGCTCAGAGTCTGAGATCACTCAACAGCAAACGCGTCCATTTTGAGGTGTATGGATCTGATAATATGGATATGAGTGATATCAAAATTTCAGCACCAGGGGATAGTCCCAGCACAGATGGAATCAAAATTGCCCAATCAATCAAAGGCACTGACATCTGAGGTTGCTTGTGGTCCAGGGCATGGAATTAGTAGTGGAAGCCTTGCCAGGACAAGGGATATATACATGATGTAACGGGAGTTACTGTGAGGAATTGCAGATTTCATGGTTCAGGCAATGGCATCAAGCTAAAAACACGAGGTTCTCCTTATAAAGGGAATGCCTCCAATATGGTTTATGAAGACATCGTCATGAATAATGTGCAAAATCCCATCATCATTGACCAACAGTATTGCCCACATGATGACAGCTATCAATTTTTAATATGCAAATAACCCTTGTGCTATCCATTTTAACAATGAATCCCTAACTCTGCATTAACTCATTTTGTGTTAACACCATATAAGACTCAATTGTTCTCAAGCTCCCTCCAAAAATTCTCTTTTTTTTTTGTTTTTCATATCATACGCTTAAAATTGTTTCTATAGCAAAACAAAAATTATTTAAAAAAGTAAAACGACCAACTAATAAGGCCATGAGAACCTCAAATTTGCCACCATAGATAGTATTAGGTTGTGTGGCCTTATATTTTGATGTGTCATTCCTAGAAGAAAATTTGCTCGTCACACATTTTTAAACACTTGCATACCCAAGAATTTTATAAGTATATGACTTCATATTATTGTTATTAAACTTTGTTTCTTTATTATAGGCTTCCTCCCATGTGCAAATCAACACTGTGGTGTTCAAGAACATCAGGGGAACTTCCAATACAGAAAAAGCAGTTACTCTGAAATGCAGCCAAGCAACACCCTGCAGAGATACAAGACTGGAAGGCATTAACTTGCAAAACAAAAGCCTATAAACTGCAGTGTGGTCCTGGTGCTCTCATGCAAGAGACAGAGGCCTCCCTCTTGCATGTAGTGCGCTAGTGCAGCTGTGACACAACGCTATATGATGTTGGAGTTTCACTTGTGTTCTGTGGTCCCAAAATTCCCTTTTCTACTTAGACCTTGAAAAATAGGTATCGTAGTCTAGCTTGATGTTAAATATGTTATAATCCAGTGGAAAATATTAATGAAAATTTTGATATTTTACCTCATCCCTTGCTCATGATAAGGTCCTTGTTCAATGATTGATTATCCCCACCACCTCACAAATCACTTGTGCAATGCAACAATGTGACTTTATTACTTATAAATTTTACAGTAATAGCACATCAAAATGATAAGCATCATTGTTTAACATTTAATCTTATTTTTATACATTTTGTCTCAGCACAACTCAAATCTTGATAAGTTTTCGAGAGACCTCATGTAGGTAGATAAACATTATCTAGATGCAGCCACGTCAAAAATTTTGTACCATCCCTTTAATTCTGCCCTTCTCTTCTGGATATGTTCTACAATAATGAGATAACGCCATCACTGAATCATTAGAATTTAGGCCAAAAGAGAAAACAACCTCCATGACATATACAGAGAAAATGTTTAAATAAAAAGAGACTCAAATTTGACTCTTCGAGGTTGGACAAAAACAGAACTTGTTGATAAACACAGCTCGCTTTTCAGTTAGCATCTAGAGATTAGAATCTATTCCAGCTTGAGTGGGGGAATCAAAGACGAAGGCACTCTGCCGAAAGGCACCAGACACTGCGAAAGATATCACATAAGGATTGATGCTTGGCATTTTATAATATAAACGTGAAAAAGGTGTATGTGTAGATATTTATGCAGGTTCTGTAGGGAACCTTTTCTTCCGTCCACTCTTCAGCAAAATATGTGGCAGAAAAAATATAGTTCTTTAACCAAGTGATTTCACTGGTCCAGACAAATCTCCATATATGAACTCTAATCTAAATAATGAGTATAGAAACTCTGCTTTACCAAAAGTTTGGTTCGGGTACAGACCACAAACCTTGTGAAGAAACGGATTGAGACTTACACACTCAATTTACACCCCTATATGACTGTAATGGTGTTATGCTATATGTTTGGATGGGAAGTAAGAAGGAGGAGAGATGGGAAAAGTGACCTAAAAACTCTTGTTTTAATGATTTGTAAGGAGAGAAATGGAGGGGTCAGAAGAGAGAAGGAAGGAGGCAGAAAGAGGAGGAGAAAATGGAGCCCAACTCTTATATGACAAATTTTTAAGGAGAGGCCCCCAAAATTCTTGCATTCCCCCTCCTTCCCCTTCAAAGCCCCAAAATTTTTCCTACTGATTTAGGGGTAAGCAAGGGGAAAATAGTATTTTAATTTAAATAAGGGAAATCCTCTCATTCCCTCTTCTTTAACTTTAACTCAAAACAAAGGGAAAAGTGTTCCCTCATTTCCACACTTCAACATCTAAACAACGGGAAGAAATTCCCCTCCTTTCCCTTTCCCTAATTTCTCCTTCACTCAAAAACTTTCAAAATTAGCATTAAACATTCAGGCTAATTAAAGTATGATCAGTGCTTGCTCAAAATCACAAAATAACTGAAACTAGCCCACTTCAATAGTACACATGGTTAAATATTTTAAGATCAAGACTGGTCCCTAGAAAGTTAATTAGAGCAGAACATCATACACTCTGGCAACAAAAAGTAACTGCTGTGACAGAAAAGATGGAAATACTGAAACAAAAGGAAGTTTCACCACCCGTTCCACACAAGTCTCAACTGGATAGTTGACTAATTTGCCTCGTAAGTCTTGGACCATTTTGATCAGTTAATGTGATGCTGGACGAGTGACCCTTGGCCTCACAGGTGTCTTTGAAGGACTTATCCTACATAACAAGTAGGAAAACCAAATATAATCAAAATAAATTTAGTTGAAACTTGCATAACAAAAATTATCCTCCAATGCAGGGACCAAACCTGATAGGCTGGGTTCCCAAGAGCATCCCACTACAATTTAGTGCAATAATGGCACTTTCTGCCTGCTCCAGAAGAAGAAAATAGCCAGTCATGATAATGGTTCCTCTTGTGCAAGTTAATATAATAATGCCAGTGGCAGCATATCACAAAGAAATCATTAAATTCTTTAATGGTGCTTATGTAAACATTCTTGTGTTAAGGTTGACAAAAAGGAAGGGCACAAAATCTTGACAATTCCATATGGTCTGCAAAATTTTCATCTATTTATGAAAATAACTGAATTAATTCATGCATCCTTATCCTTAGGAAGACCATCAAGATTTGTTATTTGGATGAAGGTTGCCATTTAGTTAACAACTACACTTCAAGAAGACAAATAGCAGGCTAGGAGGTCTATGAACTCTAACCCAACCACACCCCACCTAAAGTAAAACAATAAACAATGTAACGCTTAGTAGAAAACTGAATTCTTAAGTAATAACTGATTATTTTAAGCGACTAATTCCTTGAACATTTTTTTTTCACAAATTACCCATCATAAAGATGTAAATGAAAGTTGGGCAGATTCATGGCCGCTATGTTGGTTGGATATAAACTAACCCATCACCTGAGCAGGGGGAGTGGGTAGCACATTCACAAATCAGTGCTCAATAAATGTTCATAGGAAGTAGATAGTGCAAATCCACTTTGATCAATTAAGGTGGTCCATTTGCAGAGCACTTTAATATTTAATCCTGATGCATACCTTGAAAGGAATTATCCACTGGGAAAGACGTTACTAGACAGTTAAAAAAAAAAATTTCCCTCCAATGATTCATTTTCATTCCAGTATTAAAGAGAAACACTGAAGACAAGAATCCTACAGAAGTTACAATTGCCAAGAAGAACAAATGCACATAGAAGCATACATAATCCATAAATTAAACAAGATAGGCTGAATTAGTTGTTCATGGCCCAGTTATTCTTATAAATTATGAAAGTGTATTGCAGCTAACTATTGGAGCATTGAATGGTATACTCAAGACTTACCATTGCAAATTCCACAAAAGCAATTCGAGTTGAATGCACATGATCCCCTAAAAGCCTCAAGCGCGTAACCTTTAATATAGAAAGGTAAAGTCAACCGCCATTTAACTTCTCAAATAAAGATTTTCTATTAAAAAGCATGCAACAATTATTCTGGTCTGACCTCACCACAAGCTGTCTCAAAAAAATTCTTCACTTCAGCCTGAGAAACCTGCACTCAGATATTTGAGAGAAATTTAACAACACATCAAGAATTCAACTCAAATGGACCACTCAAAAAGGGGGGGGGGGAATTACATAAAAGGAATTAGTGGTAAAAATATTTTCTGTTAACCACTCAAATGGCTAATTATTACTCATTAACCACTCCAAGTGGTCAATTATTCCTAACCTGAAAATATTTTCACCAAAAATTCATTTTTTGCAATTTTCCCAAAAACTAATGATATACCTTTTTATCAATATTTGTACAATAGACAGTCCTGGTACACATTTCCCGTTCATCATCTGACTGCATGTTACAAAAGAAAGAGAACAATTTAACAGACTAAAGATCTTGAACCAACCTATAAAAATCGATATAGGCAACGAAAGCACAGAAATCAATAAAGTCCATAGAGCTTTTCCTTTTAGAAAATTTTCATTGAAAAGATAAAAATAAAACAAAAAAGGAAAACTTGAAGCTAAGAGAAATCATGCTCCAAAACAAATGAAGATGGAAAACATGAAATATTCAAAACAACTCCTTTCAATTTAACAATGCTGAACAATTGCAGGTGTAACCTTTCAGAAAAGCCGTCAGCCAAACACCAAAGATGAGTCAAATCAACTATATTATCACACAGCAAAACGGGGGCTAAACTATGATTCTGAAAAATTCTGGTATTCATTTCAATCTAGATACACCAGAGTATAGAAAGGATCAGAAAATATTCATACCCTAGGGAGGAATGTAGGATTCACAGGAAGGATAGCAGTCTTTGAAGGAAGGACCCTGACTGGATAGTATCCAAGCACGGTGCCACCAAGGTTCAAAGCTGCCCTTGCACCATCTGTTGACATAAATTTCATGAAAAATGCATCATATGGGCTGAACACAAAACAGTCTTTGTGTGTGTGTGTGTGTGTGTGTGCCCACATCTTTGGGGAGAAGTTGAATGACAAAAACTTACGCTCATCTGCAAACTCCACAAAAGCAAAACGAAGAACTGAATGTGGATCACCGCAAATTCGGCAATCAATTACCTTCAATTCAAATGATGCAATAAAATGTCATAACTAGGGTGCTTATTTAGAATAAAAATGCATCAGATATTTGGTCAGGAAGCCCACTCAAATTTCTCATAAATTCTGACAAGTGACTACTTCTATTAGTGGAGATCTTTGATTTGTCAAACAAAAGGACCATTTACATTTAAAAAAATAACCAGGTTAAATGCCAGTCAATATACAGGCAAGATGGAACCCATTTCACTGATCACCAACGGGAATTCTACTTAACCAAATAAATAAAAATATATGAGAACAAACTCAAAAAGGAATCATGCTCAGATTCAGAAGGTCAATGAAAGCAATAAAAAATTCAGGTTCCTTTGGATGAAACATTTCATTTTTGTAAATATTTGAGGTTTTTAGCTAATATCATAAATTGATCATATATATTCAGCAGATGTATATCTGTAACATCTAGTACAGTTGATTTCATAAATGTTTACATTTTGATTTCCAGATTCTTAGTTCACCCTATGAAATTGTTTCCAAAAGACAACCTAGATGCACTATAAAAAGGCATAAACTTCATATCAGTTCCATAATCCTTCTATATCAGGTTCAGAAGAATCCAACTGGTTTAAGTGAGAAAAACATAGAAATACCAGCACCCAACACCCATATCTATTAAGAATGAGCATAAATTGAAATAAGAGGAAGAGAGAAAAGAATGCTTTGCGTAGCTGACTGAAGAAAATGATAGTGTTAATCATTCATATAACGGAGTGAAGAGTTCATTTAAGTAACTGATCCATGTTGCATCAAGGGGCATAATGAAGCCAACTGTGTGGAAATTGGTAAGAGCCAAAATTCCAAAAAACGAAGTATCAGAAGAGGGACATGTCAGCGATGCTTAGCAATTAGCATATGGGACACTCAGCAGAAAAAATAAAATCCAGCAACATAGAATTTATAAAGTTTAAAAATAAATGTTGATAAAGCTAGGTGATAGCCATCGAAAAGCAACAACCAACAACCAAGACTTATCCCACTAGGTGGGGTTGGTTACATCCTACATAGATCAAATGGTGTCATTGGGCTCTAACAAAAACCAAATTTTTAATAAATCCAGTTAGAGCAAAGTCTTTTTTACTGGTTTCTCCTAAAGTTTTCTTTTGATAGCCATAGAAAAGTATGGAAACAAAATAATGAAACATTCTACAAATTCGCACCGCCACATGATAATAGTGATAATCATAGAACAAAACTTTCCAGAAAAAATTAGAACACTGCAACCAAATATCCTAGTTTAAAATTATTCAACCATTGTAGCAATTTCCACCTAATTATAACCAAAAAAATGGCTAACCAAGCTATCAATCAAGACTCATAACTTACTTGTCCACAACTGCTGAATAAAGCTGCAAGCCGCTCCTCAGTAACCTACAGCAGGACAAGAGTCTGTTCAAATAAGGCTGTTTTTCTATGATCAGAATGGAACACTAAACAAACTACATCGCCAAGATAAGATTTTATTCAAGCCATTCTCACGTACATGCTGATCTATATCAGAAACGTATACTGTTCTTCTAATGCTATCTTCTCTCTGAGCCTTAAGTGATCTTCCATTCAACCTTCTCTTCCCCTGGTTATAGCTATTTCTTCTCTGCAAGATGACGAACACAAATTTTCAGTAAACATAAAAAGAATGACGATGTCAGGATTAGGTTCCACATAAAAATGCTACCTCAATGATATCATCATTATCATTTCAACAGAAACTGCAATCTTCACATAACTTAGTTATATGCCCATCCTTGCATGATAAGTGCCATGTAATCAATTTGGAGTTAATCGTGCAATAGGAGGATAGATAATAGACTAACTTATCATGACGACAAAAGTTGCAGTTAGCTACACCATATCTCAAAGATATCAAAGAAGAGAAAAACACAGGCTTGCCCGCGAAAACAAAATAACTACAAATGTAATACATATGAAATACAAAAATGTAACATGGGAAAACAAAACCCATATAGGACGCATACGAGTATGATCAAATACCGCAGAGACTCAATTCAATTCACGTCAATTTACAATTTAGACGAAAGACTTCCCACAGACAACAATTTTCGATGAAGTAATCATTTCTCATGCTCAAAATGAATTATACAAATATTAGTAGAAGCAATCGACAAAACAACTTAGCTATACATACTCCCTGCAACATAAAAAATTCCAAACTTTCCAGCGAGACAAACACAATCCAGCCGTGGATGGAAGAACTAAGCAAAACCCATCACTAAAACTAGCAGAAAGAAAGAGAACTGACGAAATGAGAGGTCAAAGAGAAATGATCATACCCTTCGATTGTTTGGGTAATTATCATTAGCTGAGGGCTTAGTGTCGACCAGAAAATTGTTAGGTGAGAACTGATTATAGCTCTGATGATGATGATGATGATCATGATGAGAATATGATGAAGGGAAAAACTCCTTCGCCAAAGGATTCAACTTTGTGAACATGTCAACAAGCTTCTGCACGCTAAATTCAGATTCGGGCTTCGGTTTCGAGTCCAATTTGTTGGCAGCTGCTGCATCGGCGGAAATCTCAGCAACCGCAGCCATTGAATCAAAGCCCCAAAAGCCGCAATTTAACAATATTTAAACTCGAATAAGATTTTTTGAGGCCAGAAAAGGAAAAAAAAATTCAACGAATTGAAGAGATTTTCTTATTCCGCAGCACCCCAGAAGAAGAAACAAAAAATGCAGAATTTGCAGAAGCAGGAATGTGATCAGATTCTAGAGTACCCTGTTATGGAAAAATGCCTATGAACAAAAACCCATTTAATCAATGCTGAGAAACCGTTGAGAAAAAAAAAAGCATAGACCCAGAAAATGAAAAAAGAGAATTAGGGTTGTGGAACGAATTATCAGACAGCCATAGACGAGAGAGTAGTATGAGAGCGTGCGTGAGGAGCCAGAGAAAGCGAGGAGGAGAGAGAATGGAGGTGGGGTTTGGAATAGCAAAGGCTTTGGCTAGCTACCCTTTCTTTGTATTGTGTGGGTTTTGGCCTCAATCTCAAACCAAAGAGACAGAAAAGAAAGGAAGTTAGTGTGCAGATAGAAGATGCAAAGGCAGTAATGGTATATAGTAAAGATGATGGATGACTCATGACCAAGCTTTAGTTCCTTTCTGATTTTCTGTGTTTCAATTGATTGGATATGTCGCACCCAAGTCATAACTAGAGTTTTTTTTTTCACAATAATTAAAGAAATTTTTGAGTGCACGTATACTTAGATAATTTATTTAATAATTAATATATATAAAATTTTATAAATTATATCATAAATACACATTAATTTTCAATTCATCGCAAATATTACCAGTTGAATAGAATATTTATATAAACACTTGTCTATTCAAAAAAATTTTTGTCCTATATACTACTTATGTAATGGTTTTGAGTTAGTAGAATTCTCAATTTCATTTCATCATTTTTTTTCTCTTTGTCAATTGTTATCTTTTTCTACTTCTATATAATTAATTCTTAGTTTATGAACAATTATTGGAATTTTTTTAATGAGGATTTTTTTTAATATTAAAATCGTTACTCTTTTTTCTTTATAAATAGTTTATTTGAAATGGAGATGTAAAAGTTTAACATGTTATGATAAACAAATAAGTGTGGGGCCAAGTGGGGTAAGGACTTGTTGTCCTTATGTGTAGTTTTAAGTGCACATGTAGATTTTGTCACCATCAATATATTTAAACTCGTGTACTCTTTGTCTGCTCGCCGGGGCAATGATTCAATTGTAAGGATTTTATCCGTTTCTTCAAATTTCCGTAATTAATTAAAAAACATATTTAAGAATTTTATTATGAGATTATTTTTTAATGTAAAAATGACAGTAATATTTTTTTATATAAATTCATATATAATTCAACAGTTATGTATGTTAATTATATTTTCTAAAAAAAGTATTACTCCAATATTATCTTTCTTTAATTCTTTTAGCATATTAGGATATTTTTTTCCTCTTTGTCTGAGGTAAAGGCCATTGGTCTTGAAAATAAAATTAGTTTTGTAGGTAATAAGAAAGCCTCACATTCCCTTTAAGAGAGGGATTCAATTTTTGTGTCCCATTTCTTCGTCCCAAATCATGTCAACTAAAAGCGGCCCCATGATTCAAAAAAAAATGTGTAATTTTAATTTTATCTAATTGAAAATATTTTTTAATTAGAATAACATTATTAGAAAAAATAAATAAATAGGAGATTTAAGTCATTAAAGGAGATGTCAAACCTCTCTATTTTCAATTCAATAAACACAAATAAAATTAGTTTGGTAATTGTTATAAAAAAGAGTAATGTTAGTATACATCACTTGACCAATCACAATATTTTTTTTACGTTTCTATATTTATCAATAAATTACGCACGTGCTGATTATACGATTTGGAATTGTAAAAAGCTTACTTAACTCTTTTTAAATTTTTACATATGTACAATAATCGATTACAAAATGATACATGTATGAGAAGTTGAATTTGGGAACTGAATGTTGGCCCATTGGACATCTTTTTGTTACAAAATGTCTTGACTATTATGTGAAATTATACCATTTTACAATTAGAAATTATTTAACACATCACATTTTAATGTTTTTTTCGTTTTTCAATGAAGGAAATGAATATGGTCGACAGTTTTTTTTTTTTGGATTAAGATCCTACTTTATTAGTGAAATAATAAGAGAATATTATATTAGAAAGAAAAAAATATAAAAAAGTTTTAAATATAAAAAAATAAATTTTATAACCCATCATAATAATCTCTAACACAATATAATTTATGTCTATTTCTATCTAATATGATAATTTTATTATAGGAGAGAATTCAAATTCATTTTCTCTTTACTAGAGTTTTTTGGGATCTTAGTAAGTTTTTGTTTTTCTAACGAGTTCTTATTAATTTGGTATATTGGTGGTGAGAAACAATGTAATTACATTGACAATTTAATTAATTTTTTTAATTTTATCTCAAAAAAAATCAAATTATATGATTATTATTCTTAATCTGGTTATATATTTTTAATATGAAGTTAATATTTAATTTAAAAAATTATATGTAAAATCATTGAAGACTTTAAATTAACTATCATTAGTTTCTAATAAAAAATTTTATTATTCTTTGATTAATTTAATAAGAAAAAATATTTAATGCTAATTAAATTAATATTGAAGCAATTTTTGTTAGGTATAAAGAAAAAATTATGAAAAAAAAAGATAAGAATTTCACTGAGATAACTGATAATTTTAAAATTATCTATCCTTATTATTATTCTTTGAAAAAACAATCCCATGAAATATGGAAAAATAAAGGTTATCTTAATTACGTTCAATGTATTCCTCATTTACGCACAACCTCATATTTCATTGCCTAGATAGTCAACACATGTGGAATGGTGTTGAAGACTCACAGGTATATGGTATCTCCTGTTATGCACGTGCATCATATGTTCAATAAGGCTAGTTTTGTGAGGATTAAAATTCTCAATTAGTAAAATAATAAAAAATATTTTATTAAAAAAGATATAAAATTTTTTAAATATAATCAATAAATTTGATAATTTAATATGATAAATTCTAACACAATAAAATTTATATTTATTTTTCTCCATCAAAATACTTATGCTATAAAAAATAATCTAAATCCATTTTGTCATGCAGCCCAAATCTCAATTTTTGACTCCTTGTCGAGACTTTGTCTTTACCTACTATCTAGGGGACCTTCTTTCTATCTGTAAATAATAGTCTTATCCCTCGGATATCACACGCATTTTGTAAATTTGTTCTTTTTTTTTTTTTATAATTTACTGATTTCATCCTCCAAGTTCTTTCTCGATTGCTTTGGAGATGCAAGGACAAGCCATGTAGATGGTAGATAAATCATATTGTTGTCTTAGTTAAAAAAATATTATGTGAGATTTCACAGATTCAAACGTAAATCTAATGGTGTATAAGAAGTGTTAGTTTTTGTAAATATTAAATTGCACATGAATTTTCCAAAAAAAAAAATTAATGTGTTACTCTAAAAATTTAATGGTATATATAATTACTGTTTAAATTGTATTATTTTTTCTAAACAAAAGTTAAAAAGAATGGGAGGTTACTTAATTTTAAGATTAATGATATGTTACAAATTTTGATGAAGACTTATAATGATATTTACAAATTAAGATAATTTAATTTATACCTAACAAGTGAAGTGTTTCAATTATTACTAACTGAAACAACCGTTATAGGCTTCAAATAGTATTACTTATCTTAGTAGTACTTAAGAGTCGTAACTCAAGTGACACCAAGTCTTGTTGGGATTGCTTGGTCGTAAGTTCAAATTTTAGGCCACTTTGCCACTACTTGTGCTTGCTCTCTGTCTCTCTTCACATTAAGTTATAAATTTCTTTTGTAATTTTTTTTTTTAAAAAAAGTGAAGCTGACGCTACTTAGCTAATAGGTATCGTTATTAATTCAAGAGATGACTAGGGCAACGTGGCCCAATAAGAGGATTCCACCATGGCTAATTAACGGAAGTTAAATCTCCTAATTAAAATTAGTGAAGAAGTGATTATCTTCTTACCTAATGTAATTATTATGGCTTAAATGCTTATTATATGGCAATGACAATCATAGTATATACCGTTTGAACACATTAATAAGCAGTAGCCTTTGATAATTAAGGAACGAGTTGTGACACTTTCGGCATGTATCAGTGCACCCTTGTAATAGACAAAACATGGCACTCTTCAAAATATATATAGACACTTTGTTTTATTATGTCGTTGTTCGTATTCGTGTCCATACTTCAAAATAAAATATATATTTAGACACTTTCTTTTACTACGATCTAGGAGGTACAAAGTATGATTGATACGAAAGAGAGAGATCAAAGTTATACAATTCAATTAGTCTCAAAATACTTTGCTAGCTTTTTTTTTTTTCTTTCTAATGTTACAACAGAGGTATAAAGACCTTGAGTAGCAAAGCAGAAGCTAGGCTAAATTGAAGGTAAAACTGCTTCATGAGATTTGATTTTATAATCAAGTAGTCTCCAATATACTTGTTTCACTTAACCCTTATTCGGTATATATTTTTAGAGTAAAAAGGGAAAGAAAAGGCTTAAGGAGATTGGGCCATACTTATTTGGTCTCTATTTAATAGTGGAAGGGAATAGATTTGTGGTGATAGATTTTCTATCAATCCTCACATTTTTGTATCTTTTCCTTATTTAGGAGATTGAGTAGAGAAAGAAAAATGCTAAAAAACAAAAACCTAATAAAGTATAACAAAAAATAAAAAAAAATAACTCTCATAATGTTATGAGTTTTAAAAGATAAAAAAGTAATTTGATATTTATTTACATGCATTTTTTATTTTTTCCTTGATAAAACCAAATATAAAAAAGAGAAGCCTCCATTCTTTTCTTTTTCCGCCCATGATATCAAACAAGTAATAAAAATTTTTTAAAAAAAATATGAATTTGCTTTTTCTCCCAATCCCTTAGGTCGATAAGAGAGAGAGATGCAAAAATTGAAGCTCACAAAAAGTTTATTATTTTAATTTTTTTTTATTTTTAAATTAATACTAAATAAGATATGAGTATAATTCTTAGGTCTCTTCCTTTCTTTTCTAATAAAAAAAATGCATACTAAGTAAAGGCTAAATAACATTAATCTCTATGACGGTGGCTGCCTTCATTAATCAAATTTCTAGTGAGAAAAAGCCAAACAAAATGAGGTGCTAGTACCAAATTTCGTTATTCAAGAGAAGACTAGAAAGCTAGGGCAACTTGGCCCGATAAATGAATTCCACCATGCATGGCTAAATGGAAGTTAAGGCTCCTAAGTAAAAGTAGTAATGAAAGTGATGATCTTTTTGCCCACGTTAGATAGCATAAATGTATTTAGACAAGGGTTAAAGCACTCAAACTATAAATAATGTAAGACAGTACAATTAAATTTTTAAATATGTTGTATATCAATTAAACTTTTAAGATAGAATATGCTGAACTAGCTAATAATTGGCTTATATATGTGGCAAACGGCTTTTCTAATTGGCATATCCAAAAGATGTCACATGGTGGTGATGTGGTCGTCAATATTCTCCCTCTCGATATATGGCCAACTCAACACTGGTTATTTGGGTTAGTTTGTTTTATATTCAAAAAAAGTTTATAATCGTTAACCCAAAAACAAAGTTTATAATTAAAAAATTACAAAATAGATTTTTTATAGAAAAATTATTTTTATGTAAAAATTTAACAAAACCGAGCTGTAATAAATGACAATGTTAAGATTTGACCGCATTTAGAAAAATTTTAAGAGCGGGAGAGCTAAAAAATCATGCAATAGAAAATATAGACCTAATATATATATTAAAAAAAAAGAAAATATAGACCAAAATAATGTTATTGTTATAAAGAGTTTAATTTTAATTTAAAGTTAATGAAAATTTTTTTATACTATTAATCATTTAATCATGTGTTGACACATTATTAAAAAATTTTAATTTTTAAATAATTCTTATTATAATTAAACTTATTTAATGATATGTTAATATATAATTAAAAGTTATTATAAAAATATTTATATTAATAATGAATTACAATTAAATTTTATTAAAAATATAGGGGACTAAAAGTATAATTAATTTTTTAAATGTTATTAAACGGTATTATTTAATTTTTAATATTATTAAAAAAATGATGATGAAATGACGATAAAAATAATAATTAAATTAAAGAGAAAGACACCAACAACTTGGACCTTCAGTGCAGCCGGATACTATAACGACGGAATTGCTGATGAGGAAACCCGTGTTTGGTTATTTATGTATTTTAATTAAGGGCTTTGTTAAAGGCATGTGTTAAGAATAAAAAACAGAAATTATTAAATAAAAAAGTATAATATTTAATATTTTAAAAATTTAAAACACATTTAATATCTTCTTTTTTAAGTAATTAAAATTATTTAATATAAGATAATAAATATTATTTTTTAATTTTTAACATGTGCCCTTAACAAAACCCTTTAATTAAAAGGGCTTTCTTTATCTTTTTTCTCTTTGATTCTACTTGGCCTTTGCTGCATATCATATGATTAGCATGATATAATAGTTTATTATTTCTCTTTAAGACTTCTATTAGAAAGTATATATATATATATATATAGTACCACAAACATACAAACATACACAATATATTTGTTATAAAAGCAGAAGAATACTTGTGATTAATTGAACAATGTGTTGGAAATTCAAATGAGTTGAAGAAGTCTCATTTTTTAAACGGAATAAAAATGATCAGATATAAGTAGAATGGCTAGTGTACCAAGTGCTTTATGGGATTTGGGTTAATATTTCGAGAATCATTTTTATATAGAAACGAAAATGCGGGATTATAGGATAAACTAAAATCATTACTGAAAATCACTTTTACATAGGAATAATTTTTTTAAAATATTTTGTATCAAATACGATAATGTAACATTCTCAAGAATGAAAAAATATTCTTCAAATCAAACATCTCTTTAAAATTTTGTGTCAAGATGTAGTTCACCACTAAACCCATAATGTTTAATTAGCACTCCCCACCTAACACAAAGATATGTTTTCTTGAAGTATATTTTCACTCCTGAGAATTTTTCTTTTTGTTATTTAGCTGCAAAACTCGAAGTTTGAATTATTTAGATCCATGTATCTCTTAATAAATAATTTTTAGGATAAGTAATAATAATACCTGCCATTAAATTAAAAGTATGCGTTATATATGTAATACTTATAAAATTTTAAATTAATTTAATATTGTTGCTTATCCCATCAACTTATTCAGATCACATTAACTTAATTTAAAATTAACATAAAATAATTTTTAAGTAAGTAAAATATAATATACTGGGTCAAGATGATAATTATGTATAATTCAACTTTTAAAAATATTTTTTATAATAAATTATTAAATAGTATAAGTATTTCAGTTTCAACTAATGGGTTCTCCTTCTCTTTCTCATAATGGATAAAATCTCAATTATAGCAATTATGATAGTTCCTCACGTGGAGTTGCTTGGGGAACACTTGTCTGTTGTACTCCTTGAACAATTTGGCTTAAGAGGAATAAAAATGTTTCTGCACTCCAAGATTTCTCCCCCATTGAAGGTTTTTACTTCATTCTTGCAGAACTTTGTATATTTATCACCTAGTATATTCAAACAGGAGTACAGTATATTGGTCTCATTAAAGTGGATGTACTTACAGGGTGGAAAAAGCCCCCAAATGGTGTGTAGAAATAATAATAATAACATTTTTTTTTCTGAAACTCTAAAATAAATTAATTTCTAATTTGAAGAGTAGAATATAATAATTTTTTAAAAAAATACTTTTTTAATCATAAGAACAATAAAATATTCACAATGTGCAAAGAGTATGATACGTTCCTGGACCAAACTAAGACGATAACAGAGTCCATATGGGTTTTATGAAAGAATACTCGGTTGGTTCTTCACTTGTAAATTGTAATCCAATGAGTATTAGCCCTATATTGGACCCAAAATAATGCCCAACCACAGCCTTTTGGGCTTATTATCTAACTTTTACCATTTGATCTTTTGGACCAAGTTGGAATTCTCTTTTTGGGTGCTTGATCACTTTCTTTTTTTCTGTAAAAATCCACCCTTGTTCATAATAAAATACCTTTTTTTTTTTTTTGAAATTTACACATTTCCTCTAACTATCAGTTGAAGTTTTAGGGTGTGTGTGCTTGTGTCTGAAAAGAAAAAATACTTACAATACTATCAAATTATAAACCGAAATTTTTTGTTCAACCATATATGCCAATAAAATACTTAACCTCCTCCAAGGTAATGTTTGGGGTGGGACATGTAGTAAAGCTATTATTTATTACCTGTTAGATATGCAATTGTCATGTTTGGCTGCGAGTGCTATTTGAGGCAATGGAACCTCTAAGAAATAAGTTAGCAAGATTGAAAGAAAACCCAAAAAAGAATATTGATCATGTTAACTTGTTTCCAAGTTCTGTCGATATATATGACCTGGATCTCCCAATCAATCTGAGATTAAATTCCAACCAAGCCTATGTTTTTCTAATCGTTTGAAAGATTCTAAATTAAGCCAAATGAGGAGTAAGCCAACGAAATTGTTGGAGTTGAGATAAGGAACCTTCGAGTTTGAAAGATCCCCATATGCCGTGTCAGTAAGAGACTATGCAAACTAGACTGTTGAAGCTGAACATAAAAAAAACTTGCGAGCTTGAAATCTTCTCAAGTTGGTAGATTTTTTCTCCAAAAGAAGCGAGAGACAAGGCATCTATTTTGCTTGGAGATCCAAAGATTTGTACCATTTGGCCTCCATTTAAATTCAATAGAACTAAGGTCTCCAAGGCATCATAAGTGCTTCAATGCATTGATTAATGTGGTAATTAAATTGACCTCTCAAACCTGTTTGATATGACAGAAAAGAAATAAAGAGAATAAAAAAAACAAAAAGATATTTTTATTCTCTTATTTAATTAAAAAAATATTTAATTTTTAAAGAATGATATTTATTTTATTTCTATTTCTCACTTTTATTTTCATTTACATTTCATTCATTTTTTTTTTCATGACAAGAAAAAGAAAAAGAAAAAAAAAAGAAACCAAGTCTGCAACTCTGCCATTTCTTTCATGCTTAATGTGGTAATTGATCTGACCTCTCATGAGGTTTGCGGCGCCAAAATTGCACCATACAGATCAAGCTTTTCATCATGGCCGATGGGATTGTTAGCCTCAACTCAATAATCAAAATCAAACCAAATCATATTTCTCATTTCATAAATTTTGGGGTCTAAATCACACGATAGTTCTTGGTTTGATTCAATTATAAACCATAATTCGTTGATGTTTCAAGTCCTACTAATTTATCATCGATATAATACTTAATTTATTTACCAAAAAAAATATAATACCTAATTTAATACATTCAAAACGTATCCAAAATACCAATTATAAAACTAACAGTACGTAACAAAGTCTCAAATTCAACGCAACACAAATAGTTCAAAGGGTGCTCTCGTAAAGCCCCCAGGTTTAAATTTCACCCTCCACTGTGACAACTGAACATTTTAGCGCTTTTTTTTTTTGGGTGAATGAACATTTTAGCTTTAACCATACACGAAAAAACAAAATCAAGTCTAAAACTCTACAGATACCTGACAATACCATAAAATATATAGTACAAAATGCCATAGTCCACCACAACAACATCTAAAACTCAATGTTACACAAAAAAAAAAAAACATACTTTCAACGTTCAAAAGTCTTGATTATTTATCACTGACACAACTCTTCATTGCTCTTGAGACCTGGGGCAAAGGCATACTCATGACATGTAACACAACATACCTTAATCTTGGTGCCTGCAAACATTTTTCATAATATTAAAGAGTACAAATTAGTTAAGAAAAAGTACTCGAGGACTTAACAAAGAAAAAGGAGAACACGTAAAAGCAAAACAAAGGACTGCTGGGGAGAGATGAAAAATAATCCTAATCTTTATATATACATATATATAACAGGAGAAGAAAAAAAATCTTGATACCCGTAAAAGAAGCGATAGAGGATGAATGAAACTTTTTTAAAAAAATCGTATGAGGATATAGGCATCATCAAATTTCACACTTATCCGCGGTGATGAAACTATTAAGAAATTTTGAAGTAAAATGATGAAAAATTTGAAGAAGAAACTATATATACATATCTATATGGATATTTATATATAAAATAGCTATCATGGCTAGCATGCATATTTGAAAGTTGAAACAATGTAGAATTGGTGGTAAGAAAGATATTTAGGTTGAAGAATTAAATATTTAGCTTTTAGCACCAATTTTAAAGAAATTAAGTTCCCACCATCAATTTTTATTAAAATAAAATGAGCATTAAAAAAAATTATTACCAGCTATTTGTTGAGCCTCCTGCAACATCTTTCTACGTAGATTATTATCATCACATAAATCCTCTCCATATTATTGTTTACAAAGTTGAAGAATGCATGCCTCCAAGAATGGAAGATCAACAATGAGCCAAATATTCCCCAAAATCCAGTAAAAAATCCTAAACCCAAGCTCATGTAGAATCCTTGGGTGAAAAGGGAATCCTCATCACTCTCTTCACAATCCATTTGAATAAGTGGATCTTTAGTTATATTTTCTTCTGGACAACTTTTGTCAAAGATATAGATTCCCTTCATAAGCAGAGCCGCCAAAACTTTGTAGTTGTGTTCCTAATGGAATTTTTTCCTGACAAATTGTTATTTGATAAGTCAAGAACACTAAGCATATTGATTTCAGAAAGATTTGAAGGGATTCTTCCAGATAAATGGTTTTTTGACAAATTAAGAAAGTCCAATGAATGCAAGTTTCCAAACTGTGGTGGAATTTCACCGCTCAAATTATTATTTAATCAATCCAAAGAAATTAATTCCACAAGATTTCCAATCTCTGCCGGTATTTTTCCATATAACTGATTGCTTGAAAGATCAATCAAATTCAAAAGCCTCTTGTTGTCCTTGAAAGACAATTCTTTACCTTTCCATGTCACTAATGGAGAAAAATCATGTGCAAATATAAATTGGGGAGTACCATTCTTTAAAAAGATGTAGAATAGGTCTGTAGTACTGCTCCCCATAAGTGTACGTTTTCGGGTCATTGAAGAGAGATTATTTAGGCACTTTGGCATTTCTCCAAACAAATTATTTTGTGAAAGATCCAAAACTTGCAGAGCTGTTAGATGACGAGAGTGGCAAACTTCCATAAAAGTGATTCCTTCTCAAGTTAAGAACTTGCAATTGCTGCAAGCCGGAACCTATCCAAGGAGGTATGGATCCAGATAATTCATTTCCTCCCACATCTAGTAGTACTAAGTTAGTGCAATTTTCAAAGGAGGGCAATTTGCCTCTCAACGGATTGTGGTGTAAAACTACATGGTGGATCAAAACCAAGGAGCCCATAGAGGTTGGAATATTTCCTGAAAATGCATTATTACTCAAATCAAGGAACCTCAAATATTTCAAATGGCTCCAACAATTAGGAATTTGTCCCGTCAAATTATTGTTGGACAAATTCAAAATGCTCAAGCTTTCCCTGCTATTCGCTCATAAAAATGAAACCATTCCAGTAGTGTTCATAATCCCAGCATAAGAAAGATCAAGAGACGTAAGGTTATTTTGAGCTTGAAGCCATTTTGGAAAAGTAGGACCTACCATGCAAGATTGCAACTGTAAATATTGTAGTTGAAATGGAGGAATCCATTTGTCATTAAATTTCATTGTGAGGGAATTACCAGGTAAGTACAATCCAAGTAAATTGCTGAGATTAGCAAATTGGATGTCAGTTATCACACATTCCAAGGAATTCATCCCAATGGCCAAATATTGTACCTGCGACATTAATCCGAAACTTCTTGGTATTGCTCCATTCAATTGATTTTCAGATAGGTAAAGCTGTTGAAGGGAATTCATTACGTTCCCAAAGTCTTCTGGAATAGGACCTTCTAGAAGGTTTTGTTCGAGTCGGAGGGCAGCAAGATTAGAGCTTAAATTGAACAGCCACGTGAATATGGATGACGTAAACTTGTTGAGATTCAGATTAAGACCAGTAAGAGAAGTGGAAAAATTCAACTGATAAGTTGACAGTTGAAGAATATCCATATCTGAAAGACTACAATTTTGGATAGATAGATCATCTAGTTTTGGAAGCTGAACAACCATTTTCAACAAACTGTTTGATTTATTGAGGCTTGACACACTGCCTAAGTCAAGTGCTTTCAGAGAAGAAAGGTGAGAAATCCACTCAACATTAGTGTCAATTATGAGACTGTCATTATCACCAAGACAAAGCCATTCCAAGGACGAAAGATTTCCAAGTTGAAAAGGAATTATCCCACCTAGATTGTTGTAATTGAGTGCAAGTTCTTGCAAACTGGAAAGATTCCCAAATTGGTAAGGAATTGCTCCGACTAGACAGTTCCAGTCGAGAAAAAGAACTTGCAAGCTTGAAAGCTTCCCTAATTGATATGTAATTTTTCCACCAAAAGAAGCATGAGACAAGTAAATATACCTCAAGTTGGTTAAAAAACCAAAGAACTCTGGGATTTCTTTCCCTTCAAGATCATTCCAACAGAGGTCCAAACAATTTAAATGATGCGAGTCCGTTATTGATGCACTAATCTCACCTCTCAAAAGGTTGCTCCGCTGCATAAGCTTGAAGATTAAGCATCTCAACATGGCCAGTTTGGTTGTTACAATGAATCCTGATCCACTTGCAACAATCATCATCTTTACCCCATGATGATAAACGGCTGTAGTCGTCAACCAAGCCTAGTTTAAGTTCTAGAAGTGCTCGTCTTTCTTTTTCTATGCAACTGGTTTTTGCATCTGTGTTTTTCCAACTAAGTGCAAACAGAGGAGCCTCCAAAGCAACAAAAGAAATATGGCCTCGAGCAGGAGTTTAAGGCAATTTGGAGTCATTGTGGTTATCTTGAGAAGATGAAAAGCCTGATGCAAAAACATGGATTAATTAGCAATTTTGAGGCTTTCGTAAACTTAGATATATACTGACACCTCTCTAGACATGATTTTCCACGAAAATCTTATCACCAAAGTCATGGTCCACAATCGCTCTGAATTATTGTTCAATTATATCCCCTGATTGGAATTCGGAGCAGACCTTGGCACGACTTATTGATAACGATGGCGCAATTGTTACTTGAATGGACACAATCCAAGTAACTTTAAGATTATTATTATTATTTTAGTATAAATTAAGAATATTATGATAGGGTTTAGTTTATTTGAATTATTCTATAAACTTAATTTTTTCGAACCAGAAATGATAATGGTATAACTTTTCTTATAAAATACGACTTCCAAAATTTGAGCCATAGTCCTCATGCGGGGGTTATAACTCATTTCTATTATACCAATACTTCTTAATTTACTTTAAGATTATTATTATTCAATTATAAATTATTTTCTTTTTTTTTCGTGAAATCGAAGAGATTGATATATAAGTATGTTGGATTGTTACTAGATTTTAAACATGGATATGTAAACCATTCCCATGCTTATGACCGGATGTATATCCACTAAGTTAAAAGACCATTGGACAAATCAAAATCAAGAATTAAGGAGTTTTTTTTAAGTATATTAAGCACACTATTATAAGTTATAAATCTCACTTTTTATATTTAAAATATTTTAAGTCTTTCTCTTTTTAATAGGACACTCTCTTGTTATTAATTCTGATCTTTTTTCAAATTGGCAATAACAAAATTTGAAACTTATTTCTCCATGAATGGACAGTTCATCTAGCATTATGAAGTCAGAAGTATTACTTGTAGAGAAGGCTATTCCACAGTAAAAATAATTTAAAAATTAATTGTCAGGTTTGAAACTTATTATAAAGTAAAATTAATTTCTATTTTATGAACTTCTTAAACAAAGAATTTCATTTATAAATACAAGTCAAAAAAAGAAAATTTTATTTATAAATCAAATCAACTATCAAAATTTATGGTTCTAAATATACTCTTACCAATAATTGATTGTTTGACATATTTACAAGTAAAACTTCAGCTGAAATGTCTGAAATTTGAGCAGAAACTTTTGATCAAATGTCTGAAATTTAAGAATGAGTAACTTCTGTTGAAATGTCTGAAATTTGAGAACGAGAAATGTCAAGAATGCTAAGGATATTTTGAGTTTAAAGCCATTTGAAATTGGAAGGACGGGGTCAAAGATCAATGGATGACAGTCCACCAAATGAGAAGTACCATATCGACAACTATTTAGAAGGAAAAAAAAAAGAATATAACTAAGAAATTGATCAAACCGGCAACTGAACTCTATACCAGTTTAATTAGAAACTTATCGATTTTCTAAAATTCTATTCAGATTTAATTGCGTTAAACATAGACTGAATTTTTAGCTTTTCTAATATCTCATGTTAATTTTAGGTTACACAATGTATATAAGATTGTATAAATTTATACAAAAAATACTAAATGAATTGAAAAAAATCTCTAAGAATTTGTTTGGAATTACAAATTTTGATAATTGATTTGATTAATAAATAAAACTCTTTATTTAAAAATTCATATAATAAAAATTGACTTGATTTTATAATTTTTTGAATATAAAAATTAATTTCAAAATTAAATGAAATTAATTATATTTTTTAGCAATTAATTGACTTAATGTTTTGTAATTTTGCTTTCCCATGTCTTGCGTATTGACTCCACCAAGTGACACCGCGATTGCTTGAATGTCATCCCTCCTTTTTCAGCGAAATATGGTTGTAATTATGGAGAAGTCTAAACCACCTGAAAATTCTACTCGACGATAACGATTGCAAAGGACTCGACTCAATAGATGACAACGAACCCCAAGAACCCAAATTTTATCGTGGATGAATATACTTGTTTTTTTTTTTATGATAGCAAAATTTTCTTATTGCACGAGAAGAAGAACAAAATTCAGATATCATAACAGACCCCTCTCTTTGTTCATGAAAGAAAAAAAAAAAAGAAAATCCAGATGTCATTAAAATGATTAATAAACACACGACACACCCAACGGATACTGTTGTTTCAGATCTTCTGGTGGCCAATGAATAGCACAATTCTGGCATTCAATTTTTTTTTAAATTAGATATAAAATCATTCATTAACATCCACTTGTGGATTTAAGCATTGAGATAAGATTTGGTCTCACTTGATTAAACTTTTGTTAACTTGATTATTCTTTCTTGCAACAAGGAAAGCTTGTAAGGAAAAATTATACACCAATTATATGAAAAAAGAATACCAGTTTAGATTTTCCTTGTTGAAGACATGATCACAGTAAAATCAAAATCACTACGCTAAACCAATGACATGCAAATTGGCGAGAGGTTAATCCTTTCTTTACGGCTCATTTATCTGTCAACGCAACTATCAATGGGACCACTTGCAAAGTGAGCAAGTTATGCATACAGTGAGTGCAGAGGGAATTTGGAATTTAGCTAACAAAGTTAACCCTAGACGGTCCTCCCACATCACGAGCCAATAGGTTAAAATCTACAGTATTATTCATATTAATCTATATTTAAATGTCCTGAGTCCATTACGCATTAATCACTTGGGTCAATTGGTGGGTTTATATGCATTTTTTAATGGATTATAAGATTAGCCCGGTTTTGTGCTAAACCAAATAAAATTTTATTGTAAACATTCAAGAATTTATTATTATTATTTTGGTACCTCAACCACAAAGGAGATTTAGGAGGAAGTCCTGCCTCTGGGATGGAGCTTAAGGGCTGGGGGGGGGTGTTTGGAGAAAAGGGAAGGGGGAGAGTGTCAATGTCAAGGATCAAATATGAATCCTCACGACACAAGGTAACCACGGATCAAGCCATTGGCTTTGGTGGTAAGAATTACTAAATTATTATAACAAAGCTTTGATGCATTGGATCATTTTATTTTCGGTTCTCTCTTGCTTCAAAATTTAGTTAGGACGAATTTTTAAAAAAAAATAAAACAAAATATAATTATGTGATAAAAATAAAATTCAAAATAAAGTTAAGGAATGAAAAACATTTGAAAAGTATTAAAAAGTAATTTAATATCATATATATAAAGCTATGTTAAGAAAACCAGACTGGACCGGTCGGTTCAACCGGTCGGACTGAAAACCGATCCCCTCACCGGTTGGGGTGACCTCCTAGAACCAGTAGGGTTAAAAATCGATGAACCGATCAAAAACCAGTGAACCGGTCAAAAACCAGTCACAAACCGGTGACTTATATTTATTAATTATTTTAGTTAATCTGTATGTTATATTGTTATGTGGATTAATGTTGTGTTACTTATATGAATGTAATATTTTTTTAGTTTATGACACTATTTTTTTTATATTTCAAATAATTTCATTTTTGATTTATATTGTATTTTTTATAATTTTTATTTATTTTATTAGTATATAAATAATATTATATATATATACTTATATTTATATATAAATATAAATAGATATTTAATTATACTCCAGTTCGACCACGATTGAACCACGATTAGACTACGGTTGAATCATTAAATTTTAAATCAATACCTCTTTCAATTCAATAATCGATTCAGCTTTCAGAATCTTGAATTATAAAGAGAAATTTCAATAGAGATATACTTAAACGAGAAATAATTAAATTTTTATCGAAAATTGATTTAGGTTCACATCGAGTACGCCAAGCTTTGTTTAATTGACTCTACATTTCTTTTTTTTTTTAGTACATTGAAGTAATTATCTTCTTTTTAACAGGCGATTCATAAAGTCTAGGTCAAGCTATTGATTGGCCTACCTGTTTGTTTTTTGTATTTTTTTTTTCTCTGAGGGAATGGCCGACCACTTTTTTGTTGTACTGTTAACAATAATTAATTACTGTTAAATTATCGTTGCTCAAATTTGAATACATTATCCAATCGTTGTCTGCAACAAAATACTCATTCAAGATGCCACTTTATCTTTGTAATAAATTTCTCTAAATTAATACTATAAATAATGTTTTAATATTTTATTAAATAAAAAATAAAAATATTTAATATTTTAAAATTTTAAAACATATTTTATATTTTTTAAATAATTAAAATAATTTAATAAAAATAATAAATATTATTTTTATTTCTTAACTTAAATTCACACATTAACATTTAAATATAGTGGTGATGCGGTCGTCAATATTCTCCCTCTTGATATATGGCCAACTCAACGCTGCTTATTTGGGTTAGTTTGTTTTATATTCAAAAAGAGTTTATAATTGTTAACTTAAAACAAAAGTTTATAATTAAAAATTACAAAATAATTTTTTGATTGAAAAATTATTTTTATGTAAAAATTTAACAAAACCAAGCTGTAATAAATGACAATGTTAAGATTTGACCGCATTTAGAAAAATTTAAAGAGCGGGAGAGCTAAAAAATCATGCAATAGAAAATACAGGCCAAAATCGACTAATTAAATCTAGGGCAAGGTATTGCATGGCCTACCTCTTTGTTTTTTATTTTTATTTTTTTTTCTTCTAAGAGATTGGCCTACCACTTTTTTTTGTTGTATTGTTAACAATAATAACCGTTGAATTATTTTTACACAAATTTCAATACATTATCCAATAGTTGTCTGGAACAAAATATTCAAGATACTTTATCTTTTTAATAAATTTCTCTGAGAATAATGCTATTTGTTTTTTTATAATTTAAATAAAATTTGAAATTATAAAAAATTTGGTTTTGTTTCGTCAAATATAAAGTTAAAAAAGAGAATAGCCGAAAGAAAGTTTACTTAAACCCAAATCATTAGCCTTTCGGCCCAAGGTGATATACATGAGACCTCCCCAAAAATACACCCATTTTTCCGTCATTTCTCTCCCCCGACAAGGGTCGTCATTCTCTCTTTCTCTGGGTTAGAGATTCCAGGGACAAGGGAAGGGAATCACTGAGGCTGTTAAACAGACAAGGAAGAAGAAATCTCGAAATTGGAGGCATTTAATATCTAGGTTGTTAAAGGTTGCGGCGCCAAATTTGCACTCCGCAGATTAAATATGCGTTTGAATTAGAGTTTATAAATTTAATTTTAGATACATTTAATTTTGTAAATTTAATTTTAATCATAAGTAAATTTGAGTAAAGTGATTTATGTTTGATAAAAAATTATATTTAATTCAAAAGTAAGAAATAGTTATTTTAAACCAAACAAATTTTTGAAACCAGAATTATATTTAAGAAATTATGTAAACTTCAAAATAAACAAGATAAAAAAAAATAAAAATGTATTTAAATTTCCAAAAATCAGTCTACACACAAGCTTTTCATCATGGCCAGTGGGATGGTTACACTCTCAGCTCAATAACCAAATTAATCAATATCAAACCAAATCATATTTCTCACTTCATAAATTTTGGGTACTAAATCACAAAATATAGTTCCTGGTTTGACTCAATTATTCTACACCATGATTTGTTGATGTTTCAATTCCTACTAATATATCATCAAATACTTAATTTAATATATACATTCATAGGGTATTATCCAAAATACCAATTATAAAAACTTCAGTATGAACTAAGTCTCAAATTCAATACATGACAAATAGTTCAAATGGTGTTTTTCAAGTTTAAATTTCACTCTTCACTCTAACAGCTAGAAAATTTAGCTTTAAGCATCTATGATACAAGAAAAAACAAAAAACCAAGTCTGCAGCTCTGCCATTGCCAAACAATACCATAGAATATATAGTACAAAATGCGATAATCCACCACAACAAAAGTAAAACTCAATGTTTCACAGAAAAACATACTTAACATATATAAATGTCTTGATTATTTATCACTTACACAGCTATACTCTTCGATGCTCTTGGGACTCGGGGCAAAGGCTTACGCATGACACGTAAAGCAATGGATCTTAGCCTTGGCACCTGTAAAAATTTAACATATTAAAGGGTACAAATTAGTTAAAAAAAAAATACTCCAAAACAAAACGAAGAGAATGGATAATACATAAAAGAAAAACAAAGGACCACCAGAGAAATGGAAAAATAAACTTGACCCTAATCTTTAAAAAAAAAATTATAACACGCCACCATGCTATCTAACAATTAAGTATTTACACATAAAGATATAATAATATAAATAATGAAAGATAATTTTATAATTATTTTTTATGCATTTTAAAAAATTTCATCATATATTTTAAAAACGTTGGACAATTTTTCATTGTAATTATTTTTAAGTATTTCTCTTTTTATGCATGTAATTAAATAATTATTCAAATATTTATCACTCGTAAGATTAACATATAAGTTAAATATTTTTAAAGATTTTACTTTTTAAATAGTTATTTTTATAATCAAATTATATATTAAAATAATATGACAATGCATGACTGAGTAATAATACAAAAAACCTAAACTATTATCAAATGTCACACTTATCCACACTGATGAAACTATTCTAAGATTATTGGAGTGGCTAACACGAAAAATATTAAAAAAATTTGAATCAAAATGATGAAATATTTGAAGAAAGAATTTATATATCAATATCTATGTTGATATTTATATATAAAGTAGCTATCATGGCTAATATGCATATTTGAAAGTTGAAACAATGTTGAATTGGTGGTAAGAAAGATATTTAGGTTGAAGAATTAAATATTTAGTTTTTAGCATCCATTTTAAGGTAATTAAGTTCCCACCATCAATTCTTCCTTATTAAAATAAAATGAGCATTAAAGAAAAAAATTATTACCAACTATTTGTTGAGCCTCCTGTAACATCTGGCTACGTTGATTATTGTTATCACATAAATCCTGTCCATCATTTTGTTTACGAAGTTGAAGTATGCATGCCTCCAAGAATGGAAGATCAACAATGAGCCAAATATTCCCCAAAATCCAGTGAAAAATCCTAAACCCATGCTCATGTAGAATCCTTGGGTGAAAGGGGAATCCTCATGATCCTTTTCATGATCCCTACAAACCAATGGATCTTCAGTTGTGTTTTCTTCTGGACAACTTTTTTCGAGCTGGTTACCGCAAAGATATGGATTTCCTTCATAAGCAGAGGCGCCAAAACTTTGTAATTGTGTTCCTGATGGAATTTTTCCTGACAAATTGTTATTTGATAAGTCCAGAACACTAAGCCTATTGATTTCAGAAAGACTTGAAGGGATTCTTCCAAACAAATGGTTTCTTGATAAATCAAGAAAGTTCAATGAATGTAAGTTTCCAAACTGTGGTGGAATTTCACCGCTCAAATTATTATTTGATAAATCCAAAGAAATTAATTCTATAAGATTCCCAATCTCTGCTGGTATTTTTCCAGATAGCCGATTACTTGAGAGATCAATCAAATTCAGAAGTCTCTATAAGTCTTTGAAAGACAATTCTTTACCTTTCCATGTCACTAATGGTGAAAAATCATACCGAAATTCATTTTCTTGTGTACCATTCTTCGAAAAAATGTAGAATAGGTCTATGTATCCCATGAGGCTACGTTTTTTTGTCATTGAGGAGAGATTATTCAAGCACTTCGGCATTTCTCCAGACAAATTGTTTTGTGAAAGATCTAAAATTTGAAGAGCTGTTAGATGACAAAGAGACAGTGGTAAACTTCCATAAAAGTGATTGTTTCTCAAATTCAGAACTTGCAATTGCTGCAAGCTGGAACCTAGCCAAGGAGGCATGAGTCCAGACAATTCATTTCCTCCCACATCCAACAACACTAACTCAGTGCAATTTTTCAAGAAGGGCAACTTGCCTGTCAACCGATTATGGCGTAAAACTAAATGGCGGATTAGAACCAAAGAGCCCATAGAGGTTGGAATATTTTCTGAAAATGCATATTACTCAAATCAAGAATCCTCAAAGATTTCAAATGTCTCCAACAATTAGGAAGTTGTCTTGTCAAATGGTTGTTGGACATATTCAAAATGCTCAAGCTTTTCCTATTATTAGCACATAAAAATAAACCAGTGTAGCAGTGTCGGTAATCCCAGCATCAGAAAGATCAAGAGATATAAGGCTATTTTGAGTTAAAAGCCATTTTGGAAAAGCAGGACCCACCTTGCAAGATTGCAACTCTAAAACCTGCAGTTGAAATGGAGGAATCCATTTGTCATGAAATTTCATTGTGAGTGAATTGCCACATAAGTACAATTCAATTAAATTGGTGCGATTAGTGAACTGGATGTCATATATGACACCTTCTAAAGAATTTCCCCCAAGGAACAAATATTCTAGCTGTGACATTAATCTGAAACTTTTTGGTATCGTTCCATTCAATTGATTATCAGATAGGTCAAGTTATTGAAGGGAATTAATTACTTTCCCAAAGTCATCTGGAATAGGACCTTCTAGAAGATTTTCTTGAAGTTGGAGGACAACAAGATTAGAGCTTAAATTGAACAGCCAGGTGAATATGGATGACGTAAACTTGTTGAGAACAAGAGAAGTAGAAAAATTCAACTGGTAAGTTGATAGTGGAAGAATATCCATATCCGAAAGACTACAACTTTGGAAAGATAACTCTTCCAGTTTTGGAAGCTGAGCAACCATTTGCAACAAACTTTTGGATTTATTGCGGCTTGACACACTGTTTAAGTCAAGTTCTTTCAGAGAAGAAAGGCGAGAAATCCATTAATCTTTAGTGTCAATTATGAGATTGTCATTATGACCAAGATAAAACCATTCTAAGGATGAAAGATTTCCAAGTTGAAAGGGAATTATCCCACCTAGATAGTTTTTATTGAGTGCAAGTTTCTGCAAACTAGAAAGATTACCGAGTTGATAAGGAATTGTTCCGACCAGATAATTGCAGTTGAAGTAAAGTTCCTCCAAGCTTGAAAGCTTCCCTAGTTGATATGGGATTTTTCCGCCAAAAGAAGCATGAGCCATATCAAGACCTTAACTTGGTTAGAGAACCAAAGAACTCAGGGATCTAGTTTCCCTCAAAATCATTCCAACTGAGGTCTAAATAATTTAAATGCTGCAAGTCAGTTATTGATGCACTAATCTCACATCCCAAAGGCTGCTGTTCTGCATAAGCATGAAGATCAAGCATCTCAATGTGGCCACTTTGGTTGTTACACTGAATTCCGATCCACTTGCAACAATTTCCATCTTTACCCCATGATGATAGATGGTTGTAGTCGTCCACCAAGCCTTGCTTAATTTTCAGAAGTGCTCGTCTTTCTTTCTCTATGCGGCTGATGTTTGCATCTGTGTTATTCCAACAAGATCCAGGCGTGAGAGACTCCACCAACAAAAGCAGCACGAGAAAAATAGCTTGAAGCAGTTTAAGACAATTTGTATTCATTGTGATTATCCTGAGAAATGTCTGAGGTAGCAAGCTTTAAGCTTTCATAAATTATGATATAGATGCACATATATAGTATTAGTACTAAACTTGATTGTTCCACAAATAAAAAAAAAGAAATGACTGTCATTATGTATAATTTAAAACCTAGATAACCACCCTCAAACTTTTTCGCCTCTGCTTGACTTGATTTGGAACACTGATTCCACAAAAGAACTCATCTCCACCATTTTCACAGCATATTATTTCTATATGTACACTAATTCCGTTCTTTGTGACAACCTCGTCAACAAAGCAAAGGCATGATATAATATTATGGTGCTTTAATTGATGGTTAGGTTTCATAACCTACCTACCATATTTGTCCAATGGAATTAAGCTCTTACATCGTCATATAATAGTTAGTTAGTCAAAATAACGTAATTAGTACTTTTGGGTACCTAATATCTAATTGGCAATCTCCTCCATCAAATCAGAATTTTCATCTTTTTCCTCGTAGTGCGGGTGTAAGCTTCTGAGAAGATGGTTTTTTTTTTTTTTAATTTGTTTTCTTCTTCTTTTCTGTATACCAAAAAAATGTGGGTTTAGAATCTCGTAAAAGAATTGTTCCAACATTCCTTAAACCCATCAACAAGCTACAAGTCTAAGATGACTAGACAATATCAAAAGCCACTTTAAATTCTAAATTTTTGTATATTTTTTTGTGTAAGGCTATAAAATTATGTATAATAATATATGAGTGGGGTCCATCGTAGATTACCTCCGCAAAGTAAAAGGTTGATTTAATATCGTTCAAATTAAAAATTTTTTTGTAAATCTGTATAGAAATTAGTTTAAAAATATATATTATTTGTCTAAATTTTGGTTTAAAAATAAATTAATGTTAAATTGAATAATGTTTGTTAAAGCTTGTTCTATCGATTTTTGAATCATATAAAGTGAAAAGAGATGGGATAGCAAAATAAGAAAATTTAGATTCTATTACAACTTGTTCTATCTACTACTATAAAGCCATCTCCTCTCATCATCTTTCAACCAATCTAAAAAATGGAAATGTGATATATATATATATACACACACATTCTTTGTACGTTACTCACGTACTCTTGCGTGGATCAATGATATTGAGAAAGAAAAGAGAGAGAGAAATGAGAGAAAAAATGACGATGATTTGTTAAATGTGAGGAATGTGAGAAAATGAGTATGTATAAATAACATTACTCTTTATAAAATTTTTAAATGCATATAGACTAAATTTGAATCTCACAACCCCTCATTCTCTTTTTATATTTACCAAGTACCTATACTTATCTCTTACTCGTAAGAAGTTTTTAAATTATCCAAAAAGGAAAAACTTTTTTTACTCACAGTCATGTAGCAAGTTGCCACTGCTAGTATCCTAACTTTTTTTTTTTTTCCAAATTGACTTATGCGAAAGCAAGGTGTAAGTCACTTAAGTATTTCATATTTTACTCTCTTTTTTTTTATGAAAGGAATATTTTACTCTCTTTTAAGTACATATAGTCTATCTATTTTCTTTTTCTCTTAAGATTATATATCAATTATAATAAAATTATTAAGAAGTAAAGTAATTGTTTTCCATTTTAAATATTTTTATTATGTTCAATTATGGTATAAGAAATATTTGCAACCACGTAGAATAGCTGTGGACAACATACGGCAATTCCCACAAATCCACAATGCAAACTCACGTTCTCCCAAGGAGGTTTGGGCCTCCATCGTTGGAGGTTTAGCTCAACCATGGACAAGGGCCCCTTCTTCAGTTTAGTGGATTTTTCCTCATCGGCATAAGATGACCCAAAGATAGAAAATGCATTGACATAATCATTCCTAAGTTTAAGTTCTCTTTTCTAACACTTTTCTATATAGAAATAATGGTTTTACATAAAAAAAATTTATTTTATATTTTCATTTACAATCGATCTATCCACACACATAACAAATTTCCTATAAAAAATTAATACTTAAAAATTATCAGCATATTTAAAAATGTTTATTTTTTAAAAAAAAATATTTATTTTTTATAAGTTTTTTTAAAAAAATTTAATTATAAGATCACAAAATAAACTAATTTAAATATATGCTATATTATAATATATATGACTTTAACTGGTCAGGTTCAAATCTTAAGTCAATATTTAAAAAATTAATTTTTTAAATATACCTGTACCTTTAAGAGATTGTCCAGTGATCAGTTAATGCACATAAATTGGATTGAGGATAGCATACAATTATAAAAAAAAAAAAATCATGGTATGCAGGTACCAGATTTGAAAATAAATTTTTTAATAATCACATTGCATAAGTTTAAAGTTATAATTATTAAAAAAATAATCTATTTCTCTTAGTGTTTTGGTATGAAAGTAAAATAAATAATAAATTTTTAAGGGTGAGTTTTTTTTATATAATTTTATATAAAAAAATTTATCTTTAAAAATTTATTTTTTATTTTATTCTCATATCAAAATAACCAAACTAACCTTTAAGAAAGGACATATTTCAAGAAGTATTCGATTAAATATCAAAGTGAAGGACCCAATCAAATTGCCGCACGTTGCATTTTAAAGATGAGATATCACATGGAAGATTCACGAATGAGTGAAATGACAAAGACGTATTCTACGAGTGAGGTAAAAAAAAAATAAAAGAAAAATATTAGCATGGACCACCATTTTTTGTAGGCCAAATTCTATTTCGCCAATTCCAGTTCTATGTTTTTTAGCCTAAATTATAAGTTTAGAAAATAAAATTTATTAGATTTTGATTCATCAGTGATTGATGAAGAACACACAGAGACCAAAAAAAAAAAAAAAAGAAAGAAGTGACAGGAACTAATTTGAAAGAAGGTCCTCAAGCTTTATTTGTTTATATGCACGTCACTCTGTAAGCTTTATAGTTATACATATATGGTGAAGTTAATTGTTATATCTAGTCTTACTGCCAATGTGAGCTTGGAGGGATATACGCGATGGCATGTTGCTGTGAAGCTGTGTGGATGATTCTTGACCAGGATAAGGGAACACATCCTCATGAAACTGCACGTCTCTAGATACAAAAACTTCTTGTGATTCAAGGTCGTACAACTTCCATCCCTTCTGCGCTGTAGGGTACCCAAGGAACATGCATCTCCGTGATCGAGCAGCAAACTTATCTCGGGCTTTGGTCTTGGGTGTGCATAGCATAAACACCCAAAGACACGTAAATGGTTATATTGTGGCGGCGTACCGGAAAGGACTTCATAGGGTGTCTTTCCAGCAAGTAAACTAGACGGGGTCCGATTGATCAAGTACGCTGCAGTAGTTTACACACTCGCCCCAAAAATCCACTGGAACGCGAGCTTGGAAGCGCAGTGCTCGGGCAACATTCAGAATGTGTCTGTGTTTTCTCTCCACTCTTCCGTTTTGTTGTGGAGTGTCTACGCATGAAGTCTGATGAATTATGCCATTTTCATTGTAAAACTTAATCAAGGTTCCTGATTTAAATTCAGTCCCGTTATCAGTTCGAAAAATTTTTACAGATCTGCCGAACTGATTTTGTGCCAGTGCAGCAAATTTCTTCATGCAAAGCCATTGTTTCACTTTTCTCAGCCATTAAAAATACCCAGACGGCTCTACTGTAATCATCAACCATAGTTAAGAAATAGTGTGCACCAGAAAAGGATGAAGTTCTGTAAGGTCCCCATATATCTCCATGCACAAGTTCGAAGCAAGCTTTACTATTATGATCACTTATTGAAAACATGTTTCTTGTTTGTTTTGGCACGGTAGCACACATCACATGCACCGTGACTCACATCCCTACACCTAATTTTAGCGAGTTCTGGGAGCATAGAGACGACTTGACGCGAAGGATGCCCGAGTCGTTGATGCCACAGCTCGATAGAATCATTGGAACGTACTGCATATGCTCGACCTTGCTTCGGGCTGTATACATACACACCTTCGTGCTGCTCACCCAAACCAGTCTCCATCTTCAAACGTTGGGTCCTGCAAAATACAGTTGTTATTAGTGAATTTCACGCTGTTGTTGTTCATCCGAACAAGTTGTGCAACCGAAATCAAGTTGCACTGCAGATTTGGTACAAACAGCACATCTGTTATGCACAAATTTGGTTCCAAGGTGACTGTTCCTCGTTTAAGTGCATATGTAACATTGCCATTCGGTAATTTAACCGCCAACGGTTTGATGTTTTCCACGTTGCTCAGCAGCTCAAGAGTTCCTGTCATATGTTCAAATGCACCACTGTCAACTAACCATTGAGGAGAGAAGATGGTATTACCAGATACTTTGTCCTTCGTTTGAGGCTGATCTATCAGGGACAACAGTCGGTCAATGACTTCTGGCGTGAGTGCAGAGAAGGCCTGTGGGGTGTCCCTGCAGGTGTCCCTTGTGGTTCACTGGATTGCGCTACGTTTACTGTGGCGATATTGGAGCGTCCTTCCGTTCGATCTGCCTCTACCACGGCCCCTTCCACTGCTGCGGTTCGAATAGCCGCGAGCATACCAACATTTCGATGAGTCATGGTTGGTCCTTCCCGCAATGTGTGCATGGTACGTGATTTGCAGATTTTTCAGGGACATTTTGTGCAGCTGGCGTAATGTTTTGCTTTAGGACCATTTGTGCCGCATATCCAAACAGCTTCTATTCTGTCATTCTGTGCCTGAGCGATGGATCGGTGCGTTTTCTTCTTGTGTCACCATTGCATACATTCTGTTGATCGAGGGCAACGGTGTCGTGTTAAGGATCTGAGTTCGGAGGTTACCGTACATGGCATCGTCCAAACCCATAAGAAACTGATATGCCCGATCTTTTTCTGCTTCCTCACTGATATGCTTGGTTGCTGGACAGTTGTTTCCACTTGGACAGGTATGCAGGGTTTTGCTCGCCTCGATCTCATCCCAAACACCTCTGAGTCTTGTATAGTAGTTCGCGATACTGGTACCCTGCTGCTTAATTTGCATCAGACTTGCCTTAAGTTGATATAGTCTCGGAACGTTCTCCACGCAATATCTCTCTTTGAGATCGTCCCAGAGATCCTTTGCATCGTCGAAATATTGGATAAAAGGTTGCAGTTGAGGGTCAATCGTGTTGTGAATCCATCCATTTATCATGGAGTTGCAAACCACCCATGCGTAACCCTCGTCAGATCCATCGTCTTTCGGCTTCTCGATCGAGCCCGTGACGAACCCGAGTTTATTCTTTGCCTTGAGTGCGTTTTTTCATGGCTTTGGACCAGTTTTCATAGTTTCTTTCTCCTCTCAACGTCACGTTTGTCAACATGATGCCGGGGTTATCAGAGGCAGCAACGTAGAACGGTGATCTTGGATCTGTCACCTTAAGTTTGCTGCTGTTTTCCTTCGCCATTGCTTCGTGTTTGATAGGTTTACACGTACGCACATGATCAGAGTTTCTCAGCAGAAGTGTTTCCTATCATCGTGCTCCGATACCATAACAAAATGGTACCAATCCATTTCTGATAGATGCAAAACTTTCTATGTTGCTGCAGATACAAGGCTGTGTCCTTTTTATAGACCAGCTCGTGTGCAAGTGTAACTAACCAGATAAGAAGCTAAAAAACAAATATACAAAGAAATAGCTAACAGATAAAACAACAAAAACTATCTAATCCTATGAATTGAATTTGAATCTGCACATCAGCATCTTCACTGCGACACATCTGCATATCTTCACCGGTCTGATAAGTTGGATCTTATCCTATCTCCAATAGACAACGTTTGATTTGATTCCTGAATGTCTCTCTCTCTCTCTCTCTCTCTCTCTCTCTCTCTCTCTCTCTTCCTAAGAAAATGAGTCTCCGCGTGCTGTCGTTTCATCAAAAAGAAAGGAGGTGGGCGGGTTCACCTCTTGACGACCGTCGAAGGGTCGGTGGGAGCCGTTGCTTACGCGTGGCGAAGAACGAGTAGGCGGCGACAAAACATGCGACACGGTTTTGCTAGGAGAGTTTGGATTGGGCAACGTGGCGCGAACCCATCGAACGGCTTTGAATCCTTTTAAATTAGAAACATGTACTTAGATTAAATATTTTTTTATTGAACTACAGTACTACTACTATGTGTTATAATTTGAATGGTAGAAATAATTTCTTAAGAATTTGGATTGTGGGGCTAAGGATATTTAGGATAATGGATTTCGTATTCATGGAAATGACAAAGACTAACTGTGTGATTAGAATTTGGGGATGCGAAAGAGGGAAAACAACGTACAAAGACGGACGTAAAGGTAAGATTGCGTATATCCATATTTTGCTTTGCGATTGGTTCATCATTTTTCTTCCGTTATACGTTGATGGGTCAGTTAGTGGATATTAAACTGTTGTACAACTCGGGTTGACACTTGACAGTTAGACTATACAATATGTAAATAACAATTTCAATTTCAAATTATATTAATTTTTTAAAAAAAATAATTAATTTTAGAATCTAATTTCAGTTAAATTTATTTTGTCAGAACTTTAACTTATCATGCTCTTTCCACTACACGAATTCTCAAACATCATTTGTAACAAAAAAAAAATTATTTGTAACAATAAATAAATAACTAAATTCGTACTGAATTTAAATTAAAAAAAAGGTAAAATTCAGGTCGTTGTAGTACCAAACGGTGAAAAGAAAATGTTATTTAAAATTTCACAAAAAAATCAAAAAAAAAAAAGAGAGAGAGGTCTTGGTATTCTTCTAATGTTCTCTTTCTAGGTAAAGAAAAGGTCTTTTTCTTTATATTTTTTGGTCAACAGAGAAAAGGTCCTGAACTCTCAAGTTGTGACAAGTGTTGTAGTTTAGGACGAGGAATTCTAGTTTTTGGATCAGAAGCCCAGTCTATGCATATAACTGGGCCTGACATTAGTTTGAAGTTTGAACCTTTCAACCTCTATTACATTTGTGGTGTGTGTTCCTTCCTCGTGCATTTATGTTTGTGTTCCCACCTAAGTCCATGGCTCCCATGTGTTGACCAAGTTCAACTTTCTCATTTTGAAAAATAAATAGTTCATTTATAATGATTGATGATAGAATTAAAAAAATAAATTTTAATAATTTTATGATTTGTTATATATGTATATATATCTTATCATAATTTCAACCATTAATTTTTTTATTAATAACTATAAATCGGTAAAGCATGCTTAAATTTGTTCATCACACAAACTTATGTGCCTTATCTCAATTTAATGTTAAGGCATCCTATTAATTTTAGTAAAGATTTACAATAATATTTATAAATTATTTACCAAAAAGAGATTAATAGCAAAAATTAAACTCGAATTTTCAGTTCGATTCTATTAATTGAGTTAACTTTTTTGACATTTCATTTGTATAATTTGATATTGTATAATTTATTATTATTAAAAATTTTGTACTTGTATAAATTAATTCACACACCATTTTACAAGAACCTGAGTTTATCTGTTCACATACCTAGTATGATATTTATTATATACCTAGGATGAAACATTTCTAGCCACACGAAAAGCAATAATGTCTATCAACACTTCTTCGGTCAAAGGAATATTTTTTTTTCACGGTAAGATATCCTTTATTAGTTTTTTCTTTAATAGAGACTAAATTCATCTCTGACAATTTTAAAAGTGCATCCAATACACAGCCAAGTGTATTTAGAAGAATAAATTTTCTTAAGTGTTGACATAAAGATTGAACTCAACTTAGATAGCATACATGCTTATCAAAAAAAGTAAATAATATAACTTTTTAACCTTTTAGGTTAAAGGAGTACTTTTTATTTTTATTTTTGAGATAAAAAATTTTTTATTTTTAAAACGGCATTACAATGCATTGAAAATATTTTTAATATTCTGCTATGAACTTTTACCATTTTTTAATGAATTAAATTACTAATAGCTCTCTTATCTTTGTCCTAACATAAAAATTATGGATTTGCTCTTTGGAATATGGCCAAAACAATTTTATTTGGGAAAGAAAATGTTTATAAAAATCATTAATTTTTTTTTGTTTTCATTCTTCGCGTCATTCTCGAATGAAATCCAAATGAAAATCAAGATTCACGTGTGTGAAGATAATATACATTGGATTGTTCTGCTTCTGCATGTTTGGACGAGAAGAAAAAACCAAATGTGGTTGAATCATATTGCTTATCTTTTGGCAAAGTGGGGTCCAATAATAGCATCGTTCCTGTTAACTTAATTTCATTAAAATCAATTGCTTATTCCCCCGTAATCTTTTCCAAATTACATATTTTAAATTTTTGACAATGTGTCATAAACTTATTTTATTGATAAAGTAAGTTTAAGAGAATCAGACCAAGATTGCATAATAAGTTTAGGCTACTTTTTTAAGTAAACTGTGACCACAAAAATCATTGAGTTAGGCATGGTATTTGTTGCTTGAGGAAGTAATTATAGTGTTAGGTATACAAGATTAATAATATTCAATGCTTCAAAAACATGCAGCACATATATTGACTGATAATTGGCGGTTTATTTGAAGAGCAATATACAACTTAAGGTCTACATCTATACAAAAAATAACAAACACTATAAAGTGAAAAGATATTCAATTGTAGAGATTTGAACCAACATTCATTTCTCTTCTCCAATTTTCTTCTAGATGTAGGTGTCAATATTTTGAGATATGGTAGGTATTATGTATATTTTATACACGTTTGATTTGCACTTCACATGCTTTGTTTATATATATATATATATATATATATATGATCTACGGTGTGGCCAACAATTTCTTCAAATCTTATACCTGCAAAAAACATATACATGCTTTTGCTGGTATAAGATTTAGAAAAATTATTGACCAAAACAAAAGTCCTCATCCCAACACGCGATCCAGGACCATAAATTATCGTTCAGTACTGTTTGGTAATTTACAAGTCATTGATGAGCTATCTGATTATGCCCCTAAACGAGGATTACACTAGAAAGAAAAGGTGACACGATGAAGATTATTTATACTTAAATGTGATATGAAAAATTAAACAAAATAATAAGTACCAACCAAATTAGACTCTTCCTTTTGAGTTTTGGCACTAGCTTGAACGCTAACCTAGCTTCGATTTTGAGAGGAAATTTGGTAAGTGATCTAAGGTCAAAATATGCACTCTTATCTCTTTCCATGTTCTTTAATTTGTTTGTTGACTAAGTTTATCATTTTCTGATGATCGTATATATTCCTAGTTTTCTAACTTCATTTGGTTATAAAATATTGTAGAAATTGCAACAATTTATTTTTTAACATTTATATATAGTTACGTTTTTAGTTAAGTACATTTTTTATATTTTACTTAAAAAATTTATGAGAATTTAATTTCTTATAATCTCCCAATAAATTTTAACAACTTAAATTTAAAAATTCATTTAAAATTTTTCTTTGACTTATGCACTGTTGTTTCAATCTTGTTCTTTGAATTTTTTATGTGTGTGTATTGGATTTTTGCTAATATAAATAACAAAACAATTTCAATTTGGAGTTTTCATATTTTAAATTTCTAATTCTGGTCAAAATGATGCAATTATATATTACTAAAATTATTTGTTAGATAATATATAAAAAAATTAACAAAATTTTACAACTAATTAATAGTATAATTGATTAATTATAAATGATTAAGTTAAAAAATGTCATTTTATTTTTCAATTGGTAATTGGACACTAATATTTAGATAATTTTCATTTAATGCTTGAATTTGAACTATAAAATTTTCCTGATGATTAATTTGCGTTAGAATTCTTGTAACTACAGTTTAATAATGAAATCTGGTTCTTATAATTAGGAATGAAGCTTGAAGTTTCAAATTAACATTAGTTCATCTTCTCATTATCAGTTAACCGTTAAACTTGATTTGATTCCCATAGCTTAATTAGACATTCTAGTCATCATGAAGCAAATACAAGCAAAACAAGGCATCTAATAGTTTAGCCATTATCATCGTCGCTAAACAAGGGGAAAAGAGAAGGACGGTTACTGATTATTGACTATAAGTGTGAAAGAAAAGTGCCTTTGACGCATTGGGGGTGTGCATGACAAGAAAGTTAGCCCCACAGAGACAGGATAGAAAGATGGGGGTGCTGGGGTTTTGTCTGCACTAAAAGTTGACACTAGAAGACACAGATCACAAGTGTCTGCCTACCAGGGTCCTTCTGTGTCTTGATTGGAATGGCATCCACGGTATATTCTTGGACATCCACTAAATAATATGCTCCCTCTGGAGTCCTTTTTATCTCCTCTTATTGGATGAAAGGTGCCTTGGCTTGGGGGGGTGGGGGTGGGGGTGGGAAAGTTTGTCTCCCTTTCCCTCTTGCTCCCCCCCTTCCTCTTGATCTCTTTCGGTTATTGGAGACCCATTAGGAATTGAAAGATGAAATGATGGTGGAACCAACACAACGTACACTCACCCTCCTTTCAATCCCTTATCCTTGTTCAGTCAGTCAGTGTTCATGGAATTAACCCTAGAAACATGAATCCTTGGTGTTGTACTATTTTATCTTGATGACTAACCTAAACAGATAGATATGGCATGTACGAGTGTTTTTCTATTCTTTTCTTTTTTGTTGGCCTTTTTGTCCTTTGAGTTGGAACTTACTGGAACCATTTCCTTTTGCAGATGTTAATGGCAGACCCGAAGAAGAGAATCTCCACATGCCATGTTTTGGTTTTTGTTTGAGAGGGGAAAAGACCAAAAAAAGGTGTGCCTGGCTATATGTCAGCAAGCTTATCGATCGCAGTGGGATAATTAACAATGTATGGTGTACTTTGTTGAACAATAATAGGAAAAGAGTAGCGCGTAATGTTTCTTTGTTGCCCCCCTTTTTTGTTTCGCTCTTCCAGAAGAGTTGGGTGCTTGGATTTGGACGAAATCTACATTTGGGGATTCAAGAAACAAACGAAAACTTCATATATGAAATTAAATTCTATTTAGAAGGGAGACTTCAGTTATAATTTGAAGGTACAATGATTAAATGTGTCAGCAAATTCCATTAATAAAATCTCTCAAAGTGAGCGCAGGTGTATATGAGAATGTGGCATTCGTCAACCTCAAGAGAATTGAGTTTTGCTATATTCTTGTAAAATTTTTATTTAATAATTTTTTTAATATTTAATAAAGTAAATATTAAATAAAAAAATAAAATATTTAACATATTAGAAATATAAAAAATATTCAGTACTTACTTTATTTAGTAATTAAAAAGATTATTAAATAAATGAGTTAAGAAAATATAAAATTATTTAAGAGGATTATAGGCAATTTCATATATTTAAGGCCGATCTTACTTGAACATCAGAATTGTGTATTACTCAAAAAGCAAAAAAAGAAAAAGAAAAACTTTCACTCGTTGGTATACATAAGCAGGCAATTGCGTACAACAAACATAAGAATAGTTATATTTGTATATTATTTTTTATTTTTAGTTTTAATATTATAATTAAATATAAACAAATAATTTATATAAGTATCATCAAATGATTAATATATATAGTTAATATTAATATCGCTTATATGACTAATGTATAAAAGAAAGTATTAATATCAGACTGGATGAGTGTGAAAGAAATGTCGTGTGTAAATATCATTGTTCAAATTATAAAGAAGTACTTGAGTTATTAAAATTTATATTAAGGAGGTTTCTTAAGTATTCTTATGATTTTGTATCTTTAGTTTTTTTTTTTTATAATGATGGTACATGAACTTAAACTATGACCTCTTGTAAAATATCTAAACCTATCACTATTAGTCCACTTTTAATAGCTTGGTGCCCTTGGATCTTTTCATCTAATAATTATCATCCTGCATTTTGATTCATCAAACAATCAACAACAGTATAATTGGGCAGGGGAACCAAACCCCAAGGGATAAACATAGAATTTGCCTTAGTGATGAATACAGTTTATATTTATGAAATATAAATACTTTCAAAAAATAAATAAAAATAAAAAATTGTTGTGTTATTTCAAACTCCAACACTCGACTTTCCTTATATTACATTCTGAGACCTCTATAATTTTTTGTTTTTCTTAAAAATACTATACGTATGATGGCTTCTGCTAGCAGGGCTTCTGATATTTGTTTATTTTTCTCTTTTCATCTTCAGATGAAATGATCCATTATAGGTCTCTGCAAAACAAATTGAATTGTCTATCCGGCCATCCCAACTGTCACGTTTCATGTAAAGATTTCGGTCAGTAAAATGAAGATAGATAGATAGATACATAGCATTATATGGCATCTGGATTATGGAGTGGGCCAAATGGAGTTCTGCTTTTTGCGTTTCACGAGCTCTTAGACTCCACTCCATTATCATTATCGATGAACAGAACTGAACATTATATGGCAAATTGGCTCCAATCCAAGCAGGCCACTTGTTCACTGTTTGATGCTCCTGAAGATGCCCACGCTACGCTATTCGTTAAACACTCTTCCACTTCCAACTTTAATTTCCCTTAACAAAATTGACACTGAGAGGAGCTGGTTTCGCAGCTTTTGGTTCTGTGTGGACTGTGGAGAGTCTCATTAGGAGAAGGATATTTTTTTTTGGATTTGGACATTAGGAGAAGGATTATTCTCTTACCGTCTTTTCTTTTTTATGTCAAATATTTTGATTGATTGTAACGCATTCATTTGTTATTAGTTAAATTTTATGAACTTTATACATTTTTTTTCTGTACAGAAAAAGTTTAGAAAGAGAGACTACCCTAATCTAAAGGTTATGATATGTCATAAGTTTTAATAAGTATTTACAATAATACTTACAAATAATTTACTAATTAGGATCTGTGCAGCAGGATTTAAACCCAATAAATAAATATTTTACATAATATTGATGCTTTTAATTTTTTTTGAATGAGGAAAAAGAGATAGAAAGGAAAGAGAATAAGAGAAACGAGAAGGAAGGGGATAGAGGGAAAATTGATGTTTAAGTAAAGAAATGATGGAAAAATAAATAGAATAAGAGTTATTTTTTCTTATTTTTATTTAAAATAAAAACCTTTCTCCTTCTTTATCTCTCAATTTTGAGGGAGAAAAATTTTAGAACTTTGAGGAGAAAGGAGGGAGTTTCCTTCCCCCTCATTAAAAACTTCCTCCTCTTTCTCTTCTTTCTCTTTTATTAAAAATCATTCAAACAAAAATTTAGAATAAATTATTTTTTTCCTTTTTTAATATTTAAGTAAAGATAAAAAAGAAAAACCCTCAATTTTTGAAGAGGAAGAATTTTAGAACTTTGAAAGAAAAAGAGGAAAAACACTTCCCTCTTTAAAAATCATCCAAATAAGTGTTTTATCACTTTTTTCTTTCTCTTGGCTTATCTTTTATTTTCTTACTTAACATCCAAATATAGACCAAGTTATGACAACTCACTTTTTTTTTCTTTTTTTTTAAGAGGACGAAAAAATCTAATATACTATTAAAATATTATATTTAAAAGTTAAAATTTATCTTAAATTTTATTATTTAATTTTTTATATTCAATTTAATCACTCAAATAATTATACTATTTAAATAAAATATTATAATTTTAATAAATTAAATATAATGCTATCAGAATACATAAAAACTTTTCAAAGGAGACAACTCACTTAAGGGAAGAATTATCCGCGGAAGTCAGCAGAGGCGGTCAGCCAAACTTGTGCGGGTGTGGGCCCCCAGACAGAAAGGGCACAGGGAAATGGGCCCACAAGGGTCAAGCCCACTTGGGCTTTCTTTCTTTCTTGTAGATTAGCGTCAGTGCGGTACTCCCCTCCAATGAATCCCCCTCACTTCATCGACCTATAACCCACTGCCCCCCGATTATGTGGAAGCAAAATCATTGAAATTCCCTTTTACTTTCAACTTATTATCATTTTTCTCATTTTTTTTATTCTCCTCTGTTAAGGTCAACCTTATTCCTTAATTGGGAATGCTTACGGACACATTCTGCTGAACTGATAGAATTTCTACCACTAAGTAAGAGTAGATTTTAAAAAAAATTAATATCAAAATCAAATTTTATTTAGACCGTTTTACTTGTACTTTATTTTATATTTTTCTTCCTCACACAAAATTATAGACTTCCTTCATAAAAAAAAAATCTCACAATGAGCATAAAAAAAATAAGATTAAGATATAATCTTATCTTACTTTATCTTAGTGGAGAGGGCTAAGAAAGGTAAAGAATTTATTTCATACGTGATCCACATTGATATATTGAAAAAAATTAAATACAAAACATAATATTATTATAAAATAAGATTTTATTTTGTGCAAACACTAAGGTCAGAGTGGTATGTGAGTAAAAAAAATTTATAAATAAATTTTGTATACAATTTAATATATAATTTAATATATAAAATTTATTTATAAAAATTTATCTCACATTTTTACTTCTATACTAAACATATGCAAAGAAAAACATCTCACTCCTAAGAAACGCTAGCTATATGTGGTACAGTTATCTGCTTCCAAGAGGAATGGAAACGAAAGCTGAAGGAGAAGGCTAATGGGTATAGATTATATCATAATTTGTAATTTTAAACTTAATTAGCTAATTAAGGTATCCGCTGGCTGGTTTGTTTCATGAAGCACAATTGCATCACTTACACGTGCCAATCTAGATTCAAAGAATGGGTATACCTTTTATATTGAATAAAACTAGTTATCATCGCCCCTTCGATTCACCAATTCGTATGATACATGCGATATTTTATAACATTATTTTAAGACTTATAAAATTATTGACTTTAATCTTTATTTGCTAAAAAAGAAAAGTTGAGTTTCCATAATATAAATTTTATTAGCATTAGGTTAACGTTTCGGTGTACATAATTAAAATATAATTAATAATATTTTATTAAACACAAATCAATTATTGGCATTAGGTTAATGTTCATTATATTTATATATATTGAAATCAATAAGAAAAATTTACTACTAAAGGGTCATTCATGATATTTATTAAACACAATTTAATTTTATTATATGTATAGGTTTAAAAGGAAAAAAAAAAAGCAGTAAGTTATAATGGTTTAATTGGTTATGCATTTATCTAATATAATATTATATAATTGAGATATATCTTATTATTAGTGACAAGCAGGTTGACAGTGAAACGAGTTTTATTTATAAATTATTCAAGGTGTGATTCATGTTAAAAAATATTTTATAATAAAAAAATAATTTTAATATTTTAAATAAAAGTTTAAACTTACGCTCATAAAATATAGAAACATCTCATAAAAAAAGATTAAAAACATATTATCTGTTGGTATAAATGTTAATTATTATTAAAATTTTAAAATTTATCTGTAAATATTGTAGTATATCTTGTACATAATTACAATAAAAGTGAAGGGACACTTGGAAGAAAGCAATAATGACCTACATCCACAATGTAAAAGCCATTGTGAAAGTCTGTCAACGGTTATATGCTAGGTCAGTGTACACAAAAAGAGAAGGGCATTGATGCCGAACTTGAATTAATGGGGCTTGTCCATTAATCCACACAAGGAATCTTCACCATGTGGCAGAAGTGTTTGCTGATGTAGCTTTAGTGGAAGTGCCACCTGTAGCTACGTGAATTACCACGTAGAGGGCTCCCTCTGACTTGGTTCATTCCGGATAAGTCCAACTCTAGTACATGCAACCGAATTGACATTGCTCACTCTCAAATCTCAATCTCTCTATCACATCGCATTCACTCATGCAAAGCTTAATTTGCTATACACCATTCCCATCTTTTCCTTTTGAGAGAGTGATTGAAGCCGGACACGTGGCATACACTCAGGGGCCACGAACGGTGCATATTCATCCAATTACAAGCCCGACGAACAAAGCCACGATGTTCTTGTGCTTTATTAAGACGAAGAAAAAAAAAAAACTCGTCCTACTATTCATCGTTCCGTTTTCTAAATTCGTATGCCAAGAGCCTGAATCAGAATGATGATTTGGAATAATTAATGCCTTGGATATTTCGAGATCATTTCAATTGAAAAAAACAAAGTTTAAATGCCTTGGATATTTCGAGATCATTTCAATTGAAAAAAACAAAGTTTAAGTTATACGATTTAATTAATTAATTGGGTGACTAATACCATTTGTGTCTTAGCTCGGGTGGATAGAGATTGATGCTAACTGATGTGTTTTCGAGTGAGACCTACAGGACCTACAAAAGACCGAGAGAGGGACAAGAGTTAATATTCTCCATAGCTAAGATAAATATGGTGTCGGGAGAATATGCATGTTAGAGGAAGAAACAAGAATAACATAATTAATGATGAAATAGTGTATTTAAAGACCATTTTTTATTCTTTATATATTTATGTGTTTAAATTAATTTATTTTATATTTAAAATAATTTATAATTATAATTTTATTAAAAAATTAAAAAAAAACCATTTTTTCTTAATAATAATCAATTTCCTACCCTACACAACACACTTTACAAGGTCATGTCCTGTTTTCACTGGAGTAAAAAAGAATTAGGAAAGAGAAGTAATTATCTTTTATTTATGTTACTTGTACTAACGAACAAAATATATGTTAAGTGGTGGTTAGCAAAAAAAAATAATAATAAAGTCAAAGAAGTATACTCCATGTATGAAGCATGTACTCTTAAAAAAAAAAAAAACAGCGTGTCAACGTCGAATACTTACGTGATGTGATACTTGCGTTACGCCTCTATATACTAGTCTTAATCAGAAAATAAAAAAGGAAAATTACTATTTGATGCTTGTGAGATATCTATCTACAAACATATTTTACTACACTTGATCTTGGACATATATTTGAATGTATATTCATGACATGCTAATGTGCCCATTCTCATGTCACGTCTTGTATGTGTTCAATGTTAATATTCATGTTTCTTAGAGTACAAACAAAGGTAATTAAGACGTAGGGATTGTGTATATACGTCATTATTAAGATGTAGACACATTAAAAGTTTTTCACAGTATATATGTTGGGCAATAGTGAAAGTAACATCACTCAAACTCTATAAAAAAAAAAAAAATCACTCAAGCCTGCGTTGTACATGCAAGGGATATACTGGTATACGCTTTGTCTCCACTTGTTTGTGAGATGTCGTGAGTGTAAGGCCTCAGCATAGGGTTGGAATGCCATTGATGGAGGGAAAATGCCCCATAATAACACATTCTATCTGAATAACAATTTGGGTTAAAATTAAGTGACATATACCCTCATGAATCACAATCACATCCCAATATTGAAGACTTCTCTAATAATGAAGAAACATAAACAAACAATTTTACAACACACAAGGTATATGGAATGGAAGATTTACATATATAAAAACAAGCGTCTTCAGTTCAATTTTTACTAGAGTTATTTATTTATTTTTTTGATGGGTACTGGAGTTATTTATTAATAAATGATTTGTAAGTAAAATTATAAATTCCCGTTCAAACTTATTACATACTCTAACTTTGTAATGAAATAACTTCTTTTTCTTCTTAAACTTTTTTCCATCAAAACAATTTATACAAACAAGCTTGTTGCTCACTTCTTTTTTAATTTGGTAGGCATTCAAGTTGCCTGATTTCAATAACGGGTGGCCCACTTCAACTTAATATGCTCAACCTCGGACCACCTCAACTTAATATACTCAACCCCGGACCACCTCAAACTCCGCTGATTGTGGCCTCCATGTGCCTCCAAGACAATCCCTTCTAGCTAACTGGGCCATGCGTGGAGGGACACCCTCTCCTTTAAACCTTAGAAACCTATAAGCATAGAATCTCTATCTCTTTCTTCACTTGAAGCGTATCCCTTTGTCTAATTCTCCCTTTTGGCATAAGCTCCCACTAGTGGGTCATTTATTGCGATCATTCCTTCTCATGTTTAGAACTGCCGGATACCTGTTTGTGGGAATGCATGAACAAGATAAAGTAAAAGGGCTCCCTTTGCTTTCTTGAAGCTTGTAGCCTTCCATGTGCGTGTAGGCTAAGAAACAAGCATGATTGGCATAATTTATAGTAATCCAAGTGGGTGTGTCACAAATATGTTAGTTGTGAGGACAGTTGGTAGTTTTTTCTGGTAAAGTCGGTTGCTTGGACCAGGAATTCCTTAATGATTTTCCTAGGATAACTTTTCCATGACTGGTGGAAGCACAAAGCATTCATGCTATCTAAGCTCAAACATGGAGATATTTATAAAGAAATAGCAAGTTGAAGCCTAAAAGAAAAGGATTAATTCTATTTTTCCTCTTCATCCAAATATATAATTTTTTGCATATTTCCTTTTCTTTCATTTTTTCTTTCTTGTGTAAGTGCAATTATACTCTAAGTTCCTTAATTAATTGAATTATTATAGTGCACACAGACTCACACCTTAACCATCAAAACACACATACAATAGAAAATAGCAACAAATTTGAATAGGTTGGACAAGGTGGGTTCCAACTACATAAAAGCTAACTCAAAGAAAGAGAAGCGCAGCACTGCACATCCTATGATCTAACTCCCAAGTGAGTCAAGGATACTTAAAAAGAAAGGGTTTGACCAAACAGATACACCGCAACTAAGACAAAACTGTTGCCAAAAACGCATTATGGAAACAAATTCTATGAAAAGGAAATTGAGCAATCACAATTTTATATTTAGAGAACAATTTGAGATAAGTTTGTCCGGAAGTTTAGGCTTTCTACGTTTTCAGTAGTGCCATGACATTCAAAAATTATTGCAAAGCAAAAAAAATCAACCTGTCCCGTGCACAAATTCCCCACTTCTGACTTTCCCACCAAATAAAAGACAAAAATCAAATGCTATTAGTTATAACAAGGGTTTTTATTTCTATTGGAATGATATTTTTTTTACTTTTTTTAATTAAATGCAACAAATGATGTCTGATATTTTTAGTTTTTTCCCATCCTGTGATTTGACAGAATGGTTCAAGAACACAACAGAAATATGTTGCCACTTTATCAAGGCATTCACCTTTTCCAGCAACTGATAATTCCATTTTTCAGGTACAACTACTTAATGGTCATAAGTCTAGTTAATACCTGTTTCTCCTTTAGACTTCTAAAGATGTGTTAAATATTCCCAAAGCTTAGGTGTTGGTTTTATCTTTTAATACAAATTTAATGTTAAATTTCGAAATGAAGAGTGTTATCAAAGTCTAACCAAGCTGAGATGATAGACCAACAATTTGAAGTTAATTACACTTTGGGTAGTTTGGCATCTCTTAACCCAGCTCTTACCCTCAAAACCAGAAGCAAAAGTGTTGCTTTCTATATCAGCCATAATAAATCTTTGTATCAATTTGCTATTAGATTGTTCCTTTGCCTAATTTAAAAAGTTAAACTAGCTAGCTTACCCATTGGAGTTGAATTGTAAAATTAGTAGGCTAGCTTACCCAAGCCAATTTTTTCTCCAAATTCTGCTTTGGACGTATTGCACATTTTCCTCAGATGTGCATATGTGATAATGCCATCTCACATATGCACCCATAGCATCTGATATAATTTGTGTTATCCAACTAAACATAATAATATAATCAATCAGAAAAAACAAAAAACAAAACCTTAACGGACACATCCATACCAGGAACAGCTTGGTAGCCATGAACATAATACAGAAACCAATGACAATGGAGTGCTTCTGCAGACCAATGACAACCCCAACCCCAACGTAAACTAATGACAAACTCCAATAGAAAGCAAAACAGAGAGGAAGGAAAAATAGCATCCCTAATTTCTTTATCTTCACTTAGAATAGCAAAAGGGAACAAAATTCATAGATTGAGCTACTTCACAAAGAGACAACCGAAAATTATACAATTAATTACATTAATTTGTGATGTTCATATTATGTAGAGCACCGGCTTCGACAAGCGATGAAAGCAACGACCAGGTGGAAGGATGAGGAGGCCACTGACGTTGAAGGACGATGGACTCCAAGCTATCGACACTGATGCCACCGACGATGAGAGCGGCGGTGGGAGAGCGGTGAGGGTTTCGCGCAAGGAAGGTGAGGGTTCTGAGTGCACAGTATGATAGAATGCTTCGCGGGAGAGGGATTTGCTTTCGCAGTCTCAAAATGGCACCATGGGTTATTTTAGTGGTGTTTAGCTGCGGTTGGGTTGCAGAATTGCGGCTAAATTCAGTATTTAGCCGCAGCTGGGTAAACTGTGATTAAAAAACTACGGCTAATTACTGCTTTTTTGGAGTGTAAATTATTCATAACCACACCCAATAATTAAAAGGATACCCAATCTTGTATTGAACTTATTAATTTGAGGATAATTAATGAGTGCGGGATACGTTGTTATAATTTTAATTAAAAAAAAAGAGAGAATAGTGATGTGTCTTTTTCTAGAAAGATACCGAAAAAAAAAGAGCAATGAGTCCTGAAATATCTCCATATCCTTGGTATAACAAAAAATTCCGCTTTGAAAATAATTATGCATTTCAAAATAGTTTGGAAACTAAAAACCAAGGAGAATATCTCCATGTAAGATTTTTGTTTCATAAAAATTCAAATTTTACAATTGAATAATTTTTTTTGGCTTAATTAAGCTTTTAGTTCTTATATGTTTTACTTTTTGCTTGTTTTAGTTACTTTTTTACTTGTTTATTTTAGTCAATTAATTTATCATATATATATATAAGAATATTTGTTTTATCTTTTTTAAAATTACCATATCAATAATTGTTACTAAAATGAACACGGATTAAAAATATTGAAACCAAAACTTAATTAAGCCTTATTCTTTCATATAAACCATGTAACTCTTTCCAACAAAATAAGCTACAATATATTATAACCAAACCCTAACTTACATTCATAATTTACATTTTCATGAAATGGATTCAAATAGATTCTGTTCGTCTCCACCCATGTTTAATAACTTGATAGTAGTTTAAAGAAGATGAATTACAAGCTGAAAAATCAAATATTACCCATGAAGAGTAAGTTGTACATTATTAAAGCACCTAAAGTTGCTAACGAGAGTTGATTCAACTAGAATGATTGAATTACATATTTTTAAAGGTCTTCCGTTCAAATGTCAATTTGAGACCCCAAATCTATATTACAACTTAATCTTTTCACCAAACAATAAATTTGTGTTAATTGGTTAGTGCTGAACTTTCCCTTATTATTTTCTTCCAATCATTCGCCGTGTTCCATATGACTGTGATTGGAGATTATAATTTTGGTGTGGACATAAGGAAAAGGGTTAAGCGTTAAGCATGTTCAAACATGTGCACACACATGGAAGATATCTATGTTATGGACAAAAGATAAAGCGTAAATGATTCTTGATGGTCCCTCCCATGTGTTGGCCAATCCCAGCACAAGGGATTCAAGCAATTTATTTTGATCAGATCAGGCAATTAATTGTTAAACTCCTCTTGACCCAATATATTAATTGATTTGAATGTTTAATGTGGCACATACAATAATAGCATTATTTGCCGTTGAAGTTCAATCATTGAGATTTCTCTTTCCGCTACACCAATTCTTCCAAACATGGATTCTGATATATTCTTCAACGAAAGCATTTCTTCTGTTGTCCCCAATTTTCATTTCCCTAAACAATGGCAGCGCATTTCATGTGCATGCATGCCGCTATGTATAACATGAAATGCTCGTAATTCTCTCTTTCTTAATTATTGCACTCTAAACTTACACTTAAATATGTATCAGTTCGTCGCTTGGCTACTCAGCACATGAATTTCCCCTTCTTGTGGGTCTGAAACACATTTATTTTCCTCTTTTCCAAATGGCATGCATGTGTTCTGCTGTGTCTTTTAATTTAGGATTTATACACCAATTCCTCCTAATGACATCGATCCGAAATATTTTGTGAAGAAATATATATATTAAGTTAAGGAACCAAACTTGAGTGTAGGTATATTTGAGGTTAGAATTATTTTAAAGAGAGTTTTTGTCATATTGTACTCTCATCTTCTGTCTGTAGGATTTTTTTTTTTTTTAATTTTCTCTACGGTTTTACCCATCCAAATTACTGAGTGCACTTTAAGTATTATGAAAAGGAAAAAAAATGGAATAAGAATGGAAGCAAGAATAAAAATGAAAAAAATATGAGTATTTAAAAAAATAAAAAAAATGATATTGCTTAAAGAATGAATATTTCTTATTTAGTTTTTCTATCAAACAAAGGTTTCATTGCTTTCCTTTATATTATATCAAATAGGCCTTGTTTATTTTGCATATGAGTGTGACTAACAATATCAAATGTGTTTGGAGTGTTCTCAATTAAGTTTCGAGAGCACAATATAAAACCATGTATATTTTTCTTTTCTGAAAAATAAGTTTTATTTTTAAGGCCACCATCAATATATTGTAGGGTTTTTCTTACCATGTTTGTTTTTTGCTATTTGTTTCACCTATTGAAATTGCTGTTTCATCTTGCATGAGGGTAATAAGTAATAACATCAACGGTGCTTCAAGCTATATATCTCTCTATATTTCTAGCTAGGAGGAAATATTCATATAATTAAGGGTATGCAATAGGATGATTGAATCGAAGTACTTGTACTGTTGGACATAAAAACTTTTCATGTCACATGTCATTTTGCACTGCGGGATGTGACCGTGATTGTATGTCTCCCAAACTATGAAGCCCACTTCGTGTATTTTCATTATACATGAACCGTTTCTTGTGGAATTCCGATCATAAATTGCACTATGCATGAACCCTCCATTTAAGTGGTTCGGTTTGGTGAGTACGTAAGAAGAGCATTTGAGAAAGCCTTATCATACGCGTCTGTGGCAGTGAGAATCACTATATACATATATTTTAAAAAAAAAATTAATATCAACAAAACAATCTGATGATGAGAGTGTGGGAACCTACTAATCATCATAGAGCCTCGTAGCACATGCCATTTATTAATGCCCTTAGAGAAAGACACGTCAAAGTTTGTGTGTGGATTATTGGTGGGAGCTAGTGTGCTAATTTTTCAATTACTTAATTAATTATGATTAGTCTTGACCATCTACTTGTAGAGTGCTAATATATGTGGCTTTCCGTGTGAAATCATTAACAAACCTGCCGACTCTTCTTTTACATTTCTTAAAGAAATGGCACTAGTTTGGTAAAACTAAGGTTCATAATTGCAGGGTATTATCTAATTTTTAAGCAAAATCTCTCTCTCTCTCTCTCTCTCTCTCTCTCTCTCTCTATATATATATATATATATATATATATATATATATATATATATATATATATATTATTGTTAGAATATCTTTAAAAAAATCTTTAGAATATATTGTAGAATCAATTAGTGTTCTAATTAATAAAGTAATTTATGAGTCATATCATAATTTTATTATATTTTTTGATTTATTTTCTTATTTAATTAGGATTACTAGAATATAAATAGAGGTTAATATTTTTTCTTTTGTAACATTAAACACATCTTCCTCTTATCAATCTCAATTCTCTTTTCTTTCTCCTCTCTACTTAAACCATATAATTTCAATATGGTATCAGAGCGGTGTCCATGCTTTCTGCTGTGTCGAGTTCTATAGAACTTCTTTGTTAAATTTTCTTTTATTATTTTCTTAACCCATTCTCTTATTTATTTTCTCCGCTTTTTTACTGGTTGACTATTTTCTAATGCTAGTATAGCATTGAGGAGAAGTGATAATAATAGTGATGACATCTCTTTAATACTAATGTTTGTCATGTTATTCTCTTCTCATCGACGATCATTCCAATAGTGACTTCTTTCTCACTGATGAGTCATACCAGTGGTGTTTCTATTCAAGTCGTCTGGGTCTTCCATTTAGTCAAGCAGATCATTAGAATTTCTCAAGTCGTTTGGTTCTGTCATCTGGTTCAGCATAACCATAAAATTTGTTCTTGTCATAATGTCTTTAAGTACGTATAAAACACTTGATTTAACCCAATTACAGTCTGGGTCCTCTTGTATTGGTGAAAAAGGTTCGTCTTGATGAGTTACCTCTCTAGCATCATGAGATGTCTTTCAGCCATGGAGTTCACTTTATATTTATGTTATTTATTTAAAGTATTTATATGTAACAAGCTTAAAGCTTAGTAAGCTTTATTTTGACGGGGAGTGTTGGAATATATTTAGAATATCTTTAGAAGATCTTTAAAATATATTATGGAATCAATTAGTACTTTAATTGATGAAGCAATTTACGAGTTATATCATAATTTTATTATATTTTTTAAATTATTTTCTTATTTGATTAGGGTTACTAGAATATAAATAGAGGTTAATATTTTATCTTTTGTAACATTAAACACATCTTTCTCCTCTATTTATATATATATATATATAATAAAAAGGAAAAAAAAGAAAGTAATATTATTAAATTGCAGAGAAATTACAGTGATGCACACATGTTCGTGGAATGAGCCAACATCCAACCTTTATCAAAGCTTAAATAAAGTTGGAGTATTGAACTGTGTTGCTTGGTTGCTTTTATCTTAAGCAAAAAGAGTTGTACTCCGACTAAAGTTATAATTTTTGATTTAATAGTAAACCCTCAATGCAACGATACGGTCGTTAAACCAAAACTTCTTACCTTGACCATTTTACATAAAATAATTTAAGTTTGGACCAACAATAAAACTCGTCAATCATTTGAAAAATACAGCTTAGATCATGGAATGCGTAACATGCAGGAGCAGCCGACACGTTGTAACTTAAGAATGTTGTATTTCTGCATTTATATAATTTTAGAAACACTCATCTTTATCAAAATCAGTCCTTAATGTACGCATGGCATTAGGGTGAATAGGGGTGAATTTTCTCTCATCTCGATCCTATTCTGTATTTTTTATTTTTTGTGAGGATCTGTCCCTATCCACTTCTGTAAATTTTGAATAAAAAAATCTGAATCTGTCCCGTAGTATAAACAGATAACTTATATTTTATTCGTATTTATGATCATTCTAGTTATAAATTTACAAAATAATCAATTAAAATATAAAAAAAAATTATAATATGATATAAACTAAAATATATATTTTAAGAAGAATACAAACTCTAACAAGTGAGAAAGTAAATAAGTTAATAACATGATCTTTTCTTTTTTGGTACAATAACATAATCAATTCTAAATATAATAAAGTTATAGAAACTAAAATATTGTATATGAAATCAACAAAAAAAATAAAGTACAACACTTGCTCTTACATAACTCTCCATTATACAATCAACCATTCACAATTATTCCTTTCTTCATCATTAATCATAACATAATATATAAAAAAGAGAAGAAAGTAAAAAAGAATTAAAATATTAGAAGTGCGGGGTAAAACGAGATGGGACAGATCGTTTTAAACCTGAACTCGTCCTGTCCCGCCCCACAAGTGAAATGAATCTTAATCCACCTTATCCCGTGTTAAGGTAGGTTTTAAATCTATCCCGCTCCGCACAGGACGGGTTGGGTACCCGTATATCAGGTGTATTTGCCATGCCTACCTTAATGGTATATTTTTCTAATGCGTTAAATTATTTTTTAATTCAACCTTTTTCAGAGTTTAATTCAGGGTCATCTATCCAAGAGATTAAAGAGAGTATAATATTCTCACATAAAACAAATAGTATGATATCCCATTTATGGATTAAAGTATATTTAATTATTTAATCTATTGTGCAAAACATGAAGGGAGGATATGGTTGTCAGCAACCATGATAAGCCGAAAGCCAGTCATTACCAATAAAAATGTGAACCCCCTCGTTTGAACAAAGAAGGAGCAAAGAATCTCTCTCTTCGTCATAACACAAAAACAATAATATATTGTGCTTCACGAGAAGAAAATCCCTCCACAGCAGATATGTTCACTTAAATAAGAGTCTAGGGCACCTAACCATTGTTTTGTCTCCCAAATAAGGTGTACACCATTAATTTTATGGCACGTATAGTGTGTCTAATAATTGGTATCTCGCTCTTGGTCAGCAGTAAAAGTATGCTATTTTCTGTCAGCAACTTTTCAATGTTCGAATGGAGCCTATTTGTTTTTTTAACTGCTCTGGTCTCTGGCAACAAGTTTTTTTCTTTTTGGCAACAAGTTAGTTTTCAAGAATGCATATATAAACTAGTCAGCTTTATAGGACTTAGAAGCAAAGGAAGAAGAGAGAGGTAAAAGGTAACAATGACACATATAATATGATTATAAAGTGAAGTTTCTCAGATCTTAAAAGACGGGGAATTTTATTTTTCTTATATATGTTTTGGCTTTGGGATAACAAATTGAGGTTAATTAAGATGGATTGCAATCAAATTGAACGGTAGTATTTGAATAAATAAAAAAAAAGTTAATACCTTAATTATTAAGTAGTAATCCAACAATTAATATAACTTAAAAGAAATCAATAAGAGTTAAATATAGTAGTAAACAAATCGTACTTTTAAAAAAAAAACAAAATTCAAACTTTAAAGTAAATATTTATTGAGATGACTTCTTAGTTTAAATCTTAAAATAAATATTTATTGAGATGACTTCTTAATTAAATATCAGGTGTGACTGTGTTCAAGGATTAATATTCTCACAGCAATGCATAATACTCCAATAAAAGATCCAAAAGATATTACAACATAAAAGAAACTTTCAACGTTTAAGGCATCTAGTGGAGGTCTAGATATTTAGCCTCTTGTGACAGAAATGCTCCATTTCTACAATTCTATTGTTATTTTTTTATGTGTATAACATAGTTTTGAAGTTTTGAAGGTCATATATTATCTCTCAATTCCCTTAATTATGTCCATTCTTGCAATGCTTGAGGTGCCCAACGACATTTCTTTACTAGCTTTCTTTGCAAATGGAGTTCCGACAACAGTAAACTTCCATCACAAACTGGTCCACTCTCGTAGATGCTACCACCAGAGCTTCTCTGTATGTTGTGACTGTGATGTATTTACCCATTGGCCATTAGATATATATATATATATATATATATATATATATATATATATATAAAGAAGAAATATCTCTTCAAAATGGTACATGGCTTTGTTGCATCACGCATTACATCATTTGGTTTAATTCCTTTTATAATCATGGTTTAAGGCAGGAGCGAATTTAAGCGGAGAAGAAAAATATCATCATGTACTCACTTTTGTGACTCCCTTTCATGAAGGCCATGTGTTGAGCCTAGTCTTCCTTCACTCAACGCATCAGCCCTACACGTAGCGAAGAGTCAATTTTGTCAACATTAATGCTGCCAAAGCACAAGATTATTGTTTTTTGCGCGGCTTGAAAACTCTGTAAAAGTTGAGGAATAGGAGCAATGGATGTAGTTTTGTTTTTTCATCCAAACTTGAAAACCTCTGTTTTTATTTTATCTATTTATCTCTTCAGGGCTTGGATAAGCTTTCAATACATACAACCAACACTAGTGTGCTTTACAATATCTTTTTCTTATATATATTTACATCTATTACGGGATAGGAGTATACACTTTGTAAAGTGTAAACATATAACTACTAATGATATAGATTTTAGGCATTCGAAAACAAGTACTTTAAGAGCACTCGTTAAGGAATTAAAATAAGAATAAAAAAAAAGTGAGAATATGATCAATTTATTTTATTGAATACATTTTATAATGTTTAGTAATATATGGATAGATACAGAAATATATAGTACTTCTCAGTTCTCATTGATGCATATAAATAAAAGAGAGCATAGAAATTGAATTATTCTTTTTTTTTCTAATTTTTCTTAATTGAAATTCAAAAAGGGAAATGACTTTTATAGGTTTATTAATAAATATAAAGAACATTTACACGAGGAGATTCAAATCTCTTGTCTTCCTTCTTTTTTGTTTGTTGGGTATATTTTGTCTTCTTTCTTTATCTCCAAGTATGTCTCTCTAAAATATAAAATACTAACACATAAGTAAAAAAAAAAAAAAGAGTACACTTCTCTTTCAGTTTGTAGAAATTTTTTTACTTACCTAATATTGTTACTTAATGTGCAAGATTTTATTAAAAAAATAATTGAGAACAAGCAAATAAGAAAAACAAATTGAGTCAACCACAAGGAGCTTGGAAATTTCAAGTTTCACTTTTAGGAAGAACTTGCAAGAGATGAAAAAAAGAAAGGGGGGGGGGGGCGGTTGAGCGTGTGGGGCAATGGATGTGACCAAGATTTTGAAGGGAAGAAGAAGAGGGACACCAATAGAACTGGCCACGTGTATTGGAGAGTGACACACACCCTCTCATTCTCATAGAGGTTGGAACGCGGGGTTAGACGTGTGCAACGGAACAAGTGTGCCCTCCCCACTCGCCCAATCCCACCTTCCAAAACCAAAACCAAAGCCAAATTCAATTCTATTCTATTCTATTAGCCTATGCCAACACACTAAAGCCCAACTCTCTCTCCCCCTTCCCCTTCCCTTCCCTCCCCTTCAACTCCCATTTGTTCTTCCATCACCCTAATGGGCCAATAGACAACCGTCGTCAATTCAAACAAAACACTGTCCTTTGCATATTGCACTTGCACTTGCACCTTTCATTTTCTTTTCCCTTTTAACTCCACCCTCTCTATTGTTTTCTTGTATAAATTGTCACGTGTGATTGCTCTCAATTTAAGGAACTTTCCCCCGTATTATAATCCTATTCTCTTTCTTTTTTTTAAAATTTTATTTTATAATATTCACAGGCCCATATTATAGCCTTTTTGCATTCTAGAGATAGAAAGCGAAAGAGGGGTGGTCGTGGCATTTCATCGGGCAGCTATGTCCCGCATGCAACCCCACCTCGTCTTGATCACTTATTGGCGATCCTTCCTTCTATTCGTCCCCCATTTTACTAATCCTACACGTGGTCCTCTCCTACATGTCTGAGTTCAACCTCCATGCCTTCCCTCTCCCACTATATATATCCCTTCTCTCACTCCCAACTTTCCTCAATTCTCTCTCACGCTCCCCAACTTTCAAAGAATTTTAAGTCTCACATCCCAAAAGAGAGCACACTTTTGAAGCTTTCCCCCCCCCCCCCTCCCCTCAAAAACCAACCAATTTCCACTCTCTCTTCAGCTGCTACAACTACACAACCACAAAGTGCCACTTCCGTACTCTTTCAAAATAGAGAACCATGGCATCATCTGCATCTCCGAATACATGGATTATTAACACTAAACTCCAATCTTCACGCTCTTCGCCGTTCAAAGAGTTGGGCTCAAGTTCAAGTTCGACGACCTCAATCACCTTGAAGAGGTCCACTAGAAAGCCCAACATAGTACGTTGCTCCCTCCAAACACTCCATTTCCCCAAGCAGTACCAACCATCCACAAAAACTGCCACTCCCGCAAAGGAAAAGGCACAACCTGCAGCTCCTCCTGCTGCTGACAACAAAGCTGTGCCACAAAGGTGGAACCTGTTGCAGAAGGCTGCGGCCATGGCCTTGGACGCAGTGGAGACAGCCTTGGTTTCCTATGAGCACCAACACCCACTTCCCAAAACCGCAGACCCGAGAGTCCAAATCGCCGGGAACTTCGCTCCGGTGCCGGAACAGCCCTTTCAGCAATCATTACCGGTCACCGGAAAAATCCCCAAATGCATTCAAGGGGTCTATGTTCGAAATGGAGCTAACCCACTTTACGAGCCGGTCGCCGGCCACCACTTCTTCGACGGCGACGGCATGGTCCATGCGGTTCAATTCAAAGATGGGTCTGCGAGCTACGCCTGCAGGTTCACGGAGACTCATCGTCTGGTTCAAGAAAGAACACTGGGTCGTCCTGTTTTTCCCAAAGCCATAGGTGAGCTCCATGGCCACTCTGGCATCGCTCGCCTCCTCCTCTTCTACGCCCGCGGGCTCTTCGGCCTTGTGGATGGCAGCCATGGCATGGGGGTGGCCAACGCCGGCCTTGTCTACTTCAACAACCGTCTCCTCGCTATGTCCGAAGATGACTTGCCTTACCATGTTCGCGTCACGCCCAGCGGAGACCTGAAGACTGTTGGTCGCTACGATTTCAATGGCCAACTCAAATCCACAATGATTGCTCACCCGAAGGTTGACCCAGTTTCTGGTGACCTCTATGCTCTGAGCTACGATGTTGTGCAGAAGCCATACCTCAAGTACTTTCGCTTCGCCCCAGATGGCAACAAGTCACCTGATGTAGAAATTCCTCTGTCAGAACCCACCATGATGCATGACTTCGCGATTACGGAGAGGTTTGTGGTGATCCCAGATCAGCAGGTGGTGTTCAAGCTCTCTGAGATGATTCGTGGTGGCTCCCCGGTTATCTACGACAAGAACAAGGTGTCCCGGTTTGGGATTCTGGACAAGAATGCCAGTGATGCTTCTGGGATCAAATGGATTGAAGCCCCTGAATGCTTCTGTTTCCACCTCTGGAATGCCTGGGAAGAGCCAGAGACCGATGAGGTTGTGGTGATTGGGTCTTGCATGACCCCAGCGGACTCTATTTTCAACGAATGTGACGAGAGTTTGAAGAGTGTTCTCTCTGAAATTCGGCTCAACTTGAAGACCGGCAAATCCACACGCCGACCCATCATTTCTGAAGCTGAGCAGGTGAACTTGGAGGCTGGAATGGTGAACAGGAACAAGCTCGGAAGGAAGACTCAGTTTGCTTATCTAGCTCTTGCAGAGCCATGGCCTAAAGTTTCAGGCTTTGCCAAAGTGGACCTCTTCACCGGAGAGGTAAAGAAGTACATCTATGGGGACCAAAGGTTCGGTGGGGAGCCTCTGTTTCTCCCAAGAGACCCCAATTCAGAAAGAGAAGATGATGGGTATATCCTAGCATTTGTGCATGATGAGAAGGAATGGAAATCAGAGCTGCAAATCGTGAATGCCATGAATTTGAAGTTAGAGGCTTCCATTAAGCTTCCATCTCGGGTTCCATATGGTTTCCATGGAACATTCATACATTCAAAGGATTTATGGAAGCAGGCCTGATTGCCTGAGACGCGAAGGTCTTCAACTGTGGGTGCATTCGTCCATTTCCTTGGTATTGGTAGCTTGTGACTTGTGGGGGGAGATCTACCTGAGGGATGCTTGCAGATATGTCCCCGGAATCTCCTCCTCTGTTTACAGCAGCAGAACTTTTTTCTGCATTCTTTTTCATCTTTTCATCTTTTTTTTTTTCTTTTGGGTTTAATTCAAGTGAGAGGTTTTGGGGGAACCAGCTTGTAGCTTTTGGGTGTAGTTAGCAATGGAGCTCAGCTGGTTACTGCTTATTCTTTCGCTTGATGTGCATGAATTAAAGTATAAAAAATTACAATATAGAATGTGATATACTGTGTGTTTAGTGTTTACCATGTTCATCTCTGTAAATTTCTGTTCAACACAGCTCTCTGTTGTAAATACCAGAAATAATACTTATTTCACTATCCCTATCAGTGTCCAAATATTTTTCTTCAAATCCTTGTCTTTCTAAAGTGAATACATAGAACTCACTGACAGGATGCCTTTTAGCTTGATGTAGCCTTCATTTAAGGAAGAATAAATTAAAACAAGCCAAAAAGAATCAGCCTACAATTAATTATTTCTGAAATTCTGTCTATTTATGTGGATACTCAATACTGTGTCTCCGTATAAAATTCTTAATGAAAACTCATATTTAATCATTTAGTGGCACCTTTATTAAGTTAAAATGTTAAATCACATTAAAATCAGCAAAATCCACCATGTATTTATATGTCTTCATCATTTTAAATTTTGTACCTGCTGCAAAAGATGATAGCACTATGGGAGACGGGTTGCCTAGCACGTGTTAAAATCATGACTACCCAATAACAGCCAAACATCTCGGCAAGAGCAAGCTTTACCCCCCAATAAGTTGAAACTGAGTAAGATACACATGGCAATAACTGTCAAATCTTAGCCAAAATATCATTAAGTACCCAAGTCAACTTTGCAATGCTGCAATTTGGAAGTTCCAAGCCAGATTTTTAACAAGCAGAACAAACTTTGATATTTTTAGCTTTATCAAATCTTCATTGGATTGGTGGTATGAAAAAAACAAGCTTACAAAAGTCAAGGAAATTGAGGGAGTTTTATTGGCAGATTGTGGAGAAAATAGGTTGACACAACTATAGAACACACAACAGTGACTTTTATTGACAGAGTCTGACTTGACACATTCAAAATGCTTTATCATCAGCCTCAATTATTGAGGAGAGGGCTCTCCCCATGGCATAGGACCTAGGTGCTTGGAGGGTCCAACCGACGCAAATTTTCATCTTAAAATGAATCTTTTCATCATGTCAAGCAACTGGTGACATGAAAGTCTCTCTAATTAGTCACTATACAATTATGGGCAATTCTGTTAGCTGAGTTTGCAGCAATGTGATTCTGTATGCAAGGCATGTCTTTTGTAGTTAGTTCAGTGGTTTTGCAATTTGCACTGTGGTTTCCTTCACTCATAGTGCAGGCTGTCATGGTCTTCTTTTGTTTTTATGTTGAGAAGGAATGTCCATTGTGCTCAGTGATGTTAAAGCCAACCTGAGCTTTGAGTCAGACTTTGTCATGGCTTCACCACCACGCCCACAGCCCATGAGGGGCTTCAAATGGTGGAACAGACGATTGCTGTAATATGAAACATACTTGATCCTTGTGTTCAAGATACCATTCCATGAAAATTATATAAAATACAACCATGATTACCCAACTAACAAAAAACACTAGGACTGAAAGCTGAAGCTAATCAAATGAAGGGAAATTGTGCATTGTGGCTTCTTCTAGTTGACGAATCTTCGGTTTTGGGTCCATGATTGAGATGTGTCTGCGGAAGGCAAGGGAACCACAATCATTTCATTGTTGAAGTAGGTTCTCTCTATTTCAGGTTCAACACTTGGCAACCTCCAAGTGTTTTTAGTATTCTCTTTTTCAAGGCATCAATTCTTTCTTTTAATAAATTTACTTTTACTATTCTCTTTCTTTATGCATTTATAAACTAATGTTTTAAGAATTTAGGACGTCCCTATACCTCATATATGTGTGCAGATAAATTACAGTGGATAAATGATAAATTAACTTGTGGTGCTCTTTTCAAAATGGAACACAGTACTTGTCTTCTTAAAAAACAGATAATAGACTTTTTTTTAACATCTATTTCATTTAAATCTGCATTTTAACCTGCTTGCTTCATTTCAGTATGCATTTTTACATGTTTTGTGTTTTGTTTGGTTACCAACAAAAATGGCTTGTGTTATGCACAAAATAGTTAGCTAATATAATCTTTTAGCATAATTTCGTTCCTGTTTAGATTAAATATACTTGATAATGTCATCGCCATTGACCTAAGATATACTTAATCTTCCTAGCTATTGGTCTGATTATTTATTGAGTTAAAAGAGATAATAAACCATCTTCTCTGTGGGTTTTGTCTGGCAGTATGCAAACATCAGAACCAATTAATGACCACTTAATGTGCAAACTCTGAGAATCTGGGCCATCTTTTACTGTTTTTTGGTGCCAGCTAACTTTATAACATTACAAAAGTATGCAAAGTTTATCGAAGTAAGTTCTATTTATATAAGTATAGACAAAAGATTGTGCATGGATAAGTGCGGTGTCCACTAGCTCTAGCATGAGAATTCTAAACTGAAGAGTTGCATACTCTTAGAAGGACTCTATATTTGAAACTCCAGATTTACAATTTCAATTTGACAAGTAACCACATTTAATAGTCTTAAACCAAAAGAGTTCTAAAATGGAGTTACATGTACACTTAATTACACAATTTAGGCAGTAAAAATGTGACAGGTTGCAGAGATGTATCAAACTAAAATTCCAGTATTAGACTTCCAAATTGGCAAGTAACCATTTTGTAATACAATTTTAACAGGGCATCCAATAACTTTTTTTATGTGATTTTCCTCATATTCTGGTCAAGAAAATCCATCATTATACAGTCATGTCATCTACCCAACACGTGGTAATCCTTTCTTTGTTCCTAAATTGAAATTTTCCATTAAGTAGGCAAAGTTCTCTTCTTGCAGCATCCCACTCTGACACGGTTCCCCAATCTGAATTAAATATATATACGAAGTCAAAAGAATACAGTAACCTATTTGTAACTAATTCCAAGTCAATTGAAGATTGCAACACAATTTCCTGTTCGTCCTGCAACATGCACAAGCTAGATATACTCTCACATCATTACTATCCTGTGATAAATAACTTGTCGGGCTGTGGTTCAATATCAGCTTCATCAACTACCTCAAAGTTCTATTTGGCCACACAATCAATAGCAGATGACAACCATTTCATATGGGAAATTGTCCCTACATGGTTGTGTGAAGAGCTTGTGCAGAAATTTAAGTGTTTTAAAAAAGTAGGATCTAGTCATTATTTAGTGATCCACAATAAAAAAAAAAAAGAGAAATGCGAACAAAAATTTGTTTGTGCAAATAATGTTACCCAATCCCTATAGCATTTATGAAAAACAAAACCGTCAGATACAAGAGGGGCAACTTGAGCATGCCAAAAAAAAAATGGTGCGACTTGGATTTCAGAAACTACTGGTGATGCACATGAACAAGTGCGTCGGCTCGGATGCACATGGACAACTGACTCTTGGACTACAAATTTCAACCACATGAACAGCTGAGTCTTGGACTACAAGTTTCTATCCCAGAATGAACAGCTGTGTTAGGAGAAAACTTTGTGGCCAAGATTGCCCCTAAAGTTTAGCTGAAGAAACCGAAAGGGAGGAAGAAAAAGAGAAAGAAAGACTCCATCAGTGTCACATTACTTCAACATTTGCAGACACAAAATTGTTTTCTATATTATATATAGTCAAAGAACTTTGAAACAACTGGAAACATAAGCATACTGCATCTATTCAAATCCTAGAAAGTGGGTAACTTAATTTAATTTGCTACTAAGCCCCTAGGACTGTAAATTTTACAGGGAACTTACAGGCAACGCCAATCAAATCCTAGAAGTAAAATGTTTTGAGCTATAGGTTTTGAATTATATTGCAGTTGCTGGCCATTCAAGCAATGGAAGGCCAAGATTCCTTGAAGTGAACTTGGTAACTGAATGTAGCATTCATAATATTGAAAGATGCCACATGTCATCGGTTACACCCATCAGACAATTTAGGTTCACATCAAAAGGATAATTATTAGAACTATACGTCGCTTTTTAATAGATTTCGACTTTGGTATCATTAGATAAGATAGGTGCCTTGCCCTTCCCCACGTTAGAAAAATATCTTACTGTTGGAGTTGAGTAGTGAAATGAGATTTTTGGGGGATATTACATTCATTTCCTCACAATTGGCCCCATCTCCACATAAGCTAGTAGTTCTTTGAGATTATGTCAAGTATCACATCCCCCCATCAGTGTTTCACATAAAATGTATCATATCAGTTACGTTGTTTAAAGTTTTAACAGACACAAATTGTTGAAATGGGTAAGTGTGTTTTAGCCTTCATTCTCTCATTGTGAGTCTTGGAATATGTAGTTGTCCTGAAAGCCAAATTAGAAGTAACTGTGCATGTTATTCAGTGATCATTAACCAACTCAATAACACACATGGTAAAAAGAAGCCAAGCAACTAAAAAAATCCCAACAAAGTGAAAATGGAAATTGCAATTTACCATGAGTTCATTGTCATCCCTATATGCTGCCAAAAGTGAGATATTAATGCTCTGTTTCTGAAGCTCCCACAGCCACAAGTTGCAAGAATCTGCAGTGACCCACAAGGCCTCAAAATACGCCTTTCTATATAAACTCCAAAACCCCAAGTCGCACTGATAGAATTGACTGCTTGTATCTGACCCGTTCATACAGACCGAGAACGCCGCTTTCCCCAGCCAAAACGTCTGAGAGCTTCACTCTCTCCCCTGCACATGCACGGGAATATTGGATTTTGACCCCTTGATCGCTACGTGAATAGTTGAGCCCCACAATCCCAAAAACTGTAATAACCCAAGTTTTCGTAGCACAAGTTCTGCATCTTTTTCCAATAAACCTCCCAATTTGCACCACTTATGCCTAATATTGGAAAAACCAACCCCAGAGAATGAAAATATATTTATAAAGAAATGCAACACAATGCAATACAATTCTGTGCCTCTTGGTTGTTGGTTTCAGGGTTTTTCCAATATTAGGCAGCAGCGTGAGGATTGATTCAGATAAATGTCAGCTTCTGTGGGAGTGGCCGTTGGATAAAGAAAAAGGGAAGTGGATCAGCTCAGAAGGATTTAAAATTGGAAGCAAATGGAAAAACTAGTTCTTCTTCTTGTGAAATGGAGGATGACGAACAACATGATGTATCAGATTACCTAATGTGCATTAGGTGCATAAAACGTATAAAAAGTACCATCTGAATTTCTTATACCTGCGAAAGTGCCCCCACATTCCTAAATTGGTATGGGAACTTCACAAACTACAATCAACTAGTGCCATTTGCTATGCTGAAAAGTGACTATTAGTCAATAAAAAAATAGCTTCCAAAATATATATATATATGTATACTTGGTTTCTAGACTCCAGAAAGCCTCATCTGATTACGTAACACAAATTTCTGGGAGTTTGTGACTCTCACAAAAAGCACCATTAGAGCTTGAGGATTTGATTAGAATTGTTAAAGCACTATTATATATAAAGAAAACTATGTTAACAAACGGTCGCATACGTATGCCTACAAATTTCAGGAGACTTCCCACATTCAACATCTTTGATAGGTTCTCTGATATCTTTAATTTTACCCCTCAAAGATAACATACAAAAATAAGCACCAAAAGATGGTCTGCACATGATCCTTTCTTAAACACCACCAGTTACAACTTTCTTTTGATTTTAATCCAAAGCACAAAACATACTGGGAAAGCCTGCACTTTACATCATCAGCAATTTGCAACCTTAAACTGCACCCTCAGCAAACTGTGAATAGACAACTGCTAAAGTCACTGGACTTGCTACCATGGCATCCTCTCTTTTCCAGAAGTTCCTGTACCTTACAGCTTCTGCACTTAATTCCATCCCCAGTTGCTAAATTTAGCCCTTTGAGAAGCCAATTCATGGCCCAACATCTCCCAGGATATCATGGGGAAGTCGAATAACACCCTTAAAAGAGTGAACTAAATCCATGAAACGCGTGGACTACATGTTCTCCCTATTATCTGCAGCATGCATACACATTACATCTGTCAATGCCAAGCACTAGAAACTCGTTTGCCATGGAGCTTGCAAAAATTGTGGGCTATGTAAATCATAGTTTCTCTCATCACCTTTCAAAGGCTAGGAAAGTTCCCGAGAGGTAAGGTTTCCTGATTTATTGGATCCATAATTATTGGACTCCGCCGAACATTTGGGAGCATAAAACTTGCTTGGATGATGCATTTGGCTCAAGCAAAAGTGGGTGGTGTGGTCCTAGAACTCATCCAAAATTCCTTGCGGGAAACTCTCTCTGAATTATTGTTTAAGAACATGGATGCACTCGGTGGTGGAGCTCAACCATGTGTCTCTCTCTGTGGGAGTATGTGCTTGTGTGTAGCAAACTACACCATACCAATATATAAATGGGGTGAGGTGGGGACAACAGAACATGTGTTGAAGTTTGATCAATAAATAAATATATCTGTAGAGAAGCTGTCTGCTTCGGTTCTATTGCACGGAAACTTGGAGAAGAAGAAAAAACAAAAATCGCCCATACATGTAACATAAGCAAACTTTGAACTTCTTTATTTCTTTGGGAAACATCCATACGTATACATATGCAAAACGAGAAGATTTTTATGCATATGCCGACACTTGGTGATGTACAGAATATGGCACGTGTCCAAAGCTGCATGTATATGATTAACATGTAATCACAGACATTTAACTTCCTTAAGATTTTGAACGCCGCAATCATTCTCTCTTTTTTTTTTATATATATGCGCAATCATTCTCTTTTGATCTTGTTTTCAAAAAAGAAAAAATGCTCTGAAGGCTGGAAGTCTGCAGAATTCCTTGTCAGAAAGATTTGAAAATATTAGCCTAGTAATATAGTAATATGCATTTTAAGCTCCGAAGGTATGCATATGTCTTCAACCAGTTCAATTTTTCATTAACAATACTCCTTCAGTTTTTATTTTCCTCTTATCTATACGACAGTAAGATACTAAGATTACTGTTTCAATGTAATTATGGCTTGTCTCTGCTGCTCTAAACAAGCTCTTTCCTTTGAATTATTTTCATGAGGGGAATCTCCTGCTTACTAACAAGACCAAATGTCTCTCTTCCCGTATTCACTACTCTTAAACTAATTTTTTTTAGGGTTTCTTTTATCTTTGATATTTCGAAAACTATTAAGTCCATCGTGGATTTTACCTCAGGAGTCCTATTTTCAATCTATAAGAATAGTGACTGCATATTTTTTTGACACCTTTGTCAGTCAATTCGTGATAGCTTTCCTCCTTTTTGCTAGATGAAGGAGAATTCCAGAAGGAATTAGCATGCAATTAGCAAGGAAGAGAATTAGAGCTTAGAAATGGAAATGAGAATATACCCTGAAGGCAAATGCTGGTAGATCTCCATATGGGAGTCAAACTAGCCCAATAGGCTTGCTTGTATAGAGTCTCAAAAGAATATCCCTTCCACCGACCCCATCAAATTTCAAGTGAATAGGTTGCAAACTAAACATCCAGTTCACCCTTCTCAGCTCTCTTCATCCTCCTTGTGCCATAATTATAATATACTGGAAATTGGCAGATATGAAATCTCATGTAATGTCCAATACCTCAGTTTCTTCGTAGTTTTCCAACAGTCAAAGCTTAGTCAAGAATATTCACACTACTTATCCTTCTTGGAGAAGGAGAATTCGTCAGATAAAGCTCATTAAGTTATGGAGCAAATTAGGGGGGCGGGGGATCAGTATAGCAAAATTCAAACCTTCCTGATCTCCACAAAATGTGCAGGAATACTAGGAAATAACTATACCCTTCAAAGACGTAATATATACCAATAACAGCAGATATATCATGCTATATCAGAAAATGGTTTTATAGTGTAACTTTGAATTTATGATGGAAAGAATATATTAGAATATATTTAGAATATCTTCAGAAGACCTTTAGAATATATTGTGAAATCAATTAGTGATCTAATTGATAAAGCAATTTAGAAGTCATATCATAATTTTATTATATTTCCTGATTTATTTCCTTATTTGATTAGGGTTACTAGAATATAAATAGAAGTTAAAGTTTTGTCTTTTGTAATATATCAACACATCTACTATATTTATCACATTGTTATCTATTCTCCTTTTTTCTTTCTCCCTACCTAAACCTTTATAATTTTAACATGGTATCAGAGCGGTATCATCCGCCTTGAGGGTATCCATGTTTTCCGCTTTGTCGAAGTTCTATAGAACTCCTTTGTAAATTCTCCTTTATTATTTTCTCAAACTCATTTTCTCATCTATTTTCTCTATTTTTTCTCTATTTTCTCAATCCCTAGCATAGCATTGAGGGGGAGTGATAATAATAGTAGTGACTTTTCAATACTAGTGTTCGTGATGTTATCTTCTCATCGACGATCATTCCGATGGTGATTTCTTTCCTACTGATGAGTCATATCAGTGGTGTCTGTTCAATACTAGTGTTCGTGATGTTATTTTTCCATCGACGATTATTCCGATGGTGATTCTTTCCCACTGATGAATCATACCAGTGATGACATCTCTTCAATACTAGTGTTTGTCATGTTATTCTTTTCCCATCGACAATCATTCCGATGATGATTTATTTCCCACTAATGAGTCATATCAGTGATGACTTTTCAATACTAGTGTTTGTGATGTTATCTTCTTATCGACGATCATTCCGATGGTGATTTCTTTCCAATAATGTTCATCTCTCCGGTGTCTCCAGCATCCTGAGTTGTGTTTCAGCCATGGAGTCTATTTTATATTTATATTATTTAATTAAAGTATTTATTTGTAACAAGCTTAAAGCTTAGTAAGCTTTAACTTGAGGAGGAGTGTTAAAATATATTTATAATATCTTTAGAAAATCTTTAGAATATATTGTGAAATCAATTAGTGCTCTAATTGATAAAGCAATTTAGAAGTCATATCATAATTTTATTATATTTCCTGATTATTTTCTTATTTGATTAGGGTTACTAGAATATATAAATAGAGGTTAATGTTTTGTCTTTTGTAATATATCAACACATCTAATATATTTATCACATTGTTATCTATTCTCCTTTTTTCTTTCTCCCTACCTAAACCTTATAATTTCAACAGAATACATCAGCAAAAGTAACACCAATGAGATCACATAATTTGTCAACAAAAATTCTGATAGAACCCCTGGATTCTTCAACCAAACAGTTACAGAAAAATACGAAAAACAGGGGAAAAACAGAGGAATTCGGAATCAAACAGTTACAGAAAGATACGAAAAACAGAGGAAAAACAGAGGAATTCGGAATAAGGAGTTATTGAATATTTTATTGAATAAGTCTGAAGTACAAGAGGTAGTTTCCCCTTCAAGGAGTATTCTCCTTCTCTGAGAACACTTTCTCAGACAGTAACTTCCATAAAACTCCCCTCTCCCTCCTTCCTTCAGGCTTTGCTTTTATTACAATTCAGTAACTGCTAATAACTGCTCCTACAGAAACTGTTTTCCTAAGAAACTGCCCATAACTACCTACAGAAACCAGAAAGCTGTAACTGACAACTAATTCTGCCTTCTAGTATAGACTTTGAAAGGCCTAGGACCACTAATTTCCTTGTACATATCAATACCTCCCGGTGGGAAATCAACCTTGTCCCCAAGGTTGAAATGAGGAAATTGATGTTGGATAGCCAGGACATCTTCCCAAGAAGCTTCCTCGGCTGGATGATTGAGCCATTGAATCAAAACCTGCTTGGTGGGAACACCCTGGTAGCGAATGGTACGAGTGGCCAGTACTTGAGCAGGAACAAAAACTGGGATGCTGTCTTGAAATTCTTCAGGCAGTGTTTCTTCAACCACGTGATTCCCAATAGCCTTTTTTAATTGAGAAACATGAAACACGGGATGAATACGAGCTTGAGGAGGAAGTTGTAATTGAAAAGCCACCGCTCCAATTTGTTTAAGAACAAGAAAGGGACCATAATACCGAGCTGCTAATTTTGGATGTAAACAGCCTTGGGTAGACACATTTCTATGGGGCCGGATTTTCAAATAGACCCAATCACCAACTTGAATGAGAGAAGGTGTCCGGTGCAAATTAGCCTGTTTAGCCATCTGAGTTTGAGCCTTGGTCAAATGATATTTCAGTTGCCTAAGAGCTTCATCTCGATCCACCAAATCCCTTGCCACTGCCTCTATCAAAGTTTCACCAGGAATATACTTGATCAAGGAAGGTGGAGGTCTGCCATAAACCACTTCAAATGGTGTAGTTTGAGCAGCAGTATGGAAACTGGTGTTATACCAATATTCTGCCCAAGGCAAAAAATCCCCCCAAACCTTAGGTTGTTCAGCACAAAAACATCTCAAATAAGTTTCCAAAGTTCGATTCAACACTTCTGTTTGACCATCCGTTTGTGGATGGTAAGCAGTACTAAACTTGAGAGCCGTCCCCTGCAAACGGAACAATTCTTTCCAAAAGCCACTAATAAAAGTAGGATCACGATCACTTACAATAGAAATGGGAACACCATGGAGACGTACAATCTCTTTAATAAAAATTTCAAGCAATGCCTCTTGCAGAATATGGATGCTTAATCAAGATGAAATGAGCATATTTACTCAGCCTGTCCACCACCACTAAGATTGTATCAAAACCTTTATATTTGGGCAATCCGGTGATAAAATCTAGGCTTATTTCCTCCCAAATAGCATTGGGAATAGGGAGTGGTTGGAGAAGGCCAGCAGGTGAAATAGCCAAATATTTATTGCGTTGACAAATTTGACATTCAGCCACAAACTTGGTGATAGTACCTTTCATGCCTACCCAAAACAAAGATTGGGCTATCCTCCTGTAAGTTCGAAATACTCCAGCATGTCCACCCGTAGGAGAGGCATGGAATTCTTGTAGTAGTAAACGTGGGATCCAAGAAGAGGAAGCCGAAAGTACCAACCTGCCTTTGTAGAATAATCTACCATTCTCTAATGTATAAAATGGGTGAGAATTAGGATCAGCAGTAAGGTCAGAAATGATTTTGGACAACATGGTATCTTGTTGGACCTCCTCATCAATGGTTGTGACCTCCATCCAAAAAGGCCGAGAAATAGCTTGAAATTCTTTCTCTTCTTCTCTCCTGGATAAGGCATCCGCGACTTTGTTGTTGGACCCCAATTTATAGATAATGTCAAACTCATAGCCCAAAAGTTTAGCAAGCCAGTTCTGTTGATTTTGAGTAGTAATTCTTTGTTCAAGCAAGAACTTGAGACTTTTTTGGTCAGTATAGACTGTGAATCTACTACCCAAAAGATATGGCCTCCAATGTTGGATGGCTAAAACCAAAGCCATCAATTCTTTTTCATATACAGACTTATTGAGAGAAGTCTGTCCAAGAGCCTTGCTAAAAAATGCAATAGGATGTTTGTCTTGTGACAAGACAGCCCCAATTCCTCTTCCACTGGCATCACATTCAATCATGAATGGTTTAGAAAAATCAGGTAACACAAGGACGGGAGCAGTAGTCATAACTTGCTTTAAAGTCTCGAAAGCATGAGAAGACTCTGATGTCCACAAAAAATTTCCTTTCTTTAGCATATTTGTCAATGGTTGAGCAATCTTACCATAGTCCCTAATAAACCTTCGGTAATATCCCGTGAGTCCCAAAAATCCTCTTAAACTTTTGAGGGATTTGGGTTGAGGCCATTGCATCACACTCTCCACCTTTCTAGGATCCATTGACACTCCTTGCTGAGAAATAATATGCCCCAAATAATCTATAGTAGTTTGACCAAAACAACATTTCTTTTGATTGGCAGAAAACTGATTGTGAGATAAAACAGACAATACCTCAGACAAGTGCTGTAAATGCTCCTCCCAACTGCGGCTATATATAAGAATGTCGTCAAAGAAGACCAATACAAATCTTCGGAGAAACTGTTGTAGGATGGAGTTCATAGCACATTGAAAAGTTGCGGGTGCATTAGTAAGACCAAAAGGCATCACCACAAACTCGAAGTGGCCTTGATGTGTTCGAAATGCGGTCTTAGGAATGTCCGGTTCAAACATCCTTATTTGGTGATATCCAGCCCTAAGATCAATCTTGGAAAAATACTTTGCTCCATGAAGTTCATCCAAAAGCTCTTCAATCACCGGTATAGGAAATTTATCAGGAACTGTTGCTTTATTTAGGGCCCTATAATCCACACAAAAACGCCAACTGCCATCTTTTTTTTTAACCAAAATCACTGGGCTTGAGTAAGGACTGTTACTAGGGCGTATGATCCCAGAAGACAACATCTCAGCAACCAATTTTTCCATTTCATTCTTCTGTAGATGTGGGTATCTATAAGGTCTCACATTGATTGGATCTGTCCCCTCTTTGAGAGGAATCCTGTGATCAACCACTCGCTTTGGAGGCAGCCCTATAGGATTGGCAAACACTGAAGCAAATCGAGTTAAAACTTCTTGTAACTCATCCGTTTGAGAAGAACTGAATTCCGAATTCTGGACCAACTCGGCAGCAATCAATTCAGTGTCCATAGAAGCAAAGATCCAAACTAATGCTGCTGTCTCAATTTCAGTTAATTTTGAAAGAGCCCTTGAAGATAAAACCGAATGTGACAAACTCGGATCACCTTGGATTTGAACAATCTGCCCATTATGCATGAAAGACATGTGCAATGTCCTCCAATTTACTTTAATCTCCCCCAAAGTCTCTAGCCAAGCCACACCCAATATGATATCAACTCTTCCCAATTCAAATATATAAAAATCACCAGACATACAATATTCTCCTAACCTTAGAGGCAACCCCAAACAGCAACCCATTGAATCTCTTTTGTGCCCATCTCCCAAACGAACTCCAAAAGGAGCAGTAGGGGTCACTGTTAATGATATCTTCTGAACCAATCCTTGATGTATGAAATTGTGACTGGCTCCACTGTCAATCAAAACCAAAACTTCCTTTCCACAAATTTCACCCCGCAATTTCATCGTTTTTGGAGGAGTCAAACCATGGGCTGAGTACATAGATAAATCCATCCATTGCAATTCACCATCCTCATTTACCTCCTCTGCATAATGTTCCTGTGATTCTGTCACTCCAACACCTCCATTTGTCTCCATGTCCAGCGGCTCATTCTCCCCTAAAATGGTGAGTCGCAAACTCTTGGCTGCACAGCGATGCCCTGGAACGAAAGCTAGTCCACAGTGAAAACACCTTCCTTCCTCTCTTCGGCGAACAAATTCTTCATAAGGCAACTGGCGGTTTCCTCTTCCTCTGCCATTTGCAGTAACAGTAGTAGGTCCTTTGTTCACAGAAGATGATGGGGAATTTGTAACAGGTTTCGAATTTGTTCCACTATATACTTCTGAATGGTTACTAGGTCGTAACCCATTTGTGTTTGGATTTGAATAACCCAGTTTCACAGAGCCCGTATTTGTTCCCCAAAATCGTGACCCACTTCCTTTCAGATTTCCTGCAGCCACCATGGATGGAACACGAAGTTCTGCTTCAATATCCTTGGCCAAATCTATGGCTCGAGTGATCTCATTTGGGTTATGTGTTCGAACCCTATATCTTATCTCCGGTCGTAAGCCTCCCAAAAAATATCCTAATAGCAACTCTTCATCTTCAATAGGAATTTGGGATACCAAGACTTCAAATTCCTGGACATAATCAGTGACCGAATCTCCTTGTCTTAAAGTAGACAGCCTTTCATACACACTTCCCTGGGAACGATCTCCAAACCTCTGCACCATCTCTTTTGTGAGTTCATCCCACTGCATTTGAGGTTTTCTTTTTTTTAGGAATCGAAACCAGTGAATGGTATTACCCTCCATACTCACAAAGGCGAGTTTTACCCTTTCAGATGCTGGAATCTCCTGCATTTCAAAGAATTTCTCTGCTCTGGAAATCCACCCTAATGGATCTTCACCCACAAATACAGGCATCTCCACCCTCTTGGTCCAAGAACGTTCATCTGAAACTTCTGCAGTAGAGCCATCCCCTTCATTCCCACCGACTGGATTTGGCGCCTCTGCATCTGCATTTTCAACCAGTTTGCTGTGTGAAAGTTCCTCTCCAGCCTTCTTAGACATCCACCCTTTCAACAGAGAACGTATTTCCTCAATCCCATCTAGTTGTCTTCCATAAGCTTCCAATTTACGACTATTCTCGCTGGTCTCCCTCCTCAAAGAATCAATAATATTTTCCAGGGCTTCAACTCTCACTTCAATAGAATCCATCCTTTGGATCCGGCAGGTCGGACCAATTGATAGAACCCCTGGATTCTTCAACCAAACAGTTACAGAAAAATACGAAAAACAGGGGAAAAACAGAGGAATTCGGAATCAAACAGTTACAGAAAGATACGAAAAACAGAGGAAAAACAGAGGAATTCGGAATAAGGAGTTATTGAATATTTTATTGAATAAGTCTGAAGTACAAGAGGTAGTTTCCCCTTCAAGGAGTATTCTCCTTCTCTGAGAACACTTTCTCAGACAGTAACTTCCATAAAACTCCCCTCTCCCTCCTTCCTTCAGGCTTTGCTTTTATTACAATTCAGTAACTGCTAATAACTGCTCCTACAGAAACTGTTTTCCTAAGAAACTGCCCATAACTACCTACAGAAACCAGAAAGCTGTAACTGACAACTAATTCTGCCTTCTAGTATAGACTTTGAAAGGCCTAGGACCACTAATTTCCTTGTACATATCAAATTCATAGTGAAAATTCAATTCCATATAGCAATTGCAGTGAAATAAAATATTCTCAGATGCATCAGAGTCCTATATTGCTGCCTGAGTGACAATGCAAGACCACCCTTAGCTCAAAGACGACTGCAGACCTCCAACATTTTCTCCTATGGGCAACCCAACGAAATGTCTACAGTAGAAACCTAGCCTTCATTATAGAAAAACCAGGCAGTACTACAAGAAGACCCTGCCAAATAAAACCAGCATCTTAATAAACTATATGACCATAACAAAAAGATAGTACATCAAGCAAAGCTAAAGCAGCATTCCCATCCTCCAAAAGGTTTAAAAAGAAAACAAGCAAGATATGAGACAGACAGCTAAAAGAGGCAGCTGCCAATTCAGATGGCCTTGCCTCACCCATAACAATATTAAAATCATAAGAAACAAAAACGTTTATCTCATATATATAAACAGGTCACTGCATGTGTAAGATAAAATAGACAATTCAATTTCATTGACTCATTTAACTTCCTTAACTCACTTTCCATCATGGCATCACCTTAGGATTAGAATTCCATAATTCATTGCAGATCCAAAACTATTAAACTCATCATCCATCTTACATTGAGTAATGACTAAAACGACCAATTATGCCCATATCAAGTTATTAACCCACAGATGAATAAAAAATGGAGGATTTTATGGCACCTTTTATTATGGTACTATTGACCTGTGATTCTGCATCAAGATTCATTCAACAATCATCCAATAGTCAAAGTGTCAACCAGACAGGGGTAACACAAAAAAGGGTTACCACAGAATTCTCTACAAAAAATGAATGTGAAACATGAACAGCAGCAATGATCACGCATGCACACAGAAATAAGATTAAAAAAAAATATGGCACTATCTAAGACAATATCAGAATCATGCACAAAAAATTAGCCCTCCATTAGTACATCTGGAACATCAAATCTATCTTCTTCTATAGTCTTATTTGTCACAGATAACGGAGGCAGTATTAGGTTATCAAGGAAACAGGATGGAACCCTGAAATAAAAAAACCAATGAACAGAGACAGTCATAATTGGGTTGATTCCATATAAAATTAAAATTAGACACGCACCGTATTTCAAAAGAGATCTTTAGGTATCTGCACTACCAAAAACTGATTGTTTAAAAAGATAGAATAGAATAAAGGATCCTTGCTGCCGCATTATTATGTCTGTTCTTTCCCTTTTAAAATTGATTCAACCACATAAAGAAACTATCTAATCTCTCCATTTTTTCTCTTCCTTTCTTTCAAATTCAACCAAACGATTGTAAAAGCCTGCTTTGCTAACCAACCAACCAATAACTATTAGCACAGGTAGATCTTTCATATGGTGATGCCTCTAATCAAAAGGGATAACAGCACCAAACAATAGACATGCCACTTGCAGTAACAACATAGAAATGCACGTGTATTATCTGAATTAGAACAATTCCAGTCGTCACTTTAGAAATTTAAGTAAAAATGGAGTTCTTGTCAATTAATGTAGTATCAGCATCTTTCTTCATGGAGTTTTGCTGGAAAAGAAATTTGTCCAGAATGTTCTACCAAGGCTGAATTGTTGCCGCCAAATAAATTTAGACATTTACAAGCGAGCAGGGGATCCTGACTTTTTTCTTGAAAAAATTCCATATTCGGCTTGCAGCCTTCAACAAGCAATTCAAAGAAGACTTTTCACATTCTTAATTCTACATATCATCTAAATTTTTATTTTCTTGTGAACTCAGTTCAGAAGCTTTCATTCAATTTTTCCCTTTCAGCTTATGCCTCCCCCAATCCTCCAACATGAGGTACACAAACATGCCATGTGCATCAACCATACCACAAAGGAAAGAATAGGAGGGGCAAAGAAGAAAGAAACAAAGAAAAGCATATATATATTGACATGAGATCATCCTCCATTTCACCTCGATTGCGGCTGTGGTTTAGCTTCCAACTAATTTCAGGAGTAACCTGCAGTAGGTGAAATGAAGATCAAATACAGCCAGAAATTTGAAACACAAGGAAAGCAGCCATAACAGAGACAGTGCTCTCACTAGTTTATGCTTTTGCTTTTCCAGAAGAAGCAGTTCATTTTTGTACCCGGAAGAAATATCAAATGAGAACAGCATAAAATTCTAAAGCCTACAGGGGAATTAATCAACCCTACAACTTTGGACATCTTACAATAACATGATACAATATATATATACAAGCCAAGTTACACACTATATAACAAGATACATATGCATAGCAGACTGTGAGCACATACAGAGAAGCACCAAAAAATAAGTACAGAATTGATGGACATTATACTGTGTAAGCCAAAACATAAAGTGGAAAATTAAATAATGTTTCATAAACATTAATCAAGCAAGGGCAGACGCACAAATAGATCTAAGAATTAAAGAAAATGAAGAATCACTTACCTCTGCACAAATGCAAGAAGTGACTGGTGCCATATAACAGGCATTATCCTATTTTCATCCAGAAATCTCATAAAATGAGCAACAGCATCAACCACATGAAATAGCTTTATGAAATAGCTGCAATTATTGAAAAGCTAAATATTAAAAATTAGTTTCCATCACCTATTTGTAGTGCTGAATTTTTGTAAAACAAGACCTCAACATATTAATCATTTTGGCAATGAATCAAATTTGTAAGCATAAATGCTCAAAGCAACACTGCAGCTTCCAAAATACCTACAATCATGGTTCCAAACTTATATTTGTTAGCATTCCCACTTCATCATATTCTTTTGGCCCTCTTCTCTAGCATGAGTAGCTAAACCCCACACATAATTTCAGATTAATGTGAAATTTTATGGATATGATCTACATGATAGGAACTTTCAATCCAATGGTGAATTTTGTGAAAAAATATACAATAAAAAGTTACTCAATGGTATAAGATTAATTTTGACTTACACTAGTGTCACTTGGTATATATATACACAATTTCAAAGGCATTCTATCAGCCTATCAGCAAGTATACTCCATCATAAGTCATAACTTCTTCATTTCTACAATAACTTATCTCATAGCCAGCCCTGTAGAGGGCAGATAGACAAACATTACCAGTTAAAACATAGTTATCGGAATCATACAATTCCATCATTCCTGACTCTTTGCATGAAAAGCCAGCATCGTTGTGACCAGGTTGGCTTGGGTCCTGCACAACTAGAATGAAAAAAACTGAAAAACTCGATTTTTACTAACATTCTTTTGGCATTTTTTCCTGGAATAATGGTCCAGAAAAGTCAAAATACTTAGTTTGAGTGCATTCTTGGGTGATCCGCCTCCTTTAGAATCCTATTTTATTAAGCTTGGGCACTCCTCTCATGAAATCCTAAATGTTTAAGTTACATGTCACTTTTTAGAATAAGTAGTTTATATGATATTGTTAAATATTGGTTTATTAAGCAGGTCCTGTTATGTTTTATATTTATATTTTATTATTTAGATTTAGCTAGAAAATGGTTTAGATTATGATTTACTGCAGAACATAAATAAAAATGTCCTATTAAGTCTTACAGTTATATCTTTAGTGTTTAAAATTTATTACACTATGATTTTCTATGTAGAACATAAATTTTAAGATATCTTTGAAATTGAATTGTGTACCTTAGTTACTATCTTACAATTCACGATTCGATTTGATTCCTTTTCTAAAAAATTTGGCCTTCCAATTCAAGATTTGACAACCATGGTTAAAACCCATTCACTGATTCTTTATTTCACATAGTCTCACCTAAAACAGACTTATGAATCAATTTCAGAAACACAAATTGAACTTTGTACAAATTACACATTTTTTCATTGAAAAATAGTTACAATATGAAATACCTACTGATGCCACAACATTCCATCTCTGCATGCTTCAATAGCGCAGCACTGTAAACACATCCAGAAGTTTGGGTGGGTCAGACATTGCATGCATCAAATTCAAATTAAGCAATCTTTTAACTTCAATCGCCACATGAACAATTTTACAAGCTAATGGTTATTAGGAGATATGTTAAAATATATTTACACTGCATATTAAGGAACCTCGTCCCTTTATCCTTTCTCCAATACTAAATGCTTTGTTCCCTAAAGACCAAAATCCAACTCTCAACCAATATGGCACACATCTCAGTGAACAGTACCAAAGAAAGACAAACCCTTGTCATGCTGCCATTTTTTATAATTAAAAGTCATGATCGACGAAGTTAACTGATAGATACCCTCTTATTATTAGAGTCTATGAGAGGATAAATAAAGAGAAAGGCAGGGGTGACTCACGTGAGTCATAGAGGTAAGAAAGAAGGGAATACAGCAGGGAATATTGCATGGGGGGATTTTCTTGTAACTGCCTAGACACGTGGCAGCAGAGGAGAGAGAAGTGTGAGTGGTTTTTGCTAGAGGAGGGTGGGATAAATGTGGGACGGGGAGGCTTGGGAAGGTTAGGCAAATTGTAAGAAAGGAATTGGGGCCTTAGGGCAGGGAGGAAGCTAGTCCCTCTAAGAGCTAGCCTAGTATCTCAGTTTTCCTATTTTCCACTTGTGTTTTTGTAAATTTTCTGAGGTTGATTCCTAGTTTTTCGGTAATAGAAAGGAGGTTCCTATCATTAACATACCTTGAATGAAGTAGAGGAATGTGATTCTTTTGTGTAATACTCCCAAAATAATGACTGCTTGTGTTAGAGTGCATGTGCATGACTGTACTTGAAGAAGATTGTCAAAAACTGCAAGAAATTTGAACATAGAAAGCAAAAATTATACCAGAGACTAGCTTGTAATTCAAACAAACATTTAAAAAAGATTCACATATCAAAATCCATCAAATTTGGTTGAATAAAAACAACACAATAATTATAAATTGTGGAAACTGTTACAACATAACAACAAATGAAATTATGCTCCATTCACCCAAGGATGATTGAAAACAACAAATGTGTCCCCTAATGTTTCACAACTTACGAAGACCTTCCTCATTTTAATTTTCACAGGGAAAATTTAATGTCTGTAAAAGTCATTAATGGGATGCTAACATCTGCTATACCTAACAATATGTGCAAACTCAAATTCAAAAATTCTATATCCCTCAGAACAGAGCAGTACTCTTTTGCCCATCAATTACTAAGACACTACTGACAAATCCTCCATAATCCATCATTCACATGATCAAGATCTCTTTTTCTAGTTCATTTTCTATTCTACAGGTATGTTTTCCTATCTTTTTCAAACAGGTTCATGAATAATTTTTCTCCCCTCTTTTCCCCATAAATATGACATAGACCATTGGACAGAACATGATCAGACAGAAGTTATTCACTTATTCTAAGGAATATGCAATGCCCCAATTCCTAAATTTATACACTGAGCCCTTTCTTTATTGCATATGATGTAAATTTCAAAAGGCAGACATTGTGTACATCATCCAAAAGCTTAAAGAATATGAAGTTAGAGGGAAAACCAAAGCGCATAGGCTATGGCATTGATTTAAGCATTAACAGAATATCACAAAGAAAACCTACGAAAGTGTCAACAAGTGGTAAAATTAACATCCTGGTCATCTTAATTAGCTATAATAATTTGGAGCTTCAAAAGCTAGGGCAACTTATGAAAGCTTTATTATATACCTCACAACATTATTCCCTTAAAGAAAGCAGCAGGTTTGCGCAGTGATATTTTCAGTGCTTCGTATAGAACAAAATGCAGTCTCTTGTTCTTCCTTATATCCTCTCTCACTCTTGGAAGTAAGACAGTCATGTAGAAGCGTGCAGCCTTTTTCACATCCAAATTAGAAGAATTTCTAGTGGATTTATATATAGAACTATAGAAGTTGCCACCAGTAGTCTCTCGTACTGCTCATTGTTCACCTCCTGAATTCCAAAGAAGGAACAAGGAATAACTGAAAACAGGATTATAGAAAAGGGGTGAAAAATCAAAATCCAAAGTAGGGGCAAAATCGTTTACCAAGAAAAAATAAAATCTGAGAATCCCTGGAAATTTAGCCAATATAAAGAGGGTTTTTTTTTTTCTGGTCATGAATTTAAAATAAATAAGCATTGCTTAAAACTATCCCCTCAACCCGTCCTCAAGCTGCACTCCCAAGTCCAATTGAAGGTGTTCTGCGCACTAAAAATGCCAGCTTTGCATCTGGGTCCAACTGAAAATTAAGCATAAATCAAAGAGAAAGCGTTCTGGGTTTCAGAGAACCCATCGAATTCATCGGTATCATCATCTTCACTAACCCTAGTCGGCTCTTGGACTCCATAGAAGGAACTATCGGCGTTCTGCATCTTCTTCCTATTGCCACCAAAAGCTCTTGCTTTGTGGTGGGAGATTAGGGTTATTTATAGGTTATGATTCCGATTGCCACCAGAACTTCTTGCTTTGCGATGAGAAATTAGGGTTACTTATTTATTGGTTACGAGTGTATGTTTATTGGACAGGGCTTTTACCTCTTGTATTATTATATTAGTATTTGTTTGACCTACCTTAGTTTATTAACAAAAATTTTATTCTTACATATCAACTTTGCATTATCCCCATATACTTAAGCTGAATGATAATAAGAAAAAAGTAGATATTGACAAGGTTCTGAAAACTGAACCGGAACCGGTCATTGAACCGGTCGAGGTACTGATTCAAGGTTTAATGGTCAAATCGTGGTCGAACCGGAGTATAATTAAATATATATTTATATTTATATTTATGTTTTCTTTGTATGTACATATTATATTTTTTAAAATTTTGGAGAGTTTTATTTTATAAGAAAAATTATGTTATTATTATTTTTAGTCTAACAAAATTATGTTTATTAAGTAATTTAAATAAGTTAAATTTTATAAAAATATTTTTAATTCACATAAAAAAATATTAAACAAATGTAAACTAAACTTAAATAAGGCCCGTTGGACTATTTTGGGCAACATTCTAGAATAGCAAAAACCTTGACAAGGACGACTCTACTTTATTGATAAAAGCCCCAAAGATTATGGGAAATCAGAAATCAAGTTTGGCTAAAAAAAAAAAGTTCACAATCCTATCCAATTTCTAGAAGGTAACGATTTTCTCGTTTTATAATTTATTTTTCTAGAATTAGTACGTACCTCACTTTTTGGCTAAAATAGGTTTGACCAACATTACAAGAAACAAAGTGTTGCGTTTAAATAGGTCTCTCCTCTCATCTCTCTCCTAAAAACCCATTGGCCATGACTAAGAAAACCGAGCAACAAGATGAAGAATAGAAAAGCCAAACTCCATAAAAAAATTCCTTTTTACAAGCTCTTCACTTTTGGGGACAGACTTTCCAAGCTCTGCACTAGTAGCACTATTAGCAGTGGCACCAGCTGTTGCATCTGAGGGTTGCCCAGAAGCCAGATGACAAATCCTACAAATCCTTTCACCTTCCAAGCCCTTTGATGCTGCTGCACTACTTTATATCAATCACACATGAATTTTTTTTCTGTTTCGGACGCCCCTTTTGGTGCTTTCATGTATACTTTGCTCAACCCTGATTCGTTAACTTTCGTTTCCAATTAATTTCCTTTTATCTCCATTGACCTCAGTCTGAACAGAATACGGTCTCAAATACCCATCTCTTCTGAAGTCCCATTTTTCTCTACTTAAACTGACTGTTTCACTCAAGCTGCCCTCTTCTACTGCATCAATTGCATCCCCTTCGACCGAAAAGCTCAAATTATCATCTACCCCCCTTCACAAGCAGGATCCAATACCTCATCCACCAATAACAATTCGTGACGCGAGACGAGTAACAGAACAAACGCGGGCGAGACGCGACGAGGGTTTTCGGTTTTCATTCAAACCGAAACGACGTCGTCTGCTTTTTTTTTTTTAGAAAATATATGTTAAAACGACGTCGTTTTAACATCAAATGTTCAAAAAAAAAAGGATCAAAACCGGAAAATCGTGAGAACCGACGCCGGTTTGACCGGTTTGATACCGGTTCATCGGTTTTTGACCACCCCGGTTTTGGGAGATAACCCGAACCGGTGAGGGAACCGGTTCCCGGTCCGACTGGTCGAACCAGCCGGTCCGGTCCGGTTTTCAGAACATTGGATATTGATTATACATCATTTTAAAAAAAATAGAAAGGATGTATTGTAATGCAAAAATGATTAATGCACACCATTTTCATCCACCATGCCTTTATACATTTTTTATTGGAAAAAAAATAGAGAAAGAATATATTAAAATATATGTTTTTCTTATATTATTACTTAAAAAAAAATAGTGTAAGAATAATGTAATAAAAATAATGTACAAATAACATAGTTGATTGTAATGTGTATTTATCTTATTTTATTATCTAAAAAATAATATGAAAATAGTGTAATAAAAATGATGTACAAATAATATTATTGTAAGGAAAAAAAAAACTCAATTTCTTCTGGCATTTTCTTTTTCTTTCTTCTTTTTTACCATAAAAGGTAAATATATGGATAGAAGTATAAAATTAAAATATAAAAATAACATAATTGATTTATTAATAGTGTAAACTATGAAGGATAAATTGTAGCTACACCATTTAATTATGATTCATGTACATATTAAATTTTAGAATTCAAAAAAATAAATAATTTATAAATTTTACATTTTATGCAAAATAACATAATCTATTAAGCAAACTTTTATATATCTGACGATATTTCACATGACTTACACGTAATACCCAAAAAAAATTATTGATAAAACATATTTTTTGTATAATTATTTTAATTTTTTACTTAAATATGATCTTTTTAAACAAATTTTTATTCTTTAAGTTTTCTATTCCTTTCTCTTATTAGTAATTTTTTTATTAATTTATTTAATGTCACATGATAATTTTTTTTAAATATTTAATCATTTATTTAATAATAGTGTTTTTTCCCATAATAAAACTAATTTAAGAGGTCATTTACACATTTTAAAATTTCAAAATTCCATCCACTCACTTGTTACTATAATTAAACTATTTTAATGATATAATAATATATGATTGAATAATAATTTAACAATTTTATACAATAATATGGATCAAAGAATTTGAAAGGATATTATAGTGAAAAAGAGTGACTAAGGGTAAAGTAATTACACCTGATCTAATAAATAGTGCAAATCATGAACTTTCTTCCTCTCAAAGTCTCAACAATAAAATTCAGTATCCAATGGTCAAATATCCAAATCCCTTGAAATCAATGTAAATAGTTTGGTTTAATTGGTTAGACTATATTAACAAACTGGCACAGTTTCAACTTGAACACTTTCATGATTTCATCACACGCCACTGACTCCAGCAATAGAACTTTTCACTGGCTTAATTGGTTGAACTAAAAGCGTACAAAAAAAGAATCTATTTATATAAGCATGGCTAAACTTATTGTGTTGTCATATATTATTATTTTATATATTTCTTAGTTAATATTTAGTATTTCAAAGGAGACAAATAAAAAATTGTTCAATTTTACTGTTAATAAACTAAAATTTTATAATCAATATTTTTATAATATGTCTTCATTTTTATTTAGTACTTTATAATATTTAATTATTTTCATGTAAAATAATAAGAATCAGAGCACACTGACTATATGCTTCCGACACAATCCATCATTATAACATTGGTAGATATATGTTTGTAGCATGATTATATCTATTATAGTTAAATCTACTAAAGATACCAATCTTACTAGATCATTGAGTGTGTTGGTACTTGTATCTGTTACTAAGTTATGCCAATGTCCCAATGCCCAAAACAAGTCTTTAAATTGAGAGCTTCTCGTTACTTATCTTGGATTTGGTGGAAAAGTCCGAATGAATGCGTCTTCAACAAGATGACATTGCGTCGGTTAAAATATATACGAAAATAAATAAAAATAAGTTCTAGAAATGTCAAGTTCTCTAAAATATATAAAAACATTTATGTCATTTATAAAGGCGAATCACAAAAATAATGAAATAAGATAAAAATGACCATATATACAAAGTAATATAAAATTTATATTTTTGTAATAATTACACATTTAAAAATAATTTTTATTAATATAATTCTAAAACCATTTATTATGTCAAAATTATTTTTTAAATAAAAATTTTTAAATATAGATCACCTTATTACAAACTCACTTTAAATCAAAATTAATTTCATCAAAATCAAAATTATAAAATTTAATTCAAACACAACGTTAGTTTTACCACCAATTCCTTGTAACGAAACTTCAACTTTGAAAGGAGGAATTTTGAGATACCATTTTATTGAGGTCGTGTTGGTTAATTTTAATTTTTATAGTGAGTGTCCAGTTGAGAATGAAGTTGCCATGTAGGAGCCATGTCATTATAACTATTAATGCAAATATTGTATAACACTAAGTTTATAACAAATAAACTTGCGCAATGAAAATGAACTTTGACATTAAAGAGGGGCAAAAATGCATCTTTTCTTTCAGTAACGTTTGGAAACGAACAAAACTGAAGACAAATTATTATAGAAAGGAAAATCTCGAGGATGGTGATCAATAAAAACTTTTGGATTAACTTCAAAAACAAAAAAGGACATCACTCTATCTTGTTCACCATACTACATGTATCCATTTTACTTGCTAAAAATAAAATGACTACCAAATTTTGTATTTAATCAGAGGGAAAAAAACGTTCTCACTGAAGCAGCAGTCGCTCTTTAGAGACCATATCCTGGAACAAAAGAAAAGCAGTATAAGTTAAGCAACTACAAGTGGGGAGCAAAAAACATCATTTTAAGGGATTTCAGTATACCTATATTTTTACACCAGTACGCGAGATTATCCAATAAAAAAAAACGTTTTTTTGGTAAATCGATATAAAAAAAAACTTTATTATCAAAATACCTTGGTTTCAGGATTACTATTTAATATGTCAATTGAAAATATACGAGATAACAGGAATGTTGAGATTTTTTTGGTCTACAAAGGAATCTAGAGACCCTGGATGCCCAGATATCCTACATTTCCATAATATCTACGTCTCAATTTGAACATTCAAAATATCGTAGCCTCACACACTGGAGTGAAAATACTGGCATATCATTCGCAACCTAGAATACAACCTTACATGCTCCATTTAAAGTAAGATTAAGATCCTCTAAATTATAGGGTACAATCTAGAGAATAAAGTACAATGTTTAAAATCAACCATTTAATCAACAGTTTAAGATTTGTTAAAATACAAGCACATGAATAACAAATTATGGATTTAGTTGAATATTCTTCCTAAAAGGCATGGTGCACTTCAGAGGATCCATTAAACTACATACCTGAATTGTCCATGGGGTGCCAGCAGGTGCCAGCAGGTACAGGCTCAGGTTCCTTAATCTCAACAACCACACAGTCTGACATTAAGAAGGTTTTGGCCACAGAGGCTGCATGTTCCAGGCAACATCTGACAACCTGTATAAAGAGTAGGATGCTGTAAGTTACTCTTAAAGTTACTAAGTTATCGAGCACAACTTCCATATTATTATATATCAAAATTGCATAAACAAGCAAAGTTGACCCTGTTCAGAAAGCCTTAAAAGTTTAATATAGTTTAGAATTACCTCTCAATTTCTCTAAACTGAAAACTAAAAAGAAATAAATGAATAAAATAAATACATATTTGTTCTCCATCTTAAGTTTAGTTACATTTAAACCAATCTGGAATATCTTCTGGCCTCATTTTCTGAATTTATAGTGGGGATTATATACACTGTCATTCTTGCAATGTATGCAAGATACCACTCAGGTAATACCCCAATATCGGTATGAAATAATCTGGTACTTAAGAACCTCATGTTTGGCACGAAAACCAAAAAATTAGTTCAAAACATTAAACGTACAAAGGATACCCATATAGAAATATTGAATTTCCAAGCAACCTTCATTTCCAACAATGTTGGCATTCCAAGCCTGACATCTAATATACCAGTAATCTTCTATATCAGTGTAGCGATGCCCGCATATTAAACAGCCCCCAAGTTTAATTTATCAGATACTTTGAAAAATCAACTAGAGATAGCTGGGAAACCACAAGCAGGTAAATTTAAAACTCATGTAACGCTCAAACAGCAAATCACCTTTGTTGGATCAATGATCCCAGCAGCCATTAAATCTTCATATTTTCCAGTGGCAGCATTATATCCATATCTTGGATTGTCGCTGGACAGAACCTAACCATAATAGGTCGAGTCATGTTATCACAAGCACATTCACAGAGCAATAAGAAATTCAAATTTTAGTAGTTCTTAGAACCTTCTCACTGATGACACTGCCATTTACACCAGAATTCTTGGCAATTAATTTCAGAGGGTAACTAAGAGCTCTTTTCACAATATCTGCTCCAACCTTCAACAGATAAAATATAGTTTTGAGGAAATAATCAGTCAAAAAGCTAAGCAATAGACATTTAATGTTATCGAATAGTCATGGAAAGCACCCAAACGTAAATATCTCCACATTCAAGGAACTTGAGTTCTTGCCAAATCATATAAATGGCTCACTTTTTCCTCATCATTATCAAGGCTCTCCTTGATTGTATCCACCTTTGATGCAAGTCTCAGCAGAGTGCACCCACCACCAACCACAATACCTTCCTCAACAGCCGCCTGAATGTCAACAAAAAAAATATTAGCTCACGGAAACAGAATCCAAAAAAGACTAAATGCACACTTCAGGAAAGAAAATGTCACCTTTGTAGCATTAAGAGCATCTTCAACCCTCAGTTTCTTTTCTTTAAGCTCTGTCTCAGTTTGTGCTCCAACCTACACATGTATATAACAAAAATTTCACAACTATATACCTTGCATAGGATACAAAATCTGGTATATTATCAGATGACTGCGAGTTACCTGTATCACAGCCACACCACCAGACAATTTTGCAATTCTTTCGTTAAGCTTCTCCTTTTCATACTCTTGATCTGCAGCCTGTAATAATATATAACATTTGTTAGAACCCACAGAAGAATGAGCACCTCTCCTAGTCTCCCTTCTGTACAGTATTTCTAGTATTTCTCTGTAAATGTTACTTCTCCTGTGCATGTGTGCAAACACACATGGATGACTGTATCTATCCCTCTGTCTTGTGTGTGTGAGCTAAAACAATCTTTATTAACTCTATAAAACATCTCTCACTTCTTGGGTGTCTCGGTATACATGCATTCTGTACAATGTCTAAGAGAACCCCTGAACATGCCATGTATGCATATAGAAACATGTCTGTGGACAGGTACTGCACACAAGAGAGAGAGAGAGAGAGAGAGAGAGAGGGAGAGGCAAACCTCAATTTGGTTTTTAATTTGCGAAACTCTCTTGTTCACTGCTTCCTGGGTACTTCCATCACCAACAATTGTGGTGGTATCCTTGGTGAGCACCACCTTGGAGGCATGGCCCAGAACCTCTTTCCCGGCTTTGTCTAAAGTAAGGCCAACCTCTTCTCTGATTACAGTACCTGTAAGCCAATTATGAAGTTTCATATTGTTACCCACAGCTGGAGACAATAAAGATAGGAAGAAACTATGCACTCCCAAGTTCCAAATTAAACAAAAAAAACCAGAGACATGAAATCAGTAAATGTTAAAACCTCCTGTCAAGATGGCAATATCATCAAGGTACTGGCTCTTGCGTTCTCCAAATCCAGGGGCCTTAAGTGCTGCAATCTTCAGCGCTCCTCTAAGTTTGTTCACCACCAGAGTTGCTAAAGCTTCTTGTTCAATATCCTCTGCAATAATCAAAATAGGGAACCCACTTCTGATGGCATCCTCCAGTATGTTAATAAGATCCCTTGCATTGGTTATCTTTTTATCAACTAATAACAACTGCACAAAATAGACACCACACAATACTATAAGAAATTATAAAGGATGTTAACAATAATAATAACTTGCAGACAAAACAAATGTCACACCTTGCAATTCTCATATTCGACAGCCATTTTCTCACTGTCAGTAACAAAGTAAGGTGAAATATAACCACGGTCAAATTGCATCCCCTCAACAACATAGAGACTGTTCTCTGCACTCTTTCCCTCCTCAAGTGTCACGACACCCTTTCTACCAACCTTACTCATTGCTTCAGCTATCATATTTCCTACTTCATAATTATTCCCTGCACTGACTGCTGCCACATCAGCCAACTCACTATCTTCAACCTGCAATCCACAGATGCATAACTTCTTTTTAAGTCTTAACAAAAAGATGTGAAACTCAGACATGAAATGGTAGCATAAACGAAGAAATAGGAAGATTTGAGTACCCAATGTAATAAGCATGCTCAAAAACAAAAGAACAGAAGAAAATTGCATCACCTCTTTTGACATCTGTTTGAGCTCAGATACAAGAGCTTTTGCTGTCTTCTCAATGCCACGGGTGATGAGCACAGGGTTGGCACCAGCTGCAACAACCTGTGAAATTTCACTGGGAATGAGGCCTAATTGTGTGACCATGAGTAAACGGAAAGCAAACCAAGTAGCAATTCTACTTTCTATTCTAAGCAAAGAACAAACCTACCTTGACTCCTTCTGCAATAAGACCCTGGGCAAGAACAACAGAAGTCGTAGTTCCATCACCAGCCAAGTCGTTAGTCTTGGCAGCTGCCTGTCTCACCAACTTGGCACCAATATTCTCAACCGGGTCCTCCAGCTCAACCTTTTTAAGGCAAAGAGGTAATAAAGTATAAAAAGATGCTCACAGAATTCACCAAAATTAATTAATGAAAGATGGAATTTAAACAAAACTCCAGTGATGTATAATCTCGTGATAACCGAAATTCATTCGAATTATTCTTATACATTATTAACTTCGAATAAAAAAAGCTACAAAGACCAAAAGTATCATGAAACTCAGAATCAGCTTCAAATTTTTTTAGAAAAAACGAGAAAATAAAAAGAGAGAAATAGCCAATAGATAGCACACTGCACACACATACACACCTCTTTGGCCACAGTGACTCCATCATTAACAATTTTAGGGGAGCCATACTTGCTCTCCAGAACAACATTCCTTCCTTTAGGACCAAGAGTAACCCCAACCAGATCTGCTAGCTTGTTAACACCACTCTGTAACACAAAAAACAACAAAAAGACGTCACGTGTATTACCAAGGAAACCGGAAAACACCAAATGACCCAACCCAGTAATCTCAAAATGCTCTTTTTACCATCCGAGGGTGCACTGTCACAGTGTCACTCACCTGCAGTCTCTTAATAGCCGAGCCATCCTTATTGAAATGCAACTCCTTGGCCATGGCAGTAATCTTCGGAGACCGGTTCCTCCTCATGAGAACAAAACTACTCTGCCTCCTGCCACCGAAGGAACACAAAGAAATGGAAGCGGAGGATGAGAGCTTCTGAGACGACGACGGTGCTCGGCGGAAGCCAGGCGCGGCGAGAGAGCCAGCCGAGGACATTGCTGAGAAGGTTGACGCCATGGCTTCGCGAATTGAATTCAGAGAGTGGCTATGGTAGTTAGGGTTTAAGAAGGTTGGGGTTTGGACAACGGAAGAGCGTTGATGTAGCTGAAACGTTGAAGGAGTGAGGGAGGGATTAGGTTTTATTATAACAGCAAGGAGAGGGATTACCCTCTTGAAGCTTCCGTTTGATCTGGACCGTTGGATTTCATCTTGTGCTCGTGTTTTTGTCCTGCTTCGGAATACTCTAGAACTTTTTTCTGTTCTGTGCTTGGATTGGAACAATATTGAAGGAAAGTGACAAAGACTCAAAGTGCCAAGCAACCAATCATCTGCTGCAATTGTAAAAGATTTTTATTTTATAAATAATTGTAAAGGCTTTGAAGATTTTAGAAGAAGGAGAATCATTTGTTGCTTTTTCATTTTAAAGAATCAAAATGGATTATACTCTCTTTTAAAATGACTTTTGAACAAAATATCAAATATGTTAAATTTAATGAAAAAATTACTTGTAAATATCAAAATGAAGATGGTATCCTGAAAAATAAGGATATAATTTAGATTTATTTTTAGTATATAACTTTTGTTTACATCATGTAGTTATATATTATTACATTATTAATGAGTCTGAATATAACAAAAATTATCATTAAAGAAATTTGACTATGATATATTAAATTTGTATAATTTAATAAATTTAATTTAATTTAATTTTATTACTAGTATAAAATTTATTTGTATTATTATTTAATGATATATTATTATATTATTAAAAAAATGTCACTATGATAATAATTACTTAATAAGTTTAATATATTTAATGATAAAGTTATATATGATTACATAATAATTTAAAATCATATTATACTGATAACTAATTAAAATTAAATTATAATATAATATGTTAAAGTGAGATACATGATTTCTTTGGAAAGCCTTTATTTGACATGCATTTTTCAAGTTGAAATGAAAGGAAAATATTTAAGGATTGAACTCATATCTTGTTTTGTACCGATGTAGCATATGTTTGGTTTTATGTTTGGGGCAACTAAAGCCCATTCAAACCTCCCAAAATCAAGTTTGAAGTCATTATCCCATGTCTTGGCAGAAATTACTTTTCCTTCAGTCTCACCTAATTTCCTTCTCTAATCTTGGTTTAAGTAAAAGTATCATTTTGTTATTTTTGTATTGCAGTAAAAGCTAGTAAATAAAACTTTAATATTTTTAATTTTAATATTATTCCTTATAATCTTTTATTTTATTTTTCTCATTATTAGCTCATATTCTTTTTGATAATTATATATTTAGAAGTAATTTTAATAAATACTATTCAAATAATATTTACTACTAAAATTAAATTTCAAATAAAATCTTTTAAACATATATCACTTTATTCTAAACTCATTTTTGATCAAAATTAAATTTATAAAATCTAATTCAAATACACACTTAGTGAAAAGAAAAAAGATTTTGAGTCATGAATTTTTTGTTAGTCATCACATTTTTACATCATTCCGTTATTCAAAAGATTAGGGTGGGAAAAAGTGTTAAAAAATAGAAGGATAATGAAGTATAATTGAAAGAGAAAAAACAACCCTCCCCTCGTGATGTTATGAGTTTGAAAGGATAATAAAATAATTTGATATTTATTTACATGTATTTATATTATTTTTCTTAATGAAACCAAATAAAGGAAGGAACCTCTTTTTTTTTTTTTTTTTATTAGATGATACCAAATAAGGTAAGTGATAATTATTTCACTTTTACTTTTCTTTCTTTTCTTTTTTCTTATTGTATTCATTCTTTTATTTTCCCCTCCATAATACGAAACAAAGTATAAGATTACAAAGTGAGTTTTGCATTAAAAAAAATATTAGGCAAGTAACCATTTTTATATAGATTTAATTTTAATTTATTTTCAATATAAGAAGTTTTTATACTAACACTTGTTTAACACATTACTAAAAAAAATTTGACTATAATAATATCTACCTTAAAAAATTAAACTTTTGTAATAATTTATCAATTGGATATAATATATACTGAGAACGGATCCAAATTATTAGTCTCTCTAAAATGTAATGAGAAAAACCAATTGACTAAATATAAATGGCCAATCTAGTTTCAGCTACTAAATATCACTTGTGGGCAGACACACATTTGCGTTTGTCTACGAAGAAAACAAACGAGCAGAAAAGCGTTTTCAGAATTATAGTGATGTCTTAAACTAACAACAGACAAATATTAAAATTAAGCTAAATTTTACAATACCCTTTTAATAGTGACAGAAAAAATTAAAAAAATTTATTATTATAATAATCATGTGACAAAAAATGTAACATATCTGCAAAGTATTTTGTTAATTTTATTTGACATCAAGATATATCTTACTATTTATATAGATTGGTGTTTATTCTCTTAGAATAATTTAATTATTTTGTGGGTTAAAATTAATTGATATTTTAATTTACAAAAATAGGTTAATATTGTGATCTCTTTTAAGATGCATAAAGTACAATAATTAATGATTCATTTAAATAGGCTTAGAACTTATGAAGTGTGGACTTAATCTAATAAGTCTATAATGAGAAGACCCTAAGTTAAATAGTTTTATTTAGGTCTTCTCTGCCCTCACCAGTATATACACAGATGTCACTCTCTCATTTGTCCCATTACCTACTGGAATTAGAGAACAGTGAGTCGCAGAGAAAGACCAAGTCTTTCTCGTACTTGTAGGTAAACATATTAGTCACTAAGAATATTTAAGTTATAGAATCATGTTGTTTATAGATCAGATCAAATATTATGTTCTACTATCATGTAATCTCTATATGTTATTTCTTACATATTCATATTAATAATAATCATGAGATAAGTAATGTATTGATCAATATGATTGGGTGTAGTATTTATTTATTTTTAATTTAAATCCTTTGAAATAAAAGGTAAATTTTAAAAAATAAAGTACAAATAAATAATTATTAATAAAAAAATCAAAACAGAAATTTTTAACAAACCTGTAATTTGTTATACATACAATACTTTATTTAATCTTTAATCGCAATTATTAACACTGTGCACCTCACTTTAGAATAACCATATTTTTCTTCTCTATTATCTATTTTTCGGATTTCCACCACCTCACCCCGTCACCTATCTCACTGTATACTTTTGTCTATGATTGTGATTTGGGGTATCATAAGTGACACCTAGTACTTCAAATTATTGTGTTCTACGATTTGGTGCTATGTCTCTTACCCATAAGTTAAATTTGGCCCTTAGTAGACCGTGTAATTAACCTTTGGAGTCCAATGATTTTTTTCTTCTTGCCAAAAGAATTTACAATAATGTTATTCATAAACATTTGTTTTTAAGAAAATAAGGAGAGGGAAGAGAGAAATGTGAGTTATTCCCTATAAAAAAAAATGGTGTAAAGAGAGAAATAAAAAAATGAGATGTATGAATAATATTTATTAAAAATTTTAAGAATTCGTGCTCCGTCTCATTCCTTATTTTTTTTATTCTTTTTCATTTTCTTAATCTATTATTTTCTCATGTTTTCTCTATGATTTTCTATATTTCTCTTTAAGCCTTATGACTTTTCCTCTTCGTTGCCCTTCATTTTTATTTCTCAATTCAAGATGATCTCCATGACTCTTTTTAAAATTTTGTAGACATTAACTGATTATGTGTATTATATTATATTGAAAATGATTAATGAAGCATGCGATGCAATGAGAAGGTTCAACTCAATAATAGGCTTTTTTTTTTTTAAATATCCTCAACTCATGAAAGAAGAATAAAAGTCATAAAAGCTTAAAGAGAAATTTGAGAGAAAACGTTGAGAATATATAAGGATAAAAAAAATTGAATATGAATAAACCAAACTGCACAGAATTAAAGAAAAATCTTATATATTCAAAAAAAATTTATCAAAATTTTTGTTAGAATGATTTGGTATATTAGTTTATTCTTGAATAAGTTAGTGATTCCTACTAACCATCTTTAAATCTAACTTAATTCTGTAAAAATAATTTAGATTATTTTTTTATGGCGGAGTAGCATTATTCAAAACTGAATTGATCCCTAATTTTATATAGTAATTTAATTAATTTGAATGGGTTTCTCTCTCCGGTCGTTTGTTGATGCAAATGAAACACTTGTGTAAAGCCTGACTCACTACTTGCATAGACCAAACTGTAGTAGCCAGCCGCTACTGATGTTGTAGTGCACTGCACCCTGTCTCTGTCCCTCATGAAGAACAACATCGTTCAACAGTAGTTTATGTATTTTGGTAAAAAAAGAATATACAGTGAGTGAGTGCAGCAGCAGTAGCCACAAAAGTATCATATTCCTTACAGAGAGAAAGCATATGGTTTCCCAAATATAACCTTAAACGAGTCTCCAAAAAAAAGGGAAAGGAAAGAAAAGAACAGGTTCTTGAAACACAGAAACGGTTCCCCATTGTTCTGCACCACGTTGCAGTCTGGTTCAAATCAGGAGCAAATCTTCTTCACAATCTTGGCAGTGCGCGAGGGGGGTCCCACTCTGTCACAATGTGGTCACGAGTGATTTCCTTGAGCGAGCGGCAACCACTCAAGGCCATGGTCAGCTCAAACTCGTCACGCAGCATCTGCAGTACTTTTCTCACACCAGCCTCTCCTTCGGCAGCCAAGGAGAACACCACAGGGCGTCCAATCTGACATAGAAAGAGTTTTGTTAGCCACAGTTTATATGTATTTGTGAAAACAAGGGAAAGCTAATGCCTGAAAATGGTGTCCCCATCTATGAAACCAAGAATTGTATTTAAAGAGATGTAGCTTTTGGGAGAGGTTATGATATGATGTACTCACAAATATGCCAGAGGCACCTAGCGCCAGTGCCTTGAAGACATCAGTTCCACGACGCACACCGCCATCCAAAAATACAGGAACTCGACCTTGAGCAGCTTTAACAACCTAAGTTTTAAGAACGTGGAAATATAAAGATCCTTAGGATGGGTGTGTCTAGAAGTTTCATGTTGATTGAGAGGTAACTTGAAGTTGATGTACCTCTTCTAAGGCCGTTATAGTGGCAGGGACATAATCAAGTTGTCGAGCTCCATGATTGGACACTATTATTCCCGCTGCACCAGCTTGTATCGCTAGCCTTGCTGCACAATTACCATGAAGGTGTTATTGAAACACTCATAGAGGAAGAACTGGTGAAAACAAGCTTTTGTTTTCCTTACTATCCTCAGCAGTCAGGACGCCCTTCACCAGAATTGGCATCTGGGTGATTGTCTGAAGCCACTTCACATCCTACACAATTAACGAGATTATTTAGACGGTGGCCTCTATTTAGTGAAATTTAGATGGTGGCCTCTATTTAGTGAAACCTTGAAAGCTATATATATATACAAATAATGAAGAAACCAAATGTAAACTTATTGCTCCACACTCTTCTCTGAGGGATGCAGGAATATTTCTTTGGCTAATGTCAGCATGCATGCAACTTATGAATCAAATTAATGAATTGAACAAGAAAATTTGTCACTTGAATCCAATCTTGCTTGTTATAGGAACTGGAGAACTACAAAAAACTGTTTTGTTTGATTATCTGATATACCTTCCAGCTTAGAGTGCGATCAATTTGACCAGCAACATATGAAGCAAGTCCAGAGTCATTAGCCTTCAAGGACCAAGATAACAATTAATGATAAATTGATAATAGTAAGAACATTAGCCAACAGAAATTTTTTTGTAATAACTGATCTTACTTTGTCCATCTTTCCAAGGTCCAAACCTTCAAAGTTCTTCAATGTCAAAAATGGTGGCAAAGTGAATCTGTAAGAGACCATTTGTAAGTGTTTCAATTACAACATTTGAACCTGAAAAGCCGCAACTCTAAGGATAGCTAATTGTCCAGTTTAGAAGCAACAATCTTTAATCCTATAATCCATTGAGCAAGTGATATAACAAAGTTAAGGAGTTGTACCTGTTCTTGATATCAGCTTCTCTGCGTCCTAGCCTTGGGGTATCAACAGTAAGGGCAATAGCTTTGAATCCAGCCCTTTCAGCTCTTCTCACAAGCTGAGCAACAACATTCCTGTCCTTGTACACCTAAAGAAAATGACAGAAGGAGGACGGATGATGTAAAAAACCATAATATTGCACCAAGAATTCAAATAACAATAAATGGAACTGAAAGAAAGTATTTCAAGCTTACATATAGCTGGAAAAAGCGAATGCCAGGTCCTGTTGAAGCCACCTCTTCAACACTTGAAGTAGCCCATGAGGACAAAGTCTGAAAAAATCAAAAGCTACTCATAAATAAATCACATTGAGCCTATCATCTCATGGCCATTGGGCACAAATATGATAAACAACAGTTAGTTGAGTGGTCATGAATGAAATCTTCTGCATGAAGTAACAAAGGCATTATCTACAAGGCAGCAACTAGCAGATCCTCAGCAAATCCCCCAATTGCAAGTTGCAAAATTGTCTATATAGAATCATTGATAAAGAAGGGATATTCCCTCTATATTGATTATATACTGCTTCTTCCAGAAACAATTTGTCAGAGTATATGGTCATTAGTCAAGTAAAGCCCTGCTAGATCCCTAATCAAGTGCAATGAACATACACATAAAAAACAAGTACCATGATTGTTCCAGCTGCTGATGCAGCTCTTGCTGTTGCATATTCTCCTGCATAAGAAAAAAAATGTTATCCAACATAAATCCACGCTCTTGGTAGTTGGTTTAGCATTGCTTTAATAAGCAAAGGGGATCCGGTAATAACTATTCCATATAAAAAGATCAACAAATTTAAATTTCATGTTACTGTCATATTGTAAAGCTTCCTAATGAAAAACCCACACAGATTTTGTAATTATCCATTTATCAGCACTAGATGATAAGAATCTTTTCAGAATTACTGATTATATTTGACTCCCTTATAATCGCTTATATGTAACAAGTCCCATAACAGAAATAGAAAACAAGTTATGACTATCAAGACACTAATTGATGGCACTACATGTCTGATGTGTGATTGACCAAACATTAAAAAATGAAGGTTAAAGTAAAAGGTGCAATATAGTTTCTTTGAAAAACTGGCAAGTACTCAAAGCAATTCAAGTCAACTTGTTGATCAGTTTCTCTAGCATGTGTCATTTCATAAAAGGTCTGCGTAGATTCAATTGCAAGGATGTATCTTGCTGAAGCCGATTAGGATGGGAACCGTACAGACACATCAAACCAACAAAATATTAGAAAGTATTGCTTTATCTGCTCAGTCTTTTCTTCCCTCGTATTACCAACCTTTTAAGAAGTTATTAATATCAATGGTTGTTCTGTACACAGATCAAGTATTAGTGATCATATTGTTGTTTTAACCAACAAAAAAAATATTCTTGCTCCAGAATTTCACACATCATTTCTCATGAAATCTTTCCTTTTGATAAAGGACACAATATTGCACAACCACAGGTCGCATTTCACTAATCAAAGAGAATGTAAAGGACAAAGACAAACAGTAATATACCCTCAGGATGAGCCATTTTCTGCATGGCTGTTGGGGCAATCATGATTGGCATGGATATTTTAAAACCCAGGACTGTAGTTGTCATGTCTATCTTGCTCACATCAATAAGAATACGTGGCCGAAACCTGTATGTTTGTCAAGCATATTTTTCAGGACATTAATATGTGTATTCTTAGAAATAAAGGTATACAAAATATCAAAGGACCACAATGAAGCAATATAGTTTGGTGACTAACTACTGCAAAAATATGAAGGGCAAAATCTCACAAAATTCTAGAAAAGGCATTTCTGTTTTCTTGCAGAGTCCACTGGTCCTCTGCACCAGATGCGTAGTAGTCAAACACCATCTTTGGCAATTTCTGCTTTGCAATAGGCTCATACTCGCTGACATTGGTTATCTCCATTTTCAGAGCTGCCTGTTAATGTTGTCCTTCAGGAATCCTACAGTTTATCAATGTATACATAAAGAGGATGAACTTTCAGCTATATCAGTTCTTTCATCACAATCTGCAGCTACAGAAGGTGAAGATATGCCAGGAAACTACCAGGTGATGTAGGAAGGAAACTACTGAGCAAACCCAAAATTTTGAAATTATCGTAATGAAAAATGAAAAATTTTAAGGCTTATTTCAATCAGAAAAATTTTCAAAAAATAAGAACGAAGAAATTAGGAAATTCTTCTAAGATTTCCCAGAATTTGGAGATCAAAGAAAGAACTAAACACTTTGGATGTGACAATATTGAATTTCAAACGGAAATTAAGACTTTAAAGCAAAAATAGTAGCAGTGGATTAAGAAAAAAGTGACTACAGGTCTCACAATTATAATGAAAAAATCCTTTGTCTAGAAAGGCTACATGATACGGGTTTGCTCTAATAATTCAGCACAGTATTCCTCCCATCATTACATGGCTGAATTATTAAAATTCTAAGAAAACAAATCAAACCAATCAGGTAACCTTACCAAAGTCTCAAAATATCAAATTTCCTCAACTTTCTGAACAATGATAGTATATAAATAAAAAAGAAAAGGAACAAAAACCAAAACAGAAAAAGGAAGAATGATGCTATCCAATCACAAAACTTTATTCAACAAATAAACGTGAGCCTGAAACCGATGCACAAATTCAATTTGACAAACACAACTGAGACTGAAACCCATGCATACACAAACAATACCCTTCAATCTTCATTTCTGATAGAGTCTGTCTAAAAAGAAGCTTGATTTTTAAGAGGCCACATGAAATGATGATATTGAGCATGGAAATAAAATATAGAATTGATGGGAAACAGAAGCAGACCTTGGTTTCCAAAACTATGCAACAGTGTGCATGCAGAGGAACCAATGGAGAGAAGCTCCAAGTGAGGAAGAGAAACAGAACGAAGTGAAGAATAGCAAGAGCTTATAAATACAAGGTAGCATAGGGACACAGTGGGGTGGGGCTCAAACTTGTTATAATGTGCATATATGAAGGTGAAAGAGAATCAGGACTTTCAAGTGGATGAGCCTTTGGAGGTGAGCATTATTTGAACCAAATCTCATCAGGAAAGTCTGGTGGCTCTCAGCCACAAACACCTTGTGTGTTGCACAGCACTCTTTCTTTTCTTCATTATCATTCTCATCTCTAAATATGAAGAAAATAGCCAAAAAAATAAAATGGGAAACTTGAACAATCAAAGAGTAGTAGCACTAGTAAGTACCTCTCTCCATTGCCATTGCCATTGCCCACGTATCATGGAGCCCGACCCGGCTATCCCTATGATAAATGAATGTGTTATGTAAAAAAAGAAAAAATTTTGTCATCACTCTACTTTTACCCATTTTCAAAAAAAACATATACCGAAAAAACAGAACATAAACTGTTTTTCTATGAGATCTGTCATGTCCTAGGGCCACTCTTTCAAGATAATGTAATGTTTAGTACATAATTGTGTTATTACCAAATTATAGATTGATTGCAATTCAGCCACGCATGTCAATTTTCTCACACTTCTATATCTCACGAACTTTCTAATTAAATTGTCGTCTCTCTCCCCTCCTCTCTCTGACAAAATTGTGTCGTTGTCTTTTGTATTATTTTTAATCGATTATTTAGCGAGTTATTATTTTGAAATATTAATTTAAATTTATATTAATTTTATTTTTATTCTCTTCTATTTATATTATAATATCAAAGCCTAATTTTAGTATTTGTCTCTCACCTAATTTTAAAAAATATATACAAAAATAATCTAAAATTTAATTTTGTCAAAAAGAATTGATTTAATTGATAAAATTAAGTTTTGTCGACACAAACTTTTGGATTCAATTTTTACCTATCATCCTTGTCAATATGTGATCTATAATATTTTATAATGTCTCTTACTTCAATTCTCCCACACTAACATATTTTACAACCTTTGTCAAATTCATATATTCAAATTAAATATGTGTTTGAAATAGTTTATTTGATGGTTAAAACAGTTTATAATTAAAATTTTATTAAAAAAATTTTTAAAAAAATAATAATTTTCTTCTAAAATTAATCCGTGATCAAATATGTACTAACATTTATAAATCTATTTATTTTACATTTTTCCCAACACCAACGGGAGTTGGAAAGAAGTATACTTTTGTTGGCTTCAAGCCAACGCTTCTCTTCAAAGCCAAAAAGTCACTTTAGTGACCGGAAACAAGTAGGCCATATATTTTTCACTCACACAATACTCTGACATCACATATATGTGTCGATACTAGTTTTTGTAAGAAAACACTACTTATGATCTCTTATAATTTTTTTAATAAAACATGTGATATTTAAAAAAAAAATTAGTACCCACTTTATTCACATTTAAAAAATCATAACAGTTATTTAAAATTTTCATTTTTTTCATTTTTAAATAATCATACAGTTATTAACGAGTTACAAAAAATTCTAATTGATCATTAAAAAAAATCAACTTCCTTTCAACAGTTTTTTTTAAATTGATAAAATTTAAAATAATAGATAAAAATGCTCCTCTTGAATATTTTTATAAAAAGTAGATTTACACATAATATTACCCCGATAAAACATAGTTAATTAGACACTAAAAATACTAAAAGAAAATCACTTGTGAAGTCTGATAATATTTTGATCAACTTGAACTTTTAATCAAAGAACAATTCAATTGTCATCTTATAAAATTAAATATTTTTGCTGAATTTGCCAAATTTAGATGTTATCAAATGGAGACTTGACACATAATATATTTTTGTTCTATTATTAATATATATAACTTAATTGGTGAGCTAGAACATAAGTAGGAATTTATAGTTTATATAATTGTACATGTGTAGTCATATAATGGGATATAAGTATCAATAGATTACAAATCAAATAATAAGTAAGTTTAAATTAAGTAAGCGAGGAATTCAAATTTCTTACAAAAATGCATTAGGAGAGATAATTTAAATACCTTGAATAGTATTAATCTCACTCAAAAATTATAAAGATGCTTGAACAAGGACAAAATATATATAATATATAAATGTACAAATAAGTGTACAAATAAAAATATGTAAATGTACAAAATTTGTGAATATTTATAAAAAAAATTTTGTCTTTGTTTTTCATTATATCAAGAAGAATATCACAACTCGAATTGATAATATCCACTTAAATTCTCCCTCTCACTCGTTACTAGGAGGTGACTCATATACTTGAATTTAATAAAAAAAAAATGCCAAATAAAAAATTAACGATAAAAGAAATGATGTTATAAATGTGACATCATAATAAGTAAACTAGGCAATACTTAGTGATAAAAGACAAAGAGCTTGGATAATTTACATGTCGGAAGAATTCAGAAATTATGTGCCCTAAATCACGATGAGTTGATAAAGCTTTTCACGTGCAAGTATATATTATACATACGGGTATCATATAAGCATCGCAATTTCCGTGGGTTCGTGATTCGTTCTTTGTATTTTGCCAAACTGCTGCTGGTGCCAAGTCCAATGCCAACCAACTGTCTGTAGAATTGCCTCAGAGGGAAAAAGGGCATTTGAAAAGCGAAAGAAGAAAAGAAGGAGCAAGATAGGTTGTCATACGAGGTTGTATGGCGAATAGGAGCACCAACTTGGTCCTTCATGACGGGTCAATGTTGTCCCATGAACGTGTATCCTGTCTACTGATACCTGCAAGACTACTGCTGAACTTTAATTCTTTGTCTGCAACATGGGCCATCACGAATAGTGCCCTTCAAGTCTCCTCGGAGAGGTGGAGCTGCAGTGGTCATTGTTTCCGTTTCAGAGGATGCAGCTGCCGGTGGAAACGGCTTGTTGGAAGCTGCTCGACCAATGAGTTTGTCATTGCCAGTGATGAAAAATATGGCAATAAGCAGGTCGTTAGTCTCACTCCGCGCCTATACGACTATGTCCTGAAAAATGTTCGCGAACCAGAGGTTAGGAATACACCCATTTACCCCTTTGATTGTTAAACATGAAAAAGATATCATTTTGCATCTCATAATAACTGGTTTTGTTAAGTTGCTCTTTGTGCTTCTAGTAAAGTGGTTGCATTTCAGATTCTAAGGCAACTGCGCGAGGAGACGGCTTCCATGCGCGGAAGTCAGATGCAGGTATTTCCAGCCAATTCATTCTTCTGCAAATTTACTTGCACATTCTGCTAATAGAATTGTTAATACTGAGTTCATGCATATACATTGTGCCTTCACTATGCAAGCAGGGGTTTTTATTGCACTTCTGGTTCTATGTCAGTATGGTAGCGTAATTATACTTTTTATTTATATATTTTCTGTTGATTCTGTGCATAATTAATAATTTCTGCTAACTGGTTGATCTTGAAAACTAATCTATCTCCTTTTTTAGTCACATAGACTTACATCGTATTGACAGATACAAACTAAATCTGGCAATTTTGGTTAAAGAACAAGGGGCTTCTTGGGAATGGCATATTATACTAGGGGGTTGATATCTTTTCCAGGGTCAAGTATGAAATCGTGAAATTTGACAGAGGAAATAAAGAATTATGCTGGAAAGTATGCATAGCACGGCAGTCTCACTTACCTTCTATCGTGTCTATCATGTCTCTCATTGTAGTCTCACTTGCCTACCATGAAGTTAACATTGACAATGCATTGTCTTCTTAATAGGTGTCTCCTGATCAGGCACAACTGCTTGCAATGCTTGTGCAGGCTCTTGGAGCAGAACGATGTATAGAAGTTGGTGTTTATACCGTATGTCCTTCATTTCTAAACAGTATATACTAGGTTTCTTCATATTACATAGTATATGTTGCCATGTTATATCTCATACTGCACACAGTTGAGAACTGGTTGTTTAATGATATAATTTTTTTCAAATGTTGGACGTGTTTTACTTTAACATTACCCTTAGAATATTAGGGGTTATTTTCATAAATATGAAACAGATGTTGTATTTGATGCCAGATCAGGAGGTTGAGGCTTTCATTTGTTAAATTGCATCTAGTCTCAGTGAATCTTCCTCAGAGGGTATATAGACAAAAAGTATATATCTTGTGAATGTTTTCCAATTTCAGCAAAGAACAGAAAGGACAATTAATACATCAATTAAAAAAAAAGAGGAAGGACAATTAATACTTCAAATTTTTATGCTTTTGTGTGATTTAAATGAGCTAACATTATGCTAAATGACCTTAATAGTTATCATGAGTGGTGACATGTATGAGCCTTCATTGGTTTTGATCTTCTTTACACTTCTCAAAGTCTCTATAATCACAAAATTTGGATGAAATTCAAATTTTTTATATGTATGTGATGCTAGTTGGATTTACAATTTGCTTTAACATAAAAATTGGTCATAAATATCAATTATAATATAGGAGGATTTTGTGGGAGAAATTTTTTATTTGAAAATAAATTTCGGAGGATTCATGATGACCATAAAATTAAATAATCAGAAGTACCATCTCAGTCAAGCAAAATCATAAGTAATATGCATATAGATCAAATGAGTCTGTAAGCCTTTTTAATCACTGGAAGTATGAATCGTCATCTACTTTGATCCAAAAGGCTAAAAACCTTGAATGAACATTACAAATGACCCATTTCATACTGTTCAGGGAATAGTTTTCTTTTTTCTTTGGTATGTAGGAGTAACTTTCTTCCTTTAGGTCACATCATGTTCCTGATTAATTTTCTTTGTGAACCAAAGCTCTGCCTTTTTCTTTTTCCTTCAATGACAGATTTTTGAGAAAAATTAAGGAAGAGACTGGAGAATTTGAATTAATGAATTTATTATGAATTTTAAATTGATGATATGTATTATTTTTGTGGACATTGCTATGAACTTTATAGGTATGTTTCCATTGCAATGCCTAGATTTTTTTTCAAGTGGCTTCTCTTCCATGAACTAATGAGGCATTATATTGTTAATTTTACCCAGGGTTACTCATCACTGGCCATAGCATTAGTCCTTCCAGAAACAGGTTGTTTAGTTGCCTCTGAAAGAGATGCTAAATCTCTTGATATTGCCAAGAAGTATTATCAGCTAGCTGGTGTTTCACATAAGGTAATATACACCTCTTCTGCTTCTGATCTGAAAAGGTGCTAAATTTCTATTGCTCTTATGTGCTGCCCCTACTTTCTGAGGTTTTAATGTAACTATGACACTAGGTGGATGTAAAATTTGGCCTTGCAGCGGATGCCCTAGAATCTTTAATTCTGAATGGTGAAGCAGGCAGGTATATGGATTCTCAAAATCACGATGATAAGGTTTTATGTTTCCCAGTCTACAATAGTGGTTGGTAGCTCTTCTGCATGTGCTGTGTTCTATTTAGAGATTTGTTGTTAGCTACGGATCCAGTCTATATGATGTGAAGATTGTCAGAGAAAGAGTCAAAAAACCAGTAAAATAGAATTTAAGAAATATTTCTTTTCCATGCAGCTATGATTTTGCATTTATTGATGCTGAGAAAAGGATGACTCAGAAATATTTTGAACTGCTACTACAACTGGTAAGAACATGCTAAAATGGTCAAGGAGTCTGTTCAGAGCCGTTTATGCCCACTTAATTATACAATTTTTCTTAAACTTTCTAATTTTGTTGTTGCAGGTGAGGGTTGGAGGTCTTATTGTAATTGATAATGTTCTTTGGCATGGAAAAGTTGCTGATCCACTGGTGAATAAAGTTTTTTTTTTATGTTTTCTTTTATTTCCAGTTGAGTGAACTTGATTTCTTATGTTATATGTGCAGGTAAATGACTCTAGAACTGTCAGCATTAGAAATTTTAATCAACAGTTAATGGAAGACGAGCGCGTAAGCATCAGTATGGTAGGTTTATACGGTTATACCAATTTTGTAATTACTAATACACTTTCAGAGGGATAATTTTTCTAATTGCTGACACACTTTTGGAGAGATTCTTTTTCTAATAAGTAATGCACTTTCAAAGAGATTATTTCAAGTTGATTTACAATCTTCTAACTCGTTTGGAGCCTTAGGTACCTATTGGTGACGGGATGACAATCTGCCGAAAAAGATGACCCATTTTTTTTTGATGAATTATTGGTAAGTTCTATGCAATTGAGCCTTAGGTACCTATTGAATCCTTGATATGCTTTATATTTATTTCCTGTTTTGGATGAACTTTTCTATATGTGGATTATGTTTTAGATGGCCATTAGAATCTTGTATCCTCCGAACATAGTTTGAAGAATGTTGCTTGAGCTAAATGGCTGGGAATGATATGAATGATGCTATTTACATTATTGCTTATTGATGTGGTACGTAAAGCCACTTGAGCAGTTATACACAATTATAACTGCAAAGTTGTGCATAACTTGATGGTGGAAATCAAATCAGTAAAAGGGGGTCATGAGTTTAAATCTGTTGAACTTGTGGTATTTTTGTTTATGTATTTTTATTTGTTAACAAGAAAATAGACGAGTTTTGATTTGAAAGTAATAGACCAAACAAAGCTTTGAAAGGATTTGATGTTCTTGTTGGCGGTGATCTGTAGATGGGAAGGAAATTTTATAAGAAAAGTAATATCTATTGAGAGACTTATTTTGTGAAAACTACATTTCTCTTAAATATTTGTAAAGGTAGAATATCAAGTAGAGATTTGACTTTTCATTTGAGATATAAGTATATAACGCATTACGTTGACAGACTAAGAAAAACGTTACCTTAGTAGGGTAGGATTAATTTAGCATTTTGTTTTGCATGATCATTTTCTTAGTTTGATTGAAATGTATTTTGACATCATTGTTCCCATAATAAGTCACTCATATATCTACAAATTATGCACAATTTGTAGATGCAGCTGCATCTCAATTTGATAAGGAAAATGTTTAAGTGAATTGACTTGAACTCAAATATATTTACGCTAACATTTTGTGTAAAATTTGAAACAAATGATTATCTAAGTAGCATTACTTGAGTTTAACAATATATTACCATTAATTACTCTCTTCCTAGCTGAGTAATGCAATGTCAAAACTGCATCTTTTCATGAAATGCAATTACATATATATCAAAAGTCTCCCATTTTGGAAGGAGCCGAACATGACCCATAGATTCCTGAGTTACTTGAGCACAGTGTTGTCTGCAGTATGAATTAATTCTGTGTGTCTTGCACAATTCAAAGCATGCAGTTTCAACTTTATGACGCGCCAGCCTAGGAAGAAATGGCATTGTTCTCGTCCATTCCTCACAATAATGTCTGCAGTATCGTTTCAATGTGTCCTTGCACAGCTTGGTTAAATGAGTGAAGCACTATTGGAGAAGCATGACTAATTTGTACTTGAGCTTTGGTCACAAGCACAATCATTGACAATATTATCATGGCTCCAATTGGTGCCATGCCTTTTCCTTCTATGGCCTGCATTATTCCTCTAGCTTTATACTGATGTATATGCATATGTATTCATCATGATTGGTTGGTTATGGGATACAAGTCAAGAATGGATCCAGCTATGTGGAGTAATTAAATATAGAATTAAATATAAAATTTAAAATTTAATATGAAGTTATTAAATATAAAATTAAATATGAAATTTAAAATTTTAAAAACATAAATTTTTTTTTATGAAAATATGGTAGCTAATAATTAGATGCAATCATTGAATTGATATAAAATTAAATTCATAATTATTGAAAATCTAATAGATATCTTGAGGAAATTTTTGGGAGAAAAGAAGATTGCAGGAAAAATTGTTGAGTGGAAAATTTTTTTTAAGGGAGACTATTACATTTGTATATTATAATAGATAATTAAATTAAATTGTAAAGAGTGTATTTCTCACAACTTTTAAATGCTTAGTAACTAATTAGCATATGGTGATAATTCTTAATTAAATGGGATTGTAATTTAATTCGAATAAAATGCTTATAATTGTTAAAATTTGAGTTTCAGTCTACAATCTATGATTAATATTTGACTTTGAAATTTATAATATATCTCTTATATTTTTTAGTTTAATAAATTTTTAACTTCGAATAATCTTAGCTAATTTACATAATTAAAATAAATAAGCTACATAAATTCTTAAAAAAAATTCCTAATTGGAGTGAAAAAAATCATAAATAAAAAACTGAAAAAAATTATTAATTATATTTCTTATTTTACATTAATTAAGTTACGTGTGGAGTAATTAAATATAGAATTAAATATAAAATTTAAAATTTAATATGGAGCTATTAAATGTAGAATTAAATATAAAATTTAAAAAATATAAAAAAAGTTTTATGAAAATAAGATGACTAATGATTAAAAGTAATTATTGAATTGATATAAAATTAAATTTATAATTAATGAAAATCTAGTAGATATCTTTAAAAAAATTTTGAAGAAAAAGAAGACTGCATGAAAAGTTGTTAAACGAGAAATTTTTTTTCGAGGAGACTATTACTTTTATATATTATAATAGATAATTAAACTTAATTATAAATAGTATATTTCCCATCACAACTTTTTAATGCTTAACAACTAATTAGCATAAAGTGATAATTTTTAATTAAATGAGATTATAATTTGATCCGAACAAAATACTTATAATTGTTAAGATTTGTGTTTAGGTCCACAACCTGTGATTAAGATTTGACTTTGAAATTTACAACTTACCTCTTATACTTCTTGTTTTAATGAATTTTAGGAAAATAATATATAACTAAAATTTTCTTATCAGAAATTTTGACAGAGTGATTTGACATGTTTATTGACTATTTGATAGGTGAGTGGTTCCTATTATTTAATTTCATCCAACAACTCTTCTTAATTTTAGTTGAATTTGGTCAAAAATTTTATCTATTTTTTTACTGTGTAGCATTAGTCTAAATTTTAACTTTGAATAATTTAGCTAATTTACGTAATTAAAAAAATAAGTTACTTAAAATTTTTAAAAAAATCCCAATTTTAGGGAAAAATCATAAATAAAAAATTAAAATGAAATCTCTAATTATATTTCTTTTTTTTTTACATAAATTAAGTTACGTGTGGAGTAATTAAATATAGAATTTAAAATAAAATTTAAAATTTAATATGGATTTATTAAATATAGAATTAAATATGAAATTTAAAATTAAAAAAAAAATAAAAAAGAGCTTTATGAAAATATGGTACCTATGGTAATTAATTATTAGACACAATCATTAAATTGATATAAAATTAAATTTATAATTAATAAAATTTTGGTATATACCTTTAGAAAATTTTTGAAAAAAAAAAAGAATGCATGAAAAGTTATTAAGTGAGAAAAGAAATCTTTATGAGCAAGAAATTTTTTTTTGGAAAGGCTATTATTTTTATATATTATAATAAATAATTAAATTAAATTCTAAATAGTGTATTTCTCACCACAATTTTTTAAATGCTAGTATAAAGTGATAGTTTTTAATTAAATTGTATTATAATTTGATTTAAACAAAATATCTATAATTGTTAATATTTGAGTTTAGGTCCACAATCTGTTATTAATATTTAACTTTAAAATTCACAACTTACCTCTTATGCTTCTTGTTTTAATAAATTTTAACTTTGAATACTTTAGCTTATTTAAGTAATTAAAAAAATAAGTTACATAAATTTTAAAAAAATTCCTAATTTGAATAAAAAATCATAAATAAAAGACTAAAAATAATCTCTAATTATATTCCCCATTTTACATAAATCAAGCTACATGTTGAGTAATTAAATATAGAATTAAATATAAAATTTATAATTTAATTTGCAGTTATTAAATATAGAATTAAATATAAAATTAAAAAATATAAAAAATACCTTTATGAAAATATAATAACTAATAATTAGATGCAATCATTGAATTATTATAAAATTAAATTCATAATTAATGAAAATCTAATAGATGCCTTTAGGAAATTTTTAATAAGAAAAAAAAACTACATGAAAAGTTATTGAAAGGGAAAAGAAGTCTTTATGAGCAGTAAAATTTTTTTAGAAGAAACTATTACTTTTATATATTATATAGTAGGTAATTAAATTAAATACTTTTATATATTATATAGCAGATAATTAAATTAAATTGTAAAGAGTGTATTTTCCACCACAACTTTTAAATACTTAGCAACTAATTAGCATATAGTGATAATTCTTAATTAAATGAGATTATAATTTGATCCGAACAAAATGCTTATAATTATTAACATTTGGGTTTAAGTTCACAATTTGTGATTAATATTTGACTTTGAAATTTACAACTTACCTCTTATTCTTCTTATTTTAATAAATTTGAATTTTGAATAATTTTGCTAATTTACTAATTAAAAAATGAAGCTATGTAAATTTTTTAAAAAATTCCTAATTTGAGTGAAAAAATCATAAATAAAAATTGAAAAAATCTCTAATTAAATTTCTTATTTTTAATTAAATATATAATTAAATATAACATTTAAAATTTAATATGGATTTATTAAATATAAAATTAAATATGAAATTTAAAATTTAAAAATATAAAAAGAACTTTTATGAAAATATGATAACTAATAATTAGACGCAATCATTGAATTGATATAAAAGTAAATTTATAATCAATGAAAATCTAGTATATACCTTTAAAAAAATTTTAAGAAAAAAGAAGACTGCATAAAATATTGTTGAGTAGAAAAAAAAATTTCTATGAGTGGAATTTTTTTCTTAAAGAACTATTACTTTTATATATTATAATAAAATAGATAATAGATTATATGAAAACTCATTCATAAATTTTTTTATTCACAAATTTAAGAGGATATCAAACTGAATCCTAAAGTTTAAAAAGACCGAAATTAGGAATTTGATGATTTGAGTATAATTTTAAGAATTAATTAAGTCCTAATAAGTAATAACAACATCTTAATGTAGTAAAAAAAAAATCTCACACTATATAAGATTTTGTTTGCAGTTGCTTCTCCCTAGAGCAAACTTAACTATTAGCCTAGAAACTAGAGTGGTTGCCAGTACTGCTGCTATTGCATATAATCTTATAGCCTCTATAAGACAGGAGAGATGTGATTCCATATTGTCCTGCAAATTGAGTTTGCACCAGCATTGTTCTATAATTCATGTAGCTGTAAAATTAAGGTTAACAACGAGCTTGATTATGTGGCTATTTCTTTAAATTAAGTGAATATTTGATAATTGATTATTTTAAAGAGAAAATAATTTCTTTTTTAAATTTTTTTTAAATAAAATTTTAATTATAAATTATTTTAAATATAAAATAAATTAATCTAAATGTATACTAAGTCATTACACAACTTGTGTGGACTAACATGATTGGATTGGGCTTCTTTTCTGCTCAACCAATTATTTGACATCATAAATGCTTATCATTTTCTTTTATCAAGTTGAATTCATTATTATATTTTTTTATATGTAAAATGAGAGTAAAGCCAAGTTATTTCAAGAGTACAAAATTACTTTTAAGGATTTTTTTCTTTAAAAAGAAATTATTCAACTAGTTTGAAGAAATGATCACTATGTGAAAGTACCTCTTAAAGGAGATTCATAATTCTTACACATGAATAATACATAATCTTATTCGAATCTTTTAAATGAGTTAAGATATTTTGGCCAATTAATTATCATATACTATCTGGAAATATAAAAAAAGTTTTTACTATTAATTTTTTTGATGGTATCTGAGTTACTTAATTTTTTTGTTATATTATTTTATTACAATACCAATTATAACATATAAATAAATAATCTCTTACCTTACCTTTCAAAAATTATTTGCAATGCACTTGACATGTTAATAATTTCACTGAGCAATGTTTCAAATATGTTATTCATATCTAATTAAATTTAACAATATTTATATTACTAAAAAAATTTTAACAACCACCAACACAAATAATAGGGAAAGAAATCACATTAAAAAGGAACAAAAATAAACATTAAATGATTAAGTAATCAAGAAAATTAACCATGCAATTTATAGGAAGATATAAACATTAAGTATAATTTTATATTTTCTTAAACAATCAATGTAATAATGTTCTTAATTATAAAATATAAAAATATTAAATATATTTTAGATTTCTAAAAATTTAAATGTGTTTTTTTTTTTATTTAATATATATTTTATTAAATATGTAAAAGTTATTAAAAAGATTATTTAAAAAATATAACATTATTCAATGAAAGCATTTAGATTAACAACTATCATTTTTATACTTATCTCGTGCACCTATCATTTACGGTAATAAACATATTATTTTTATATCTTAATTTTATATTTCTTTCATATATTTATTTTAAATAATAATAAAAAAAATTATTTTTTTTAATTTTTTTTATCATAATTTAATATAAGTGTATGAAAAAAGTATAAAATTAAGTTATAGAAATAATATTTTTATTACAGTCAATTTTACATTTTTTTTAATACACTTGCTATAAATAATAAAGAACAAAGAGAAAAAGATCTGTACATGGTGTAAGAAATAACATTTTTGTCAGATTAAATAGTCCGAGACCCTGTCTTCTTTTTTCTTCATCTTCCAGGTTTGAATAGCCCACGCCCGACCCGTTTTCTCATATCGGGTTTCAGACGCAGGATTTGAGCAAACAAGGAGTCACTGAAGGAGCTGAAACAAACCTCTGTGGCTTGCAACAATGGCGGATCTGAAGAAGGAAGGTGTCCTAACCTACGCTTACCTTCTTCTCTACATTGCTCTCTCCAGCGGCCAAATCTTCTTCAACAAGGTTCGGTCTTTCTAACAAGCTCTTCTGTCCGTTGAATTTAATTCAGAAACTCGCATGCTCTGTTTGTTTCCTGGGGAAAATGCAGGATATGTTTTTTGTTTGCCGGAGATCTCGGTATTTGTTGTTTGTTTTCTTTATTTTCTTGGTCCTTACGAAACTGCTATCTGGATTCCGTGCTGCTTCGCTGACAGGATTTTGGTTTTCTGTTTCTTCGTTCTTATCTGTTCCCTAAATTGTTGTCTTCTTGGAGGTTAAGTTGAATTTGGTGCATCTGCAATTGATTGAATTTGTGCCCATCGAATTTAATTCAATGGAAGCCAATGACAGATGAGCGATTTGTCAGTCATGACTGGAAGCTCTCTTGGTCTGTTCTTGAATAGGATTGAATGTGAAAGAAAGGAAGCAAATTTTTGTTGAGTTCACATACCTATTTTCCGGAATTTTTCACGGTCTGTCTCATTGGTGGAATCCTGGTGGTAGTATTACCTTGCGTCAGTTTGTTGTTTGGATCATTTTAATGTTGGTCTTGTGTGGTTTGACTTTTTTTTTGGAGTTTTCCTTGAAAGCATGATTTTGTCCTGTTTTTGCCTAGATTTATTCTTAATTTTTAGTTTTCCATTTTTTGCATGGGTGCTTGATATGAGATATGAATCAAGGATAGAATACATAAAATCTGTGTTATGTAGCTGATTCACTTTTTCCTTTTTCAAATTGTTAATTGCAGTGGGTTTTGTCTTCTAAGGAAATAAACTTCCCTTATCCTCTGGGGTTGACTCTACTTCACATGGTCTTCTCCTCTGTTGTATGTTTTATATTAACCAAAGTTCTAAAGGTATGTGTCTGTGTTAGGTGTAATATTAATTAACAAATTACATTTATGCAATCCAGATTATTAATCTGTTTCTTTCAGGTTATGAAGGTCGAGGAGGGAATGACTCCTGAAATGTGAGTAAAGAAAGGCATTGTCTTTAGATTATAGATGATTTATAAGGTTTTAAATATGGCACTTTTTGGTTTTATCTTAATTTCTCTGGCTGTTGGTGACTGAATACATTATCAAGCTATAACTGAAATGTTGAAAGCGAGATCATAAGACATTTAGTGATTGAGAAAGAATATTAGCTAAAAATTTGGGCATATGGCTGTATGCTCTTCAGCTTTGCTCAATTATCCACTCAAGAAGACAAATTAGTAAGAAGTGATCAAGTGAAATAACTGTTGGAGTACTCAAGTTGGACACTTGTGGTTTGAGTAAGTGCAGAATTTCCTGGCTTTGCAAATTAGATTAACATAAAACAGTGAAAGAGACAGATATATGGTGATTGTCATCTCTGTGATTTTTGGGGTATTGGACATTGTCTCTTTGCTGTTGGCCCAAGGTTTTCTTTTCCCTTTTCATTTGGGAAAATTAGTGCTAACCCCAACTGTGTTTGAATGCGTAATAGTGGAAGTAGATTGCCTACAAAATCTCTCTGAATGGTTAGGCTCCTGCAGGAGGATACTACAAGTGAATAGCTACTAGCAGAGAAGTCTATTCAAGGTCAAAGTGTAAAATTAATTGAAGATATGTCCTTTTAGGAGGTATAATCTGATGTTCTGTAGTAAATGTGCTATGAATATTGAGTGTAGGGCAATCTAAGGATCAAATCTTGGTTTTGATTGTCCTTGTTCTCTTTCCTTCATAATTCTGTGTTTTGCTGCTGAGTCCTATTTGGTCAGTGACTCAGTGTCAAACCTCCTTCTGTTTAGTTTCCTGCAACTTTCATCCAACAAATTTTGAACCATTTAATTTCCTCTTCATTCATATAAATCCCTACCTTCCTCTTGCTTGTTAAAATCCTTGCTTAACAAAATTTCTGACTTGATACCAATTATCTGGTCTGTTCTTCACTAAGTTTTAAGGCTGCCCTACACCAGACAGTTTGGAATGAAGCATGATATAATCCTATATGCTTCAATTTGATCTATTCTTTGCATCTTCTCTCTGGCATGCTGACCTATATACGGAAGGTTTTGCTTGGAAAACTGAAATTTGGCCTTGTCTCTTTATTTGGGACGGCGGTTCTTTGTCTATCTTGGGAGGGGGGGGGGAGCATTTCTTATAGTTTGTTTGCTACATTGATGGACGGTTGATGACCATGATTCACGAAACAGTTGTTATACACAATGCTAGCTTCCTCCTAGCCATTTGAGCCCTTCAATTCTCAATTCTCAAAGTTTCTTGATGAAAGCCCACAATCTATAATGCATGGATATGAGTACGGGTATCAGATACGACATTGGCACGACCTGAGGATGTGACATTTCCTAAAACTTAGGATACGAGTATGGTAGGGTGCAACATACATATCTAAAATTATATATATCATCTCATAAAACATAAAAAAAAATATAAAACCATCATAAGACGTGATAAATAAAAAACAAATAGTTAGGTCATTCTATGATTGGGGGGGAAAAATAGAGGAAAAAGTTTTTATTTTCAGCATTGGTTATTGGCTTATTGCAGACACACTAGAGGACTAAAATTTATCAAATTCCTATGATATCTCACATGTGTTGGCACAAAAATTCAAAAAATAAAAATAAAAATAAAAAATTATAGAAGACTATTAGTATCCGATGGTGTCCGGGGAGTATCCAATACTGTATTCAATACGGGTACATTTGGGTACAACATATATTTTGAAGTATCACTGCTTCCAACAATCCATGTCACCAAGGTACTTGGCATATAACAATGGTAATTTTGGATTTACCATCATGAAGATTATTGTTCCAGGGATTGGAAATTAGTATGAGATTTTGATTTTTAATTAACTTACGCAAATTGGAAAGCGACACCTTCAGTATGTTGTAATGGCTATTTCCTAACGAGGATTCAAGGCATTTGTTTGATGGCTGTTCTACAAATGAACTATGTTTCGGTCATTTGATTGCCACATTTTGATTTGAAAACTTCCACCAGTGTTAAGGTTATAAAGTGACTTGCTCCAGCGATTTATGATTCTTCATCTTTGTCGATTAGGCTCCCTGGATTTCATTGTATTGGTATTATTGTCTTCTTTTACTTGCTTTATTTTTGTAAGAATGGGCTGATTGAATGCTTGTGTGAATGCATATGCATTGTGTGTTTGTGTTTTGATTAAGATTATTAACATTGAGGTTCTGTGTCTATTAATGGTTGATTTCATTAAATACTTATGATGTTTCTAAATTCCAATTTAATTATATCTTAATTATTTCAGATATGCTACTTCAGTTGTGCCAATTGGGGCTATGTTTGCAATGACTCTTTGGCTGGGAAATACTGCCTACCTGTATATTTCTGTTGCATTTGCACAAATGCTTAAGGCAATTAGTAAGTTGGCAGTGATCCTGTTGCTTATCCATTTTTGCTACATATCTTGAGCCATTTATGGTATCTACCAATGGAAAGTATCATTAGTAAATTTGTATGTTGAGACATTCAAAACAATCAGATCTGTTGGTCAATCAACTTGCTGTAGTTGTACAGTATCCTGTGATTGTTTATTGTTACAAATTATTGTTCCTTCAATATGGTAACTAATTGTATAATCACTCTGGTTCTTCAAATGTCAATTACAGTGCCCGTAGCTGTTTTTGTGCTTGGAGTAGCTGTAGGACTTGAGGTAATGAGCTGCAGAATGCTTTTAATCATGTCAGTGATTAGTTTTGGTGTTCTAGTAGCTTCTTATGGAGAGATAAATATAAACTGGATTGGAGTAGTTTACCAAATGGGAGGCGTGGTTGGTGAAGCTCTAAGACTTATCTTCATGGAGATTTTTGTAAAGAGAAAGGGTCTTAAGTTGAATCCTATATCTGTGATGTATTATGTTAGTCCCTGCAGGCAAGTGTTTCTTTTCAAAATTTAACTTGTTGGTACACAATTTTTTTTTTTAAAATTCTTTATACAGTAAATTAATGCATGTGAAAACAATTTTGGATTGTTCTGCAGTGCACTTTGTCTATTTCTTCCGTGGATTTTTCTAGAGAAATCGAAGATGGAAGATCATGGACCATGGAACTTCCCACCGGTTTTGCTAATCCTCAACTGCCTTTGTACTTTTGCTCTAAACTTATCAGTTTTCCTTGTGATTACGCACACAAGTGCTTTAACCATTCGTGTTGCTGGAGTTGTCAAGGATTGGGTGGTTGTCTTACTGTCTGCTATTCTGTTTGCTGATACAAAGTTGACAATCATAAATTTGTTTGGTTATGGAATTGGTAAGTATCTGATCATGTTTGATCTTCTAAATTTTCCTTTCTCGTTAGATATAGCCTTTGAGAATTTCGCATCACATTTCTTGCAAATGCCATAGCGTGCTTCTACATACTCCACAGTCCAGAACAGTAGATCAATTTTGGGTGCACACTGGAAGCCTGTGCGTATATATAACTTTCTTAAACCTAGCAAACAAATAATTGGGATTCTTTTTGAAAATTGTTGTGAACAAATCTAACATCAATTAAGTAGTTAGATTTCTGACATAGTTTGAGATTAGATAGTAGCATGTTATTCAGGTACTAAAATTTTCTATACTCACTGATGTACTAATTTGAAGTGTGGACACAAGTAGTTGAGCTGATCCAAACAGGTGATATGATTGATATTTGACAGAATATTCCTTAGAGAATTACAAAGATTGTATTCAAATTTCAAAGGTAAATGATAAGAGTGGCTCAGTGCATGAGGCTCCCATCATTGTGGGGTTTGGGAAGGGTCAGATGTATGCAGCCTTACCTATGAGGGGAGAGGTTGTTTTCTGCGATTAGAAACTGTGACCACTAGGTCACAAGCCAGCAACCTTACTGTTGAGCCAAGGCTCACCCCCTTAAAAGTTAAATGACACAATATAAAAATTATAATAATTCACAGGCTTGGAGATGAAGTAGTTATGAATCTCAATAAATGCAAAGAATGATAAAGAGCAGCTCTTGTAACCATTATTGTAAATTTTCATACAGCCATTGCAGGGGTAGCAGCATATAATAATCACAAATTGAAAAAGGAAGCTTCTCGCGACACTTCAGATGCTTCTGAGCATGCTGAATCTTCCCAAATGCAACATTCTGTGCCTCTTAACAAGTAGATAAATAGCAGTTTTTGAGTTACTCTTGAGGTATGTCTATTAAGCATTTGAACTTGTCGTATTTCTTCACAAAATTTTGCTTCCTCTCAGGGGTTTTTTTTCTTTACTCTGTTCCAGTTGTCCGTGCCCTTTTCAGAAGTTGATGAGAACATATAGTAGATAACAAAGCTCTCACATAATGTCAAGGGGGCATCAACTGTTCATGTAGTAGATACAAGTATAAGCAAGCATCAATATGGAATTTCTTCAATCTTATAAACAGTTGCAGCTGATTCTAGACCAGGGAAAATAATGTGCAGATAAAAAATGTAGTATGTGAAGATGTATTACGCTAACTTTGTCCTTTCAAATAGAGGTGCTTGGCCATGTGGCATTTGATTTTTCAGGAATTTCGCTATTTCAAGTTGAAAGATCAAGAGTTAAAGCCCAGGCATCCACCATTTATTATAATTGGACCATGGGCTTCTAGCCAGGGTTTTATCCTGCATTTTGTTACACAGATGAAAACATGTAGAATTTTTTTTTTGTTTATTTGAAATGTATTTTTATAGGATTCGATATTCTGAGACAGATTGGTTGAATGTTGGGAATCTTTCCTTTTTTATATATGTATAATTTACTGCCTGTAACCTGTGATAACATGCTAGCGATGCCATCGATATATTCAATTATATTATGGAATAGGTAATCATACAGTTTTCTAATTTTTAAATTCATTGATTTCTCCCGTTTTGATTTGTAGGAGCACTTCTTTTAATTTACATCTTCTTGGGGGGAAGGGGAGTTTTGAAGTTTGAACTCTAATGCTGTGTGTCGATGTTCTTGAGTGAGGGGAAAGCGAAGGGAAGGAGAGGGGGGATGCAATGAGTGAAATCCATGGATTGAAAAGCTCAAGTCTATATTGTGATGGTGATGCAATGAGTGACCATTTTTAGAGGTAAATCTTTAATATTGTATGTTAATTTTAGAGATCCAATGATTAGATGCACTTTGTTTAGTGTGACTAAAGTATATTAACTTGATGAAAATATAAAGATTTCTAAAACTATGACTTTTAAATTCTTTTATATTAATAAATGACTATTCTTCTTCTCAAACTTATGGAATCATGCTCGCTTTGGTATGGACATAAACAGAAAATACAATTCTTATTGTTATATAATTTTAGACATGACAAGGGTCTTAAAAACTTAAGAGTTTTGTAGATATCTTTAAGTGCGTATAATTTAAGATAATATTTTTAGATTATATTATTTATCACGTGTTATATCAATTGTGTAATCATTCTTGTTTTTTACTGTGAGAGACAATAGTAATCTATATAATTAATGTGATATATACTTAATAATTTATTATAAGAGTTATGTTACATCGAGTGTATTTAATAATTTTTAAACTATATGATTGGCTCTTTTCAAGACTTCTTTTACTCTCTTAAGGACATTTATTCTCCTATATTCTGTAAGCATTATACTGCATTTTATTCAATGTAAAAAAAATGAAAAGATAAGAGAGAAGAAAAAGATAAAATATAAAGAAAATTGTTTTGGGCGTTGAAACAAAGAAACAGAACTGTTTTTGGTCAAAGAAACATACAAACATTTGAGGACATTATAGTGGTGGGGCCTCCTAATAGCAGCCTATTTAAGTTACCTAATATGCCGAATTAGGCAAAAGAATTTCAGGGTGATTTAGAGGTCTCCAAAATATAACTAACAAAACCACCACCAATCCCCTACAAAGGCACAACCAGAGACACATAAACTGAAGAAAGGAATGGCAGGGGAAGTGCAGAACCTCAACCCACATCACAGGGTTGAGGTCCCCGCCACATCAGGGCAGGGCAGTATTAGCAATGGTATAGCAGCAGCAGGACTAGGAGGAACTCTTCTTGTGGTGGTGGTGGGGGGCTCACCCTCACTCTTGCCCATTTTCTTCAACAGTTTTGTCCCTCTTCAAATTTCTCCTATCTAAATAAAATATATCTAAATAAAATAATAATTAATAAAACAAATAGTGAGAATAATTTTTTTATGAATTAAACTTAATTTTAGATTTTAAAAGATATATTATTTATTAATTTAATTTTTTAAAAAATTTATTAATTTAATTTTTTAAATTTAAAATTTATAATAATTTGATTCTTTTGATAGACTAAATTAATAAAATTAAATTAAATTAAAAAATAAAATTTGTGAGTGACTTAAAATTTAAAATATTAAATCGATAAAAATAAAGATAAAATTATATATAAATTTTATTTATAAAAATTTATTTTTATTTTTACCTATATCAAATATATCAAGAATAAAATAGATAAATAATGTATTAAAAAAATTTTTACTCTTTTTTTTATCAAAATGAAAAAGAATGGAAAAATAAAAAAAATCTCCCCAATCAATAAACCATCTATAATTTGTTTGGAAATTAAATTCATTCATTCATTCTTGTTCACTACCACGAGGATTGCTAGTAGTACCATTAGTAATTTTCTTTCTATATTCCTTTTCCTTTTGGGAAGAAGGCGCTAGAGACACAGCAAAGAGAGGGAAAACTGAAAAGGCCCCCGAAAGAGAGAGAGAGAGAGCGATGCGATTGCGGTGGTGGCGGTGGTGCTACTGGTGCTCGCGGTTCAGCTCCCCGTCGGCGACGCCGTCCAATGCACCGGAGCAAGCGGCGGAGGGTCGTCGTCGTTGATGGCCTTGCAATTGCAGATGACTTTGCAGCCGAGTCTACTCAGTCAGAAGCGCAAGAACGGTCCTCCTCTAGGCCTCAGGAACCTCGGCAACTCTTGCTACCTCAACAGCGTCCTTCAGTGCCTCACCTACACCCCCCCTCTCGCCAATTTCTGCCTTCGATTCCAGCACTCCTCCCTCTGTGCGTCTCTTCAATCCCCGCTTCAATTCCCCGCCTTTTTTTTATATTAACGTTCTGGGGTTTTCTCCAATTTGTGCCCTAATCTCTTTCTGCTTTTGATTCAGGCGATTCTGCTTCGGAGGACAGGAAGCGGGACTGCCCCTTTTGTATACTTGAGAAGCAGATTGCTCGCTCTTTGAGGGTGGATCTCGCCCACGACGCCCCCTTGAAGATCCAGAGCTGCCTCAGGATTTTTGCCGAACACTTCCGGTGCGGGCGCCAGGAGGACGCCCACGAGTTCTTAAGGTACGTCATTGATGCATGCCACAACACCTGCCTTCGCCTCAAGAAGCTGAGGCGCAAAGGGGGCGATGCCTCCTCTTCCGCCACCACCGCCACCACCATTGGAAGCGGCAATACCGTGGTCAAGGAGATATTTGGTGGAGCCTTGCAGAGCCAGGTGAAGTGCCTATCTTGTGGCCACGAGTCCAATAAGGTTGATGAGATAATGGATATTAGTCTTGATGTTTTCCATAGTAACTCGCTTAAAGACTCTATGCAAAAGTTCTTTCAGCCTGAGGTTCTAGACGGCAACAATAAGTACAAATGTGACAGGTAAGTGTTCTCATGGCTTTCAAATCTCCTTAATACTTTGTTTTCTTTTTTTTTTGGGCCTGTTTTTATTTTTAAACTGGTTGTTAAGAGATGAACTTATGATTGTTCAGTTGTAAGAAATTGGTGGCGGCAAAGAAGCAAATGTCTATACTTCAAGCACCTAATGTCCTTGTGATACAACTCAAGGTTGGTTATCAGTGTACTTTGTCTCGAGTAGATTAAATTAATTGCAACTTGGCTTTTTGAATGAAGATGTTCTGCTGAATTTGGATTGCAGAGATTTGAGGGCATATTAGGTGGCAAGATTGATAAGGCTGTTGCATTTGAAGAGGTTTTGGTACTTTCTAGCTTCATGTGCAAAGCAAGCCAGGTATGTAAGGTGTTGATTTTAAACTAGTTAATCCGAAGGGCTGTATCTAGTATTGCACATGGAGGCACACATTGACATGGTACACAAGTGTGTAATCCATGCTACTTGCATATTTAACTAGTTCTTTCTTCACCCTTGTAAACCTGTAGTCTCCCAAACTTTGTTATTCCACTTTCCAAAATGGACCAAAAATCAGAAAGGCTTTGCCTAAGCCTTCCAATTATTTGCTATGTTTAATTATGCTAAATTGGTTTTGCTTAAGCACACATGTTTGAGTCTGCATTTGCCTGTCACACCAATTTATTGTTATTATTTTTATGTATATACACGATGGCTTGGTTTGAAAAGAATACTGTCAAATGAGATGTTTTTCCCTCTTTGTTCTTGGGAGATGAAAGGAAACGAATTTTTGGATATCTGAACCGGAAGTTCCTTTTCTTCATACATCGCGGGAAACGTGTACTTTTTTATTTAACCTTGATGGTTCTGTTTTGCATTATTTGAATTTCATGCTTTGCTGCATGTCTTATCTGTTAGAAAAATAGTTTTGTATTCTATGACATCCTACATTAGGTTTATTAATTATTGTGACTCAACTCTTACCTTCGTTTATTTTGCTGAGTATAAAACGGATGCTCAATGGAATCCATTTTCAACGTATTCTTTTTATCTTGTTATGCACAAAACATGGAAGTGCTAATATATAAGGATTTGTTTGTCAGTTCGTTTTCTTAGGAAATTTAGAAAATCATGATGCAAGGCAGAAGTGGGCTAGAAAAACTCTAATAAAAGTTAGATATTGTTTAATTCCAAAAAGAAAAAGCTAGGTACCATTCTTGCAGATGACTTAGAATCCAATGGATAGAAACTCTGGAATTTACGACGAAACCAGGAAAATCCCTGGAATAAAAATCATAAATGAAAATATAAGTTCTTCCTCATTTTACACATAGCAGCCCTTTAATAGGCATGATGATAAAATTTGAGTGGCAAGTAAACAATCTTCTAGAGCTTTCCTAACTCACATAGCTCCTAATAGGACTCTAAGTCTACCACAATATCCCTAAAATTAGCTATAATGAGTTAATAACTAAAATTTCCACTACTTTCAGAATCTTAATGATTGGAAGAGTTCTAATTTGATTTCTTTGCTGGGCATTCTTGGTACTTTCTGTCTGTCTAATATCCAGGATGCTTCTGCATGGACTATAGATCCCTTTTTATCTTTTACTTGTATGTACTTTTTTCAGTTTCTTATTTCTAATCCTTCTACACAAATGTTTAATATGGAGTTGGCATTGCACAAGGGATGAGCCAAATTTGTTTATAAAATTTCAAATGTTTAATATGGCTTGGTGAAACAGGAGCTGCGTCTCTCATTTCCAGAATATTTTCTGAAGTTTGCAGTATATAGGGTAGTAGTTGACTGGTTTTTGAGGTCAAATGGGAAATACCTTTGGGTAAACTGTGGTTTCTAAATTTATTATTGCATGAGATCGGTCTGAAAAATTCTTTCTTCATAGCTGGAATGTTAAAAATGATGGAGAATATGACATGGCAAGGTTCCGTGGACATCTACTTTAGGGGCCTTTGGTGTGTACTTAATAGGTCCATCTATGTAGTCTTTTTATGAATACAGGGTTTCTTTTGGCAATCTGATATAGATAATAAAGAGTATAATCCTCTTCAGGGGCTTTTTATAGCAATCATGTAACAATGACTTGGATTTTTTTTTCAAAGTATGTTGATTCGAAGAGCTTGTTGATGGTTTGCATATCCTAGTTTGTAGATTTTGAGTATTGTGTGGAAAAAAGTTGTATTTCTATTAATTTCTTCAGATTTGTGGACAAATTCATGCAACTGGGAAAAACTTGATCACTAAATACAAAATTTAAACTTTTTGGCGGCTTGCTATATTTGCTGAAAAATCTCCATCCTTAGATCTACTGTGGGATAGGATAAGATTTGCAAAGCATTTGGAGGAATTGAAAAGCATTATTGTATGGGTGAACCTCTCAGAGTCACATTAAAAGCTTAGGTTTGCAATAGTCAAAAGTTTGTTATCCATGAGAAGTATGGAAAGCATTAATGGTAGGGGTTTGTAGTACATGAAAAATTCTAAACATTCTTTAGGCTTTAGTCTTTATCAAATTGGGTTTTCTTTGTTCAATCCCAGTTCATATTGAGATTATGGTATAAAATAGAAAGTGAAATTGTAGGTCGTGAGATGTTAAAGAGTTGGGAAATTAATACACACACAGACACAACATTCTCTGCCCTTCCATGCACTTGGCCGTTGAGTATAAGACATGATCTATGCAATATTTATGAATGAAATATGCAAACTCATACATAAAGTGGGATGAGTAGGTTAGGAGTTAGGACTTTAGAGTTTAGACTAATTGGTTACATGGTCACAGAGACTCACAGTAAAAAGCATAAGTTTTTAGGCGAAGGCCAACGAAGGTTGTGCTTTTTTCCAACCTAGGCTGACATTTTGTCAGATGGATGCTACATGGCCAATGTTGTCAAAGTCTTGCTACTTTTTTACTTTTTCCATGCTAATATGATATTAGCTTCTTTCCTTTCTAACAGTCATGTTGATACAGGATCCACTACCAGAATATAAGCTCTTTGGTACTATTGTGCATTCAGGCTACTCCCCAGAATCTGGTCACTATTACGCTTATATAAAGGTTTGCAAATTTATTGTTCAACTGTACACAAGATATGTAGTCAATACATAAGTTCCTAAAATAACTTCTAATTGTGGCCAGAATCTAATTTTCTACTCTGTGCACAGGATGCAATGGGTCGGTGGTATTGCTGTGATGATTCTTCTGTAACAGTTGCAAGTCTGCAAGAAGTTTTGTCAGAAAAGGTTTATATTCTTTTTTTTCTCTCGTACTAACCAAAGGCCAGTGTCTCTTGCTTCAAACGGTGTGAAGTTTCATCATTGCAATGGGAGTCAGGCATCTGAATGCCCAAAGGTTGATGTACCACTGAAAGCTGTGCATGTGAAATCAAATTCTGAGCAATCTCCTTGGAAGGATATGCCAAGCGTATCTAAGATTGGTAAAGGGCCTTCCAGCTCACGAGTGAAGTTTAATATTAATGTAAATTCTGCTTCTAAAGTAAGTCCTGCTCCTGCAAGTGTAAATGGGAAAGTTGATGTTTCTAAGAACCAGCCCTTAGTAATAAATGGGTATGTGAAAGACTCAGTTTCTTCAGAGAATGGTAAGAAAGATCCTTCACCGTTACTAACCAGGAATGGCTATGAGAAAAATAAAGTTGATGTTGCTGACAACTCGAAAAGGAAAGACGACATGTTAACAAATGGAAACACTGATAGTCAGACAATTGATATCCATCCTGTAAAATCAGATCTTACTGAAGATGCTGGTAGAACCAGGGTTATAATGGGTAGAGGGCCTGACAACTTTAAGCAAGAAAGCAATGGCCTCAACAACAAACCTAAAATATTGGGGAATAAGAGAAAGGCACAGGTGGCTCTGTGCATTTTGCTTGCACATAATGGTCAGTCTCGAACAAGAGTTCAAGAACTGAAGGACATGTATGATATACTGAAACTCAATCCTTTTTGAATTTTTTCCTTACTAATTTGAGTTACCATATTATATCTAAATGAAGATTTGCTTTTTAATCAGGCCTAGCTATGCTTTGTGTTTTCTGATATACATTGAAGATAAATTGTTTCATACTCTTGACCCTTATTTCCTTACTGAGATTGAAGCTTTGATAGCTGGGTTTCGAGTGTCATAGTTAATGTTTGACATTGTTTTGTTGAAGTCTTAGTTTTGTTGAGTCTTTGATATTTGTAGATCGTATTGATTGGATAACCTTATTGGTGGGGAAGGGAATATGAGAATCCGATATGTCTTTTGGTACTTAGGCATTCCAATCTGAAGGACACATTGGATCAATGATGTTAGTGGATGTTCTACTTTCCACACTATCTTCTTTTTTTCTCCTTTCATAATTTCTCTCTCCCACTCTTTCTCTATTCAATATCTCACATGCTAAAATATTTAATATGTTGATGGTATATTGTGTCAGGACATCTTAGTCTTGTTGATTCATGCTGTACCGAAATTTTCATGCATGTTAACGCCTCTTTCGTGCCCAAAACTGTTTCCACATTTGTTCACATTTATTTACTCATTTCCTTTGACAATCAGTTGGAAACATTTACTTCCTGAAACACTTATTATATGCCTGATTCTGATACTGTAATTTCAAAACATTACTCAGTCTTGAGAAAGAGGCAAAGTCAGTTTTGAGGTCATGTGGCTGGACAGATAAGGTCTATGACTACATGTGTTCTAGAAAGAGGTTACGTGCACAAGAAGCTGGAAATTTAACAAGTGGAGATGAAATAAGGTAAGTTTGAACAGATTCTAGATTGCTTTATGTAGAATTCTGTGGAGATTTTCTCACACCTTTTTTACTATTACTTTCTAAGTACATAAGGGATAGATTTCAAACTATGGATATAGGTGCCAGGTGGGCTGTAAGGTTTTAAAATCAAGCTTCTGCATACTATGAAGAAACTTTGGAGAAGAGTGATTGGCCATGAGATGATAGAGGAAACAATTGTTTAGAAAAATTAAAGATGATTTCATTTATAGTAATCTACCATGGGTTCTATTTTCTTGTCGAGGTATGAAAAAAGTATGGAGAAAATATAAGAGATCACCATTTGGCATTTAGTTCTGAATCAATTTGTTATAACATTTGTATAAGATTCCTATGAACATAAAATGGTGGGGGGGGGGGTAGAATGATACTTTTGGCATTTTCAGTAATCTAGTGATTTGTGCTGATTGGTTTTGAGCATCAGTTCCCATAAAATGTATTGGAGAGCAATAATTATTTATTTGTAAGGCATTCTGTACAGATGAACTGTTTAGGTTGTTAGCTCTGAGGCTGGTTACATGCACATGTCTGTCTGTGTGCATGTCCACATGCTTCATTTATACTCAGAAATAAAAAGAAAATAAGGAAATGGTTCCTACATTATGAGTCTGAGGCCTGAGCATTACTTTTTTCTGTGTATTTAGCTTTAGTCTATTGGAAGGCATGGGTTTGTCATTAGTTTTCCTTTTTAATGATTGCATGTCAATTTGTGGTAATCTTGGTGCAGTTGATGGTATTAGATAGTTCATGGTGTGGCCTTGCCTTGACGGCCAGCTTTTGTCATGTTGTTTGGAAATGTGATTTGAAAGTTTTTGAAAATGATGCTGGCTCTAATGAGTCCTCCTTTAGCAAGAGTGGATCATGATAGGCGATAGCCCATTATAATCGTTTCATAACCTGCCAGTCTGTACTGTGGTGTATTTGTGATTCTTACTGTCATATTGATCTAAACCTTGATGTATCATCATCATATTGAATTTCATAACCTGCCAGTCTGTGCTGTGGTGTATTTGTGATTCTTACTATCATATTGTTCTAAACCTTGATGTATCATCATATTGGACTTTCTGCTTATCTAATACTATTGATTATGTAATTTGAAATGCGAAATTGTTACAAGTTATGTTATGTGTTGATATTTTGAAAATTGAGCTGCTAGCCCGTAACTCTGAGTTCTTGTAGACATTTATTGTTAATCCTTTTTTTTTTTTTTTGAAAAATGGCCAAATAAGTTGGTTCATTTTTTGTGTGGCATAAGGAAGGAAGTTAATATTATCATGCATACAATCAGGTAAAAAGAACCTTGGATAAACAAGTCATATTGGGCAGTGTGGTGGTAGGGCATCATTGTATGTCTAGCTGTATAAGTTGCAGTATAATATATGCCTATGGGTATGGTATATGGCCCTTTTTATAATCAAGTATGGTTATGGGAAATATGTAGTTAGCCTAGAATAAGTTGATGGAAATAAAAACGTTAATTGTGTTTCATAATTGATGTTTTAAAAATAAACCAAACTTGTATCAATTGGTAGATTACCAATTGGCCACAGCTCAATATAGCAATGGGATATACAGTTTCAATTCTCAAAATTGAAAAAAGGCACAAGAAACCAAGAGTTGCTGAAATCCGAGTTTTAGTTTTGTAAATGGTTTCTTATATAGTGCTACTATTTTAATAATTTAAGAAATATGCACTGAAAGGTTTCTTTCACATTTCTTGATTTATGGTGATTATGGTTCGACTCTCACTGGCTATAAACCCTGACTTGGATGTGCATGCGATGCAGGAAGTTGTTAATAGGAGACGCCAAGGGAGCTTTCACATCGCAGATACCCGAGTCATTGAGGAAGGATCTAATTGAACGTCTCCGATCATTTAGCCAAGAAAAATTACAATTTCAAGGACCTTGATAGGAACGTGGTGTGAGGTGATCAATTCTTCTATTCTATAGATTGTTCTGTAAGTCCTTAATTCAGTTAGTGATTTGATAGTTTCCATTTCTTTTTTTCCAAAATGTTGCAGCCTGTTGATGTGCCGTTCTTGTGGGGCTTGGGGTGTATAATCTGTATTACTAATTGTTTTAGTGATGGTGGTACCTTACTGGGATGCTCAGTTGGGTTTGTTACATACTGACTCTTTGAGCTAGTGTTGGCAACAGCAGCAGGAGAAGGTGGAGGCTGTTGTCATTCAAGCCTTCCCCCACAGGAGCATTTTTATACTTCTAATTGCCCCATTCATATTTGATATAGAAGTTCAGATTTCAAGTCTTGCCATAAGTTTTCTATCTCCATGGAGGCTGTGCAGCTCTGTTGAATCTGGCAGCGAGCGTGTTAGGAATTCTATTCATTTTGTACAATATATCTTTTTTTCAGTCATGTATTGGAGCAAAATCTTTTTCCTATAGCATTGCTCAACAAATTTTGCATCTAAGATGAGGCTTTGTATGGCTTGAGGATACGTGCTATTAACAATGACTGTACATTTTCCGGTATAAGAACAGAAACCCATTCACTACAAACTTTGGCCCCTGAAATCTCTGTTCATCCCTTCCCAGAGATAGTTGACAACTTATTTTTAGGAATTTATTCCTTGCCAAGTATTTATTGGAAGAAGGATTCAGGTGCTATGCTATGTCATGCACCCTGCATGCTCTGTGCTCTTTTGCTTCTTTACAAGGAAATATCTTATTCATGGGTTATTCATGTAGAGCAAAATAGGTTTTCGATATTTGCTGCTTGTTGAAAAAATTGGGTGCTGTGCAATAAGTCATCTTGTAATAGGTCGTTCCCAAACCGTGAAGGATTTACTCAATTTTGATACACAGCAGCACCTGCACACCAAAGTATTGTATTTTTTTTTTTATAGCTTTCAAGATATTTCAAAAGTGATTTTATAAAATGTAGGCAGAAGATATGAATAATTTGGCCTAATAATTTTTGGTTTGGAAATCCTAAAACCCAAACACTACAGATATTTCCATTGCAAATTGTTACAGATGCAGTGATTTAGTCAATAAAAAGAAATTAACGTTTCATTAAAAATGATTTATCTTTTGATGCAAACCTAGCATATTTTGAGTATATATTATGACTTTTCAAAAACAAAAAAAAAGACAACGTATAAGAAACTTATGAGAGTTTTTGATTTGTTTTTTGTTTTTATTTTTAATTAATATATTTTTATTAATAATGATAAAAATGTCATTTTACTTTTATTCAGTTTCTTCCTTTTATAATTTCATGAAAAAAATGATAAAAATAAAAAAAATTATATTTTTATTATTTTTTCACAAAATTCTAAACAGAATAAAAATAAGATATTATTTTTTAATTATTAATAAAAATATATCAATTAAAAATAAAAACTGAAAATAAATCATACACCTCTCTTGTTTCTGTCTTTCTCTCTACTTTCGTCGTTCAACGTGTCCGTTGAAAGTAGCTTACTTTTCTTTGTTTTTTTTTTTTCGGTTGCACTTTTCATTGTTTTATTCTGGAAATTTTTGACTACCAAGACTAGCACTGAATGAAGTGGTATAAGACAATGCCAACAAGACAAGGTATAAGTGAAACCCAATACAAATTTGAGCAATCCTATGTGAATTCTATGTGAGCCCTAAGTGTATTTTTAACCCTCAAATATAAAGTTACTTTTTGATTATTTAAAAAATACTATTTACTTTTTAAATATTATCTATATTATTATTTAATATTATAAGTAACTTTTAGTTGGGAGAAGATATATAGTAACTTAGAATCCACCAATGAATGCTTTTATAATTTTATTTTCTTTCCTGAGTCAATGTTTTTTTTGTTTGGTCTTCGTCGATGTCTGTTCAAAATTCTCAAATCTTACGTAAGTAATGACAATTGTCAAGAGCAGGAGCGGCCCAGAATAGGACACGATATCGGTGATAACATCTGCGGAAGCAAATATAAATGGTCATTTGCAGCTTCAAAATGACAAAGGCTATTGTATCCAACTAAGCAGAGCTTCAGCCATGGCAGATGAAGTAATTTTACTGGACTTATGGTTAAGCCCATTTGGCATGAGGGTCAGAATTGCTTTGGCAGAGAAGGGAATCGAGTATGAAGGAAGGGAAGAAGATTTAAGCAACAAGAGCTCTCTCTGCTGCTGCAAATGAACCCAGTTCATAAGAAGATTCCTGTTTTGATTCATAAAGGAAAACCCATCTCTGAATCACTCACAATTGTTCAGTACATTGATGAAGTTTGGAATCACAGATCTCCATTGTTACCCTCTGGTCCTTATGAGCGAGCAAATGCCAGGTTTTGGGCTGACTATATCGACAAGAAGGTACGTATCAAACTTAACGTTTTCAAAGTTGGATTCATTTGCCAAAATACTTACATGGGTGTTCAGAAAAATCCGCAGTACTTGATCTTGATTCTTGAACATTTGTTCATTTCTCCTGGACTGATTGATTGAATTGGAGCAAATGCAGATATACTCTACTGGGAGATTGGTATGGGAAAGCACAAGGGAAGTCCAAGAAAGGGCAAAGAACGAACTCAGAGAGTGCTTTAAACTGCTGGAAGGAGAGTTGGGAGACAAGACTTATTTTGGTGGTGACAAGTTTGGACTGGTAGATGTGGCTCTGATTCCCTTCTATAGCTAGTTCTATACACTGGAGACCGCTGGAAACTTCAGCATCACAGAGGAGTTTCCCAGGCTTGTGGCTTGGGCTAAATGGTGCATGAAGAGGGAGAGTGTGTCCAAGTTTGTTCCTGACCAGTACAAAATTTATGACTACTTTTCGGAGCTTAAAAAGAAGCTACAGCTTCAGCAGCAGTGATCAAGAAGCCTTTACATTGTGAAGGCCTTATATATCTGTGTTTCTGAGTTGTAGAACCAATAAATAAAATGATAATTTTCTAGTCAATGAATACTTGAGTTTGCACGTTATTTATGCGTGATGTCGAATCTGTTGGTCCTTTACTCATTCGAGGACTCCTTTCCTTACTACCTCTGTGATCTGTTTGTATGCAGTGTCTGTTCTTATTTTAGGATTCTGTTCACCTTAAGCGCAAAAGATGCTAACGGGATACAGATTCTAGAATCTAAAAAAGAAAAATAGGCGAAAGAAATAAAGAGTTGTGAAAGTTCTACTGTTATTCTGGTATATTTCTCATAATATGCTAATAATTTTACACATATGGGGTGATAGGCTTGCTTTTATAGCTTTGCTGACATTAATCTCTTCAATATCCGGTGGTTGCTTGAGCACCAAGGTGCATCAGCCTAGCTGAAGCTCCAATCCCAGACAACGATTATTTACATCATGTATCATCAATTTTTGTATTAAAAAGAGAAGTAAAAATGGGTCCAAAACATCAAACATTACATATAGAAAGTCTTTGAAGATTCATGTTACTCGGGCATAACATTAACCAGAAACCTACAATTTGCTTGTCTAATGCAATAATTTAATGTAAGAATTCTAGTAGCCTCAAAGTTACAAATATTAGGAACGTGAAACAGAACTCCTTGTTAAAAAACAAAGTGTGGATAACATATTCTTCTTCACAATTCAGTAGCCAAGGTTCTGCAGCGCTCATACAAGTCACATGCTAGTCAAATTGGACTCAACCAAATTTGTCTGGAAAATTCCAAACATTTCCCATTTACAAAAGCCTTGTAATCAAGGGTGAGAGTTTGTTCTCAACAGATGGACCCATGCAATTTTAAGTTAGGATTGTTAACTCGGTGAACTTTTATTGGTCCACCTCTACTTGTAATTGGGACTATTTGTTTCTTTTCTTTAATACAATCATCCCAGTTAAGTTATAAAAATATCCCTTCCTCAATGGTAACATTGTCACATTCTGGGACCCAATTCCTTTTGATAATGGAAATTCAGGTTTCAATTCTTGCCTTAAGTTTTCTTTCTCCATCAACACTGCAGCACTTTTGATTGTTCGGAGAACATGTCAATTTTTTTTTAACAATATACGTTTTAGCTAAATTTTACCACAAAATCCCTTTTTTTATTACAGCATAAAAATGTAAGAACTAAAAACTCAGTTAAGCCAAAATAAATAGTTTCTTTGACAAATATTGTATGAGGGGGTCTAAATTTTAAAATATCAAAACTAACCATCAAGTTTAATTGACCTAATAAATTATATTATATACTATATGGTACACAAGAAATTTTTTGATACATTATATTAATACTGACTATATTTGCTTTCTGGTAAGAATATAAAAACTAATGGCATTAATGGCATATTCGAATTTGATTTATATCTTCATACTAAATACTTAAATAGATTCTGGGGACTTATAATCAACTGTGATCATTGAAAGTTTACACACACACACACGTATAAATGTATGTATAAGGACCTCTACCTAATTCTTCTGTGTGACTGTGTTTTGGTCTTTCAAATTCCAGCCGGTCTAAATTCTGACATCTTACGTAAGTAATGACAATTGACAAAGACCAAGTGGCACGAAGAAAATGACACGACACTTTAGTCCTTGAGATACTGCTGTAACTTGCTCCCTTTCTTCTGACATTTGTGTAAGCAAGAGAAAAGGCCAAGAGGCTTCGGAAAACAAACAATTTTGAGAGCTAGCACAGCTTTGAATCTGGCGGATGAAGTAATTCTGCTGGATTTTTGGCCAAGCCCATTTGGCATGAGGGTCAGAATTGCTTTGGCAGAGAAAGGAATCGAGTACAAGGGAGTGAAAGAAGATTTGAGCAACAAGAGCTCCCTGCTGCTGAAAATGAACCCAGTTCATAAGAAAATTCCTGTTTTGATTCATAATGGAAAACCCATTTCTGAATTGCTTACAATTGTTCAGTACATTGATGAAGTTTGGAACCGTTGATCTCCATTGTTGCCTCCTGATCCTTATGAGCGAGCCAATGCCTAGTTTTGGGCTGACTATATCGACAAGGTTGGTACACCAGTACCACTAAAATCTTTTTCTAACTTGAATTCATTTTCCAAATTCTCAAATGGGTGTTTAGCAGATTCCAAAATTCTTCCTTCTGATTGACTAGAAATGTGTCAAATGCAGATTTACTCTATGGGCGACTGGCATGGGGAACCACTGGGGAAGTCCAAGAAAGAGCAAAGAATGAGCTGAGGGAATGCTTTAAACTGTTGGAAGGAGAGTTGGGAGACAAGACTTATATTGGTGGTGACAAGTTCGGACTGGAGGATGTGGCTCTGATTCCCTCCTATAGCCGTTTCTATACGTTCGAGACAAGTGGGAACTTCAGCATCACAGAGGATTTTCCCAAGCTGGTGGCTTAGGCCAAGAGGTGCATGCAGAGGGACAGTGTCTCCAAGTCTGTTCCTGACCAACACAAGGTTTATCACTACCTTTCTGAGCTTAAAAAGAAGCTACAGCTTCCCCAGCAGTGAAAAAGAGGCTTCTATCCTATGTGAAGGCAGAATATAAATGATCTTTTTCTAAGCACTACATTTTGAATTTTTACGTTAATCACATGTGACACTGAATCTGTTGTGTTCCTTTTGTTATATAATAAGGAGTCTGTTCCTCAACCGACCCACCTCCCAACAGTTCTCTGCTTCTTGTTTGCCTGGAATTTCTGGTGCTGGCAGTGTTCATTGTTTCTTTAATGAAGATCTGATAAGCTGAGAAATAAAGATTCTGTCGTAGGGAGCAGCTACTAAGAACTAAGGTCGGTGTAATCCATAGGATTTTTTTTTTTAAAAAAAAAGACTACTTACGAGGGTAAATTACAGAAGGTTGTCTGTAGGATGTGTATGCATCTATGAAATAAAACAAAAGGGATATTTGTCAGATAAAATTTCAGAGTATGAATAAGAGGTTGCTGTAATTTTTGAAACTAAAGAAGAGGTCAGTGTAATTTAATGGAACTTTAAGTGAGATGAGTGTAATTTACCCTAATTTCAAACACTATGGTGACACAGGAAGTCATTAGTTGCAGATGCCAGAGGAGCCTCATAAATTGTGTTCCTAGATTTGCTGCTTTATTTCCAAGGCAATTTTGTTTACGATATAGGGATCCAATTTCCTTTCTACTTTTTCAATTTTGAGAGAATGGTCCACATTATATCCAATGAATCACTAGTGTTTATATTTATGCAATTCTTGAAACAGTGGTTTGTTTTAGAAACTAGTTTTATGCCTTTTGACTGGTAGTGCCTTTTGGGAATAAGAGTAGCAAATTAATCAATCATATTTGAAACTGTTATTGACACAAATCTTTTCAATCATCTTGTCAAGCAAGACGAATGAAGTAAGCACTAGTGAACACTGAACATCACCAAGCTAATTAAATAACATAGAAGAAACACCACTCCAAGTAATACCAAAACAAATTGAAATAGAAACTACAGAGAACTCATCTTCAAGAACAATTACAACTTCTGTGGCTGCTGAGGCTAAACTTTAGGCTTGCGCAGAAGAACAACTGAGTTGATCACATCGTCTGTGGGATGAAAGATGGTCAGCACCTCAAAACTCACCAAGTCATGCTCCTCAACAACAGGGTACAAGAAAGCTCTAGCCCCTTTTGCACTTCTCACAAGTAAAACACCTCCCTCCTTCATATACTTTTTTATGTGCCCCAGAATCTTAACTTTTGCTTCTCTTCTCGTACCCACAAGTGCTGCTAAAAAGATGCAATCATATTGCCCCAACCTCTCTCTCACTTCCATAATGTCTTGTGTCTCAAACTTCATCCTCTTCTCAAGTTCTGCATCTGAAGCAACAATCCTGCGTGCTACCTCATTCGCCTTCTCATCGATATCAAAGTTATCAAAATGGGTGGATACCATGGGATGTGTAGCCATTATGATGGAAGTGAGTGGCATTGGACCAGACCCTACAAAGGCTACCTTCTTGGAATGCACCACACCATTTTCTTTGAGGAGTTTGTTCTCCAAGTTTGCTAGTTTAACATAGTTCCCATAGTAGGGGAAGAGATTGAGATTGTTCAAGGGACTGGGTGTGTGGCTTAGGAAAGTTGAGAATTCAAGCTCTAAAAGTCCTTCAGCATGGCCACACAGGTTAATTAGGCTCTGGCGAATGTTCTGCACCTCTTGGGGCAAGGCCTCAATGTGAATGGACGAAGGGAGGGTGCACAGTTTCACTAGGTAAGTGAAAAGGCTATTGACTTGCTTGGAAGGCCTAAGAGACTCTAGCTTAGAAATGCTTGCATGAATTTGCACGATCTGAGCTATGAGGAGCTCTGCAGGAATTTGGGTTTCATAGTCGAAGCTTTGGAAAGAAGCAATTGGTTGAAGTGAATTGAGTAGAAGTTTGAAAGCAAAACAAACAAACCAAATCACAAGCTTTTGTATTTATCTTGTGGAAAAAAGCAGGGAAGCCTTCAAGTATTTATAGTTGCATGAGTTTGGATTGAAGAACTGCAATTGTTGAAGACCATTATTTAATGATGTTGAAATTCTGAAATCTCTACTGGTCAACTGAAAAGTGGTGTTTCGTGCCTTCAAGATTAACAGTCTAATCTATACCATATACAGGATCAGCAAACATGCAGGCTTTATTTATTGGTATTAGTTATATGCAGAGCCTATAAAAAAAGATAATTATTCTTCATTCCCTAAGGAATTTAGGAAATGAAGTACGCAGCTTTCGCATATATTTCGGACAGAAAAATAATCGTTGTACACTACTTTTTCCTTATATCACCTTGTACTTTTTCTTTTTTTCATAAGAACTAGAGCCATTTGTGAGACCCACACATATAATAGGAAGGAGCAGAGATTGAAAACTAGTCCTATGCAAGTATTGAAATGACATAAAATATACATCACGAAAATATTATACAAATATTAGCTTTTTTTAATATAAGCAAAACATAACAGTAATTGTGATAGAGCATGCAATAAACATCTGTCTTCTTGGGGCTGTTTGGAAATTGGAACTCTTAATGAGGATAAAAATGATGGAAATAAACAGTAATGGCATCAAGTTCAGTTTCATTCCATTCACACCAAGGCACACCGCTCTATGGAATGGGAATTAGCTGGAAGCATATCTTGTGTATGTAATATGTTCACACGAACGTGAGAAAGAACATTGGGCTTGAAGTTCCAATGCGGCATGGAGCTTGCCCGTGCAAGTCAGTCAACATTAAAAATTTTATAGTTAAATTTCAGAGTATTCAATCAAAGATGTAAAATCACCAAAAAAGTCAATCACTTGTTAAGATCAGTAGGGTCATGAGTTTTTTTATAGTAGAATTACATAGTGCTTACTAACAGAGATCTTAAAATTTAAATTTAATTCATATAGTTTGTCATGAGTAGAATCGAGTAAACTAACTCTGATGGCTTTTCTTAAAACATTTAAGTTCTTTAGTAAAATAGTATAAAGTAAAATTTTTCCTATAATGAATTTTTGTATATTTTTTTAATTTTCTATATTTGTGTATTAAAAGGAAATATGCTTTTCAGATAGATAAATTGCATAAAATTTCATTAAATTATTAGGGTTTGATACTAATATTTAAGTTGACTTGAGAATAGAGTAAAAATTTTAAAGTTTTGATACGGATACTTCTAATATGTTAATGAAAAGATTTGATGAAGTATTAATTATGCTTATTTTTTTGAAAATATTTTCGTAATTTTATTTAATTTTCAATAACTATCCATATAAAAATTTCATTTAATGCGCAAACATAAAAGTTTAAAAAAAAATAATGCATAAAATTCATCAAAGGATGTTAATATCTAATTTTGTCCATACCAACGAAAATTAAAGAAAATTTTTTACCTTTGTCCGATTTAAAGAAAAATAAAAAATATAAAAATATTATTTTAAAATAAAGAAAAATGTAATAATTTTTTTTGGGTCATTAAGAAAAATGTAATAAGTATGAAAGCAAATTTTACTTGGACCAAAGCCCATTATCCATTGGATTCCAATTTATTACCGTTGGGCCAATCTCTAGCCCAATACCCTTACCCATTTGACCAATAGCCAATGCCAAGACTTTTTATGATTGCGAATCTTGTGTTTTCCGCTGGTAACGGCCATCTAGGGATTTTCCCGGAGTTATAGTCTCCGTCTCGCCTAGTAGCTCATGATAAATTATTGCATCGAATTTTCATCGTTAGTTTTAAAAAAAATTATATAAATTTTATATTAATAATTTAAAATTAATTAAAACAATATTTACTAAAAATGCATGTATTATATTAGAGAAACATGTAATAATTTCTCTTGACTCATGCGATATTCCAGCCATCAATAAATTTCATTAACCACTCAAATTTTTTTTTGAATAAATTATTATATATTCTTGAAATATAATAAATATATATTTTAAAAAATATTTTTATTATTAATTTTAAATTATTGACATAAAATTTATATAAATTTTTTTAAAATAAATAATAAATATATTTCTTAGAACATGTATTTATTGATATTTTAAGAATATACAATAATTTATTTGATGTGAAGAGAGATTTGGTTTCAATTTTGATGAAGATTTTGTCAACTTTTATATTTGATTCTTCTTTGTCAATGCCAATGAGCTATATTCATGTCAAAATTTTATTGAGATAATTACATTGAATTTTTTTAAAATTAATATTTATTATATTGACATTTTTTTTATTTATAAAATTATACTTACATATCTTATTTTGTTATTTACAAAGAATAATAGTATAAAAATTATACATAAATTCAAGAAAATAAGTGTATATATTTTTTAAAAAAATATTATTTAAAAATAATATATAAAATAAAGAATGTAGTTGTACTTTTGCAAAGAAGTGTTAAATGTAATAAATCCTTGATAATTACTCCTTTTTCATTTGAATCAGTCATGCAATTTATGTGTTGTCTCATTTATTTAATAAATATTTAAGAAAAAAAAGGAGGCTACAAGTCTAAGATTACAACCTGTTACAAGTGTCAGCAAAAATTTATGGTGTCCTAACTAATGTTCTGAAAATCGAATCGGACCGGCCAGTCCAACCGATCGGACCGGTAACCGATCCCCTCACCGGTTCTGGCGGCTCCCCAAAACCTGTGAGGTAAAAAACCAGTGAACCGGTCAAAACCGGTATCGGCCCATACGGTTACCGGTTCTGAATTTTTTTTTTTTTGAAATTTTTTTAAGCAAAACGACGTCGTTTTACTCTTAATTTTACAAAAAAAAAAAAGAAACAGCTTCGTTTCCGGAGGGGGTTGAAAACCCCCGTCTGCCTCCTCGTCGCAGAACGGAGAAAACCCTCGTTGCGCGTCGTTTCCAAAGGGGGTTGAAAACCCTCGGCCTGGTCTACCTCCTCCTTGCGGAACGTATGCATAGCAGCCGTAGGCGGCTCCGTCCCGCAACCCCCTTCGGCCTAGTCTGCCTCCGCACTCCGCAAAACGAACGCACCGCAGCCGCCTCTCGGTCTCCGTCCCGCATTGCGCACAGCAGTCGCCTCCGTCCGTCGTTGCGAACCCCAGCCGCCTCCGTCCCACGTCGCGCACCCCAGCCAGCCAGCATCGTTCGCTCCGCCTCCGCAGTCCGCACTACCGTTCGCTCCGCCTCCGCAGTCCGCACCACAACGTCCGCCACTCTGCCTCTGCACCGCACCTCCAGGTTGAAGCCTTACAGTTTTGTTGTTGTTCTAGATAGAGACTTTATTAATTTTTGTATCTGTTACTCATTTCTGCTCAATGTGTTGTGTGTGTGTGTAATTGTGTCTTCGCCAGTTGTCAGGGATGTTATATAAAACGGAAGTGAAAGTGAGATCACATTGTGATTCTGTAAACACGTATTAGGCACAAAATTTGTGAAAACTGATATAGGTTATCAAAATTGACAAGTTTTTGAAATTGAGGCAAACAACTCATGTGATTGAAGATCCCATCCAGTAATTGAATTTTGAATGTGTAGCTTGCAGCTATTAAAGAAAAATATTAAACAATGTGTAAGAGCCGTTTAGAATATTTGTGTGTATTACTTATATGAATGAAATATTTTTTTATTTTATGGTATTATTTTTTTATGTTTTAAATAATTTTATTATTAATTTATATTATATTTTTTTATTTATGTTATTAGTATATAAATAATTATATATATATATATATAAATATATTTATATTTATATATAAATATAAATATATATTTAATTATACTTCGGTTTGACTACAGCTCGACCATTGAACTTTAAATCAGTACCTCAATCAGTTCAGTGACCAATTCGATTTTCAGAATCCTAGTCCTATCGACCGACTTCGACAGGAAAGTTCAATCCTATGAGCCAATCTTCATTTGCAATAATTATATTTTTGCTTTAGTCTAGATTGTTACTAAAGTTTATTATTATTATTATGCTATAAATTCAACTTGTTGCATTCAATAGTCTTAAAAGTGTTATAGGCTAATTGGTTCTTTGGAGAAAAAGCATAATTAAAGTAAAATTTGTCTTTTCAAAAAAAAAAGTAAAATTTGTCAAAAGGATGAATGCACGTTTCGTTTGACTGTGAAAAAAAAAAACAAAATACGAGAAGAATTCTCTTTTTTTAATTTCAAATGGAAATAAAATTCAGAGAAAAGACTTTACATTTTTAATTTCAAAAATTTTATTTTGCATCTTACTTTTCTCTTTCATTACAATGAGAATTTTCTTTGCTCTTTGATTATTTACATAGGGTAAAATTCCAGTTTTGACGTAAGTAATGACAATATACAGATAGAAAAGTGCTCACCCTTCCCTTGCCGCCCTCGTTGCTATATAAATAACCGTGGCTGGCACTCCTTGGAGCTTCAGAAAACAGAGGCTTTCGAAATCAACCTACAAGCGGAGCTTCAACTTCACCTATGGCGGATGAAATCATTTTGCTGGATTCCTGGCCAAGCCCATTTGGCATGAGGGTCCAAATAGCTCTTGCAGAGAAAGGCATTGAGTATGAGGGAAGGGAGGAAGACTTGGAAAACAAGAGCCCTCTGCTGCTGAAGACGAACCCCGTTTACTAGCAGATCCCTGTTTTGATTCACAGGGGAAAACCCATCTCTGGATCATTCATCATTGTTCAGTACATTGACGAGGTTTGGAATCACAAGCCTCCATTGTTGCCCTCTGACCCCTACCAGCGAGCCAATGCCAGGTTTTGGGCTGATTTTGTCGACAAGAAGGTTGGTATCACACACTGAAACTCGAACTCATTTTCCAAATGCATAAATGGGTGTTCACTATTGTTCAGCAAAATGCAAAACTCTTAGTTCTGATTGCGTTAATATTGCGTCGAATGCAGATTTACTCTTCTGCGACATCGGTGTGGGGAACAACAGGGGAAGCCCAAGAAAAAGCAAAGAAGGAGCTGAGGGAGAGCTTCAAACTACTGGAAGGAGAGCTAGGGGACAAGACTTACTTTGGAGGCGACAAGTTTGGGCTGGTTGATGTGGCTCTGGTTCCTTTCTATAGCTGGTTCTATACGCTGGAGACCACAGGAAAGTTCAGCATCACAGAGGAGTTTCCAAGGCTTGTGGCTTGGGGCGAGAGGTGCATGCAGAGGGAGAGTGTGTCCAAGTTTGTTCCTCACCAGCACAAAATTTATGACTTCGTTTTGGAGCTTATAAAGAAGCAACAGCTTCAGCAGCAGTGATCAAGGATGCTATACATTGTGATGGAATAATAATGTAGCCCTATATGCTAGAAAACTATATGGTGTTTCAGAGTGTATTCGTTTCTATTGTGTATCTGCATGTGTCTTGCAGGATGACGTTTGTTTTCCTCCCGTGTTTGCCTAGATTTTTCCCATGTTTGTCTTTTTTTTTTTTTTCTTCTTTGGGTTCTAGTTTTCAACTCACGTATGTGTGTCTCCTTATGAGTAATGAAATAAGAAAAAGGAAAAATCTATATTCATGTTGCAAGAGAAAGTGTTGTTGACTTTGTGCGATAATCATGTATGACATTAATTTTTTCGGTATATAAAAATTGAAGTTTAGGGTGGCCAAATCTAGGGTCATGATCATATATGATATTAATTGAATAAATTCTTGGATAAGTATTATCTACCGTAGACACTCTATTCATTAATTAATATATATTATTAATTTTTTAAAGAGTAATGTATATTTATAATATGACTTATCAAATTTAACATATACTAATTATTAAATAAAATATTTAAAATAAGTATTGCCTACTCAAAAAATTTTCTATTAATTAAAGGAATTGTTCCCTTCTTTTGCAAGGACAACGTGTTGTTAGTGAAATTGTTTTGGGGTTCTAACAAGGGGATTTAAATTTTTTATCCTATTTTCCTGTTGATAATTCAATGAAAAACATTTCTCTTTTTTAATTAATATTATTTTTTTAAATTTAAATATTTTTTATTAAATTGTTAATATTTAATTAAAATGAAAGGATTAAAGATTAAAAAAAATAAAATATTTAAATATCTTATTTCAGTGTTGATTAAAATATTCCCGTCAAAATTTGTTTCTACCTTTCTCTTTTTGTTTGTCATTTAAGTCACTTGCCTTTCTATTGTTTCTGCATTTCTTTTTCTCCCAAGCAAGTCTCGCTCCATTTGCATTTGAGTAATGCTATACGGTCAGAGGAATTAGTCAGAATTTTTGATATAATTCAAATAAAATAAATAATGATTATTTAATAAAATTAAATTATAAGAGCTAATCACTAATTTAAATGTTAAAAAGTATATCAAATATTTTTGTCAAAAATTTTAGTTAAAAAATTCTAACTATATAATATTTTCCTTTGCATTTTAGTCCAGGTTATCAGTTGGCTGGCTAGCTGATTCCTTTACCTATATTAGTAGTGTTCATAATTGAATCAAACCAATCTAAATAAAAAAATCAAACTAAAGAACAAAAAACCGAACAAAATCAAAATTAATTGATTTTGTTTAGTTTTTTTTTTTATGTAAAACAATTAGTTTGGTTTGATTTTTTATTTTTATTTATGAAACCAAACCAAACTAAATTAAATCAAACTCATGTAATTATACATATATATTTTTATGATTACATACTTATATATAATAAGATTTTAATTTATTATTATTTTTATAAAAATGTTAAGATTAATTTATTATTTATATCTATTTAATTATACTTTCATTAATATTTTTAAGTTAATTTATTGTTAATTAAGCTATGAAAAAAAAAGTTAAGTTAAATATAATTTTTTTAAAGAAAAAGTATTTAATAAAAAATTAATTAATTCAAATCAAATTAAAACTAATTAATTTAATTCCTCAAATTTAATCAAATCAAATCACGAACAATCTTAACTTATATTAGGCACACGACTGCCATGGAAATGCTAACATTTATGGCAATGATAAGAAACTGTGGCATGCCTTCTATACTTAATAGCCAGGTTATGTGAAGAACTTTAAACAAATTGTTAAAGTTCTTAGCTAAAGTTATTTTTTTTTAGTAGAAAGAATATTTTTTCATTTTTTTAATATTGGAAAAATTAATGAATTAATAAATGAATTTTTTATGTTAAGAAAAAAATAAAAAACTTAGAAAAAATTATTTTCTATTATAAGGCTCAGCATTTTTATTTAAAAATAATTCTTTCTGTTAAAATAAATTATTTAAAAAGAATAATTTTGTCTCAATTTTTAAAATGTATAAAATATAGTTTATGATATTTATTTTTAACTTTAAAATGTAATATTTAATCTATGAATATATTTTAGATATATAAAAAAATTTTAAATAATAATAATAAATTATGACTTCAAATAAAATTTATTTATAGTATCAAAAATTTAAATTCTAAAATTATTATTTTAAAAAATCGTTACTCAGACTCAATTTAAAAGATTAATTTAAAAGATTAATCTCGCAAGTATTCTTCCGTGAGGTCGACGGGGAGATTGATTAGTGATTTTCCAGATGCATGTTCCGTTTCGAAATTGAGCTGAATTTGACCAGATGATGTAATTGCGTGCATCATATTTCACAATAAAAAAAGTAAAATTTGAAAAAGCAACGTTGGTTTGCTGACTTAAGCCGTGACATATGGCTGTGGGGACTCGAATGTCTTGGAAGGTCCCAGAAACAAAAGAAAACGCACGTCACAAAATAAAAATGGAAATCCCAGAATATTCTTGTGCCATCACCCGAACCCAGAACCATAACGTGTTCAATTTATTTTGTTATGATATTAATTATTTTTTGTTCAACGTCTATATTAATTTTAATTATTAATTATAAATTATATTTTATGACTTTTAAATATTTACTCTTAATATCAATAATTAGTGATATTACTATAAAAAATAAAATATGATAACAATACTAATAAAAAATACAACTATTACTTCAATATTCACAATATAATTAAAGTTTATATTATTTATTTATAATAAAATTAGTATAATCTAATAAATGCTTTTTGATAAAGTATATTAAACAATAATTTAATTTAGATGATATTATCAAATCTTATTTTTTTAATTTTTTTATGATTTTGCTATATATACAATCATCATCTAAATTAAATTACTAATTTTAGATTCTTCAATTAAGTCATTCAGTGAAGACTAATATCACTCAAATAAAATTATTATTTTTATATCCCTCTCTTTTAAAATGCATACACTAAACATTAATACAACCAAAATAATAATTATTAACAAATGATTTACATATTATAATTTGAAATAAAATTTGATTACCAATAGCAAACACAAATCCCAAAATCCCAGAAACAAAAAAAATGCCTATGTATGATAACCTACTAAATTAATTAAAATACAAGAGTAACACTACACAATTTGAATTAATTAATTAATAAATTAAATTAATTATTGATTTATATATTTTAATTATAAATTTATTAATTATTTAATCATTTATTTAATTATATTAAATTAACTGACTTATTCATATTTTATATGTCAAATTACTTAGAAGGTATCAAAACCAAGATTAGAGTCATGCCAAAAATAGAGACAATTGCGCCGAATAGCGGTTACACTTGTCTGCTTTCATTGACTCGAGCTCATCTTCCAAGTCCACGCTATTCCATATTCTCTCTATAAATTAACAGGCCTAAGCCTCTTTGCAAATCACTTCTATTTCCCTCTGAACCTCTGTATTCCGGAGCTTTCTCTCTTCCTCTTTCTCTTTCCAGTGTTTCTTTCTTTTCTTACCAAGCAATGGCGGATGAGGTGGTTCTGCTAGATTTCTGGCCAAGCCCTTTTGGGATGAGGCTCCGGATCGCACTGGCTGAAAAGGGTATCAAGTACGAGTACAAAGAAGAGGACTTTGTGGAACAAGAGCCCTCTGCTCCTTCAAATGAACCCGGTTCACAAGAAGATTCCGGTTCTCATCCACAATGGCAAACCCGTTTGCGAATCTCTGGTCGCTGTTCAGTACATTGATGAGGTCTGGAACGATAGATCCCCGTTGTTGCCTTCTGACCCTTACCAGAGAGCCCAGGCTAGATTCTGGGCTGACTATGTTGACCAGAAGGTACCTTTCTTCTGCTTCATTACTCTGTTTTTTACCTCTGATTTCTTTACCACTGCTTTTGATTATTTGCTTTCAGTATAGAATGATGTAATTGGGTCGTTTCCTAGTTGCCGTCTGTCATTAATTCTGACTCTTTTGGATGTAAACTGGGATATGTGATGAGATGCATAAGCAATGAAAATGGTAGTGTGGTACCCATTTGGAATTAGCTACTTTTGTTAGACCTCTTCTTCCAAAATTTTAAGTTGTTGAGCTACTTTTCATGTTTGAAAGTTTTGTTCTTTGATTCTTTAGCTTTTTTTTTTTTTTTTAATTCTTATGCCTTCTTTAGCAGTATGTAGCAGCAAAGGATCCTGTCTATCCGTGATTAGGCAGTAATTCGCTATTGTATTAGAAAGAAATATTTTTTAATAAAAAAAATGGGGCATCTTTGTTTTGTTCTCATACCCAGTTCTTTTCTTTATCTCACCTTTGGAATACTTCTATGTTTGCCATGGCCTCCTGAAGCATGAGAAATTATGCACGAGTTTGTTCCCAATATATATTTTGGTTCTGTGATAGGCATTAGTCAGTATTGGTTCTTAATGGCGCTCCCCCTTTCTCATTCATAAATTTATGATCTTCGAGAATGTTGATTCTTAAATCTTAATGTCAATTAGATATATGATGTTGGAAGGAAGGTGTGGACAACAAAAGGAGATGAGCAAGAGGCCGCCAAGAAGGAATTCATTGAGGCCCTTAAATTGCTGGAGAAACAGCTGGGGGACAAGACTTATTTTGGAGGAGACGAGCTTGGCTTTGTGGATGTAGCTCTTGTTCCATTCTACAGTTGGTTTCAAACCTATGAGACCTTTGGCAACCTCAAGATAGAGGCTGAGTGCCCCAAGTTTATTGCTTGGGCCAAGAGGTGCATGCAGAAAGAGAGTGTTTCCAAGTCTGTTCCTGACCAGCAGAAGGTGTACGATTTCGTTGTGGAGATGAGGAAGAGGTATGGCAAGGAGTAGGTCGGAGGTGACATGACCATAATGAAGAACTTGTCTTTCTTTGATCATCACCTTCACCTTCCAAATAATCATGTAATAAAAGGGCACTTAGATGTGCCAAACTTCATACTTTCAATAGGAATTTATAGGTTTTTGAAACATTTCAGATGTATCTTTGATGTGATTGTCGGTCTTATAATCGAGTCTTTTCTTCATTACTGTATACTTTCACTCACTGGTTGATAGCTCGTGTCAAAATGGTTTGTTCCATGACTGATGTTACTTCTTGGTGCAGTAGAAAACGGTATTACAAGGCAAAACGAAACAAACTAGTACATTACAGAATACAAAAATTAGCTAAACATACTAGTACTACTATCATGTCACCGTCCGAATTAAGACTTCCAACATCTTGGATGTTGCCAGGTGGTGGGTATTGTTCCGTTACCTTTTTTGACCTGTGTTTCTTATTCACACTAGGGCTAATTAAGCACTAAAACTAGACCTCTATTCTCATAGTTGACACCATGGATATAAAGAGAATCTATACAACTTCCTTTGACAATTTTGTGGACAAAATCTACACCTCTAAGGGATGATTTCTCATTCTTCTTTCTGAAAACAAAACACCCAATTCAATGGTTGTGGTGGCAAAAAATAAGAGCTGCATTATCTGAACAAGCAGCAGCCTGGGAGGAATCCAATCACTGAGTGCCTGTTTTCAGTAGCTTAGCTTGTATTTATAATAAAATTGTCGCTGGTAAAATTGAAAAAGCAGCTGTTTTTTTTTTTATAAAAATTAAACAAAACAAAACATGTGCCTGCTGTTCACAGGTCTATTGGGCATGCATGCAGCCACCAAACTTCATCTGACTGGAGGGTTTCCCCATCATGTATGACATCATCTTCTCTCTTTCAAGATTGAGGAATGTAGTTACAACCACATTGGTCTCCGGACCCCCTGCTCGGCTGCTCCTCTTCCTTCAATTTGTCTTTGTGCTATTGTTTATAGTTCTGCGTTTCTGTGTCTTTGTTGCTTCTGTTTTGCCATTCCTTCTTGTAATAGCCAAAAAAATGAGAAAAAGAACTCCCCCAAAATGCCTTATTAGCCGTCCAAATCAGGTACGGTTTTCAAGAAAAGACACACAGATGATCTCAAAGGGAACAATATGAACATGCCATAGAAACATCCGTATCAGGGACCCACGTCGTTCTTGGCTGGAATAGTCTACTGCCATTTCAGTTTCCATCCTACTCCTCATTCTCTGCAAATTGACAGGCCAAACCCCTGTGCTACTCGCTTCTGCTTTCTCTTAAGTCTTATACTTTAGCCTTTCCCTTAACAGTTTCTCTCTGAGCAAAACCCTTACCCCAGCAATGGCAGATGAGGTGATTCTGTTGGATTTCTGGTCAAGCCCTTCTGGGATGAGGGTCCGAATTGCGCTAGCGGAAAAGGGTATCAAGTAAGTATGAGTACCGAGATGAGGACATGAGCAACAAGATCCCTTTACTCCTCCAAATGAACCCAGTTCATAAGAAAATCCCAGTTCTTAGATATGCCCTTTTTCCACTCAATTGAGATTTGAAAACCAGTGGAACCAGTTCTTTTTTTTCGATCCAATTGTCTTTGGATGTCACTTAAATCTCGACATTGATTTGGAAGTTATTTAAATTCAAATTTTAGGCACAACTAAAATTATATTTGGCCACAGAACAATGTGCTCAAAGTCTATTTTGAATCCGTTGATTCTAGATCAATGAACTCTGCATAATGGAAATTTAGAAGTCTTAAAGCCACAACAGAATTTTCTGTAGCAAAGAACATAACAGCTACAAGGCTAGAACCATAAGGTTTACTCTTATTATTCACACCACAAGTGTTCAATGCTCATTGTGGACACTAACTCAACCTAATCCAACTTCCAAATTCACTTTACTATTGCTGTACTTTGGTACATGGGTTCACTATGTCTCCTTAGTCTAACCCAAATTTCTTCTTGTAATCCAAAACAGACTCATAAACCTCCTTCTCATCTGCAAGAGATTTAGATACGCTTTCCCTCTGCAGGCATCTTTTAGCCCATGCGATTAGTATAGGACACTTTACTTCCACTTTGAAGTTGCCAAACGTCTCATAAGTATAAAACCAGCAATAGAAAGGTATCAGAGCAACATCAACAAACCCAAATGTGTCACCCCCAAAATAAGGCTTGTCTCCAAGAACCTCCTCCAACTGCTTCAAGTTCTCTATGAAGGCCTTCTTTGCCACCTCTTGCTCATCTCCCTTTGAAGCCCATGTTCTCCTAGATACATGATACACCTGCATTTTAGCGCATGAGTTGTTATTGATAACTTTCTAGGACGTAGATACTGTAGATTTCTTATCTTAAAAATCTCAAAATTGAGCACCAAAAATTGACATCTACCTGCTGATCTACAAAATCAGCCCAGAACCTGGCTTGAGCTCTTTGATGGGGGATCAGAGGGAAGCAATGGAGCTTTGTTCTTCCAAACCTCATCAATATACTCAACAATTATGAGGGACTCACAGATGGGTCTCCCATCATGTATGAGAACTGGGATCTTCTTGTGAATGGGGTTCATTTCCAGGAGCAGGGGGCTCTTGTTCGTGAGATCCTGCTCCCTGTGCTCATATTTGATTCCTTTCTCGGCCAGTGCTATCCTAGCCCTCATCCCAAACATACTGAACCCTGAGTCCAACAACACCACCTTTGCCTCGTCCACCATTGTCAGGAGCAACAGCCGAACAGAGAGAGGGAAGAAATGAATAAAGACAACAAGAGAACAATTAGATACTTCTGTGTTCTGAGTTTATAGGCAATACGACGGTGTGAAAGGTCAGCAGGGGCGGCTATGACTCAGTTCACAACTTTTTGGTCCATTATTTTATGGTTTCAACTTATTTTATAATTAAAATAATTTATAATTAAAATTTTATTAAAAAAATAATCTTTTTTAAAATTAATTTTTATCAAAACTACTCAAGTTGAATAGTGTGATGTAATTTATTATAAATATAAAAAAATTAAGTGATTTAACTTTATTATATGTCACTTTGATAATATCATTTGGTATTTTTGTTTTGATATTTGATTCTAATAAATAATATTTATGTAAGATGTAGATTTTGAATGTTGTAATGTATTTATTGTGATAGTTAATAAATTATGATTTTAAACTTCAAAAAAAATTATGAATAAAATTTTTTAAAATTATTCATTATTGCTTTTTTTATTATTATTTTATTTATTTTTTATTTAATAATATTTTTATCTTCACTTTTTTATTTTATGAATTAAATTTAAAATTTGAATTTTTTTATTGATTTGAATTAATTAATAATTATTATTAAACTTTTTAAATAAAAATAATAATAAATATTAAAAATACTAATAAATATTAAAATAAATTTAAAATAAACAATGACTATATAATTTCAAATTATGTAAAATTAAAAAAAAATAATGATTTATCAAACATTTTTTTTAAAATTATTGTAAGTAATTTTTTTATTTTTAATTAAATATTATATTATAATTTTTAATAATATATCTTTATTTTTTTTTTTAAATTTTTTCATACACCGCACGGATGTTACTCTTGTATACATAAAAACACAACAGTCTCTTGTACTAGAATCTAAAAACCTCTCACTTGAGACACATGTCCCATGTACAGAATCAATCTGAATTGCAAGTTTGCGATCCACCCATGGTTCTTCCCTATTTCTGTAGTTAGTTTAGAATTATTCAAATAATAAACCTAGTTTCTAATTTTTCCAGGTTTATCTCTCATGTAATTTCTATAATATATATGCAAGCATCAATAAATAGAAACACCCTTTTTTTTTCCCTTGCACAGTATCTTCCACTATACCAAATTTAGACCTTTAATTATGTGGTTCAGAAAGTCCTTTCATTTCAAAATAACTACTTTCTCAAATTTCACAAGTTGATTATAGACCTTCTCAATAGGGAGACTTTCGGAGATTCTATGTTACTATTTGTTTTCATTACAACTTTGAAGTTGAGTTACTGCTACCAGTAAAAATTAACAAAGTCATAAGCAAAATAAAACAAGCCGCAAATTCCATAAGCAAGCTTTATTTTGCACGTACTTTCTATTTGGACAACATCAAACACCTATCATTAGTGATCATAACAAAAATGTGTGATTAACACCTCATCGAAGAGGTATGCACGTTCACAAACCCAGACACACCACTAACTCTGTTTCCTCGCAACTGAACATGCGATGCAACGATAATTGGCTATTAAAGAAAATAAATTATCATAGGCCAAATGGCATAAGGGCTGTTTTTACTTTTTTTTATAATCTTGAGCTCGCATCTTATAGAAACTTAACGAGCTCTAATGACTGACAGGATCTCAAGCACCATTAGTTTGGGAAGGCTGAGCATAGAGAGAAGTTTGAAATGAGAACTGTGGTTCCTGTTTTTCTTCTCCCAAATTGAGTAGTTTCTTTAACTATCATTTACTCATTTCAACTAGCTCCAATTGGATGTGAAAGTTAAAAATTTTGATACTGACTAGTAAAGGTAACAAATTATCAACAGCTAAATGACATGAACTTTTTATTAATCTTAGAGTGCACTTCTTGTAGAAACATAACAACATTCATTCCCCCTGAGCTCCAAGTCTGGTAGACACACTCAAGTGTCTAGCAAACCCATAACTAACTCACGCTTAACAAACACAGTGCAAATACACAAGACTCAATTTCACAAGACCTTACAATACCCTATTCAACTTGCTAAATTTTTAATGGTTTGGCTCAGGGAAGTCCCTTTATTCCAACCCGAGTGCTTTCTGAATGGCCACAACATGATCATACACCTTCTTCTCATCAGGAAGAGTTTTGGACACAGTCTCTCTCTGCATGCATCTCTTGACCCAAGCAATCAGTTTAGGACACTCAGCTTCCATCTTGAAGTTGCCAAACGTCTCAAAAGTATAAAACCAGCTGTAGAAAGGGATCAGACCAACATCAACAAACCCAAATGTGTCGCCCCCATAAAAGGGTTTGTCTCCCAGGGTCTCCTCTAGTAGCTTAAAGATAGAGATAAACTCCTTCTTTGCTGCCTCGTGCTCTTCTCCTTTCGAAAGCCACATTTTCCTCCAAGTATCATACACCTGCAATGAAGATCACAAATTATTGGCACTAGAATCAGATATTAACATATAAAAATCCAAAATTTAATACCTCCTCCCACCAAAACACAAAAATCACTAAGGAAGCAATGATATGTTCCCATTTAGACTTTTTTTTTTCTAGACTAGTAAATATTAGCAAGGATGAAAAGCAAATATTCAGATTTAGAATTCACCCAGAATTGAGAAGACAAATAAATGGCTAAGGCAGAGATAAAATCCAGAACTTGAAATTTTGAATTGAACCCATCTTCAAAATTGAGGAGACAAAGTGGGTGGAAACCACAATAGACCAAAGCACCAACCTTTTTGTCAATGTAATCTACCCAGAATCTGGCCTGAGCTCTCTGGTAAGGGTCAGAGAGCAGCAGAGGAGCTCTGTCCTTCCAAACCTCATCTATGTACTCCACAATAATTGCAGATTCACAGATCGGCTTGCCGTTGTGGATGAGAACTGGGATTTTCTTGTGAATTGGGTTCATCTGCAGAAGCAGAGGGCTCTTGTTCCTGAGATCCTCTTCCTTGTACTCATACTCTACGCCCTTTTCAGCCAATGCAATCATAACCTTCATCCCAAACGTGCTGGCCCAGGTACTCAACAGAACCACCTCTTCCGCCATTGCTGTAGAGGATCGCCAAGAATCAAAGTGACGTTGTGAAGTTGTGAAGCAGACGGTGGCTCTAATGAGGCTACCATTCGGTGATATATAAAGACGAGACATTGTTAAAAAGTCAATAAAAAAGAGATAATCTTAAAATATCAAAATAAAGAAAGACCTAGATAATTCTGAAATGTTCAGACGTGGTCTGATACTTGACAGAAAAAAGTTTGGACTCAACAACTTAATGAGGTTATTATTATTTTTCTTCAATATTAATTTATAATTAATTATTAAATATTTATTGAATATTGATTTTATTTTATGAATTTTGAATATTTGTTTTGAGAATTAACAATTGATAATACTTAATAACTGATTAAGAATATCAATATCTTAAAAAAAAAATTAAGACACCGTAACACTCTACCGTCAGTCTAGTTTAAATTTAGATTTATATATATGAAACTAGTTAAGCTTGGATATTGCGATGCTGCAAACGTTTCATATCTCTTTAAAAGAAAAATGAAAGATGCATGGATATTCTTATTATAAATTTATACAGATAAACGATATGAAGTCTGCGATTTTCATACTTTAATTTATGTATGTTATAAGATTTATTAAATTTATTATTATAAATAAAGTATTAAATATAAATTTTTTAATAAATTTAATTTATTAAAAAATTTCACTTTTAAATTTTTCGTGTCGTCATTACATTTGTCAAAATAGATTGGCAGATAATGCTTTAACTATTTTTTAACATTATTTTTTATGCATCATATTAATACTTAAAAAGTATTATTTAAAAATAGAATGGGACTTAAATACAAAAGTGAGCTTTCTTAAAAAATGTGTACAAAAATAAAAAAAACTCATATTTCTATTTTTTTTATCTTCGAAAAAATTGTTAATAGCAATTATATGAATTTGGAGCTTGTATTGACAGACTGCAAAATACAACTATTATTATTATTATTATTATTAATTTTGAATTTAAATAAGAAATATTGTAAAAAGTTATATTAAATAAAAACAATATTTTATTTTATAAGTCGAGAAGTGCAATTGAAACACGTCTGTATTGATGTCGGCAAAGTGAAGTAGTTAGCTATGCGTTTATTGCTTTTACATTTTTTGTTTTTTTGTGGGGTACAATCGCTTTTACATTTCTTTCATTCTTAATGTTAATAATTGTCTTTGTCCTAAAATGCATTTGAATTTGACAACGAGGCTTTTCATTATCACGCACATTTTCATTTGATGCATTTGGGTTGGATTTTGAGTTAGCAGTATATAATCACGATAACCCCGTTTTTAATTTTTATCAATACTTTAGTCAATGAACCTTCATATCTACACTTGGCTCTACTATATTTTACACACGCGAGCGCGCACACACATATAAACTTGAGCATAAAAAAAGCACTTGGCTTTAGCTTCGTGCTTGAATTTGAACTTTAGTGTTATAATCTTATAGATTATCATATTAAATAAAATATCAATTGCTAATAATTATATAAGTTAATATATGAAAATTTAAATTGTACGTATGTATAACTTCTTAAGGTCATGTGATAAAAGTTGACAAAACGGTGATATGATAAAAATTGACAAAAATAAAATAAGATGGATAGGTAATTAAATAATTAAAAAAAAAAGGATATGTTATCACAAGAGTAATGAGTGAATGACCTTATTTGAAAAGGCATCTTGCATAAGATCTTGTATATGTTACATGAAAGGAAATGCCGTCAAAAGAGTAATGGGTGACCCTTATTGGCTTAACATGATTGTCATCCATGGACAGTTTGATGGTGAATGATTATGATTATTACATGTATTTTCTCTTACCAAGCTCGAAAAACCATTCAAATTGGAAAGTCAGTTTATTGATAAAAATTGAAATATTTACTAAACTGGGTACCAATATGGATATAAAAAAGCCATGGAATGAAGGCAAGAGATTAAGTATCAACTCGGGATGTTTAATTGACCTCCCATTGCTTTGCATCATATAGAAAGAGAGAAAGTGAAATCAATGGTTTTAAGGCTTAAAGTTAAAAATTTTCGTAGGAGTTATTAGCAAGCATAACTGAGAAAGAATTCTAATATTTTCCTACAGATTGCTGACAATGTCTTATTTCTGTCCTTTTCAGCCTAAGAATCTACTGCACATATCATGCAGCACAGGAAGAGCTTAATGAGTTAAATGGTAATGTTGTGGATAATGCATTACCGTAGTCCATAGTGGTGCAAGAATGTGTCAATGAGAAACCAGCCAACTTCTCATGTAAACAAAAACAAAACGGTGTCTTACTCCATAAAAAATGTCTGTAGAGTATAATTATGAGCAATTGTAGTCTTGGATTTCTTACGGGAATCATATATGTGATTAAGGACTGTAATACCTTAGCAATGTTGACTTCTTAATCCTACGGAAGCTTGATCTTCACTTAATCTTTATCTCATAGAACTTGCATCTTGTAAGTAGACATGATATGTGGACAGCAACCAACTAACATGCGGATCAAACAAGAAGACCAAACAATAGAAGTAATATATGCGTCAAATGTTCACTCAGACTTCTTTTTTTTTTTCACTCATAATTTATCACAATATGCTATGATAATTCAGCTAACTTTGGACAAATTTTGCTTTTGCAGAAGCCAATGCTTCTCTTGATTTAATGATATGGCAACACCCCTTCCAGCAGCTCCAGTATCAAATGCCAATGTACGAAGTCCTAAAAATTAATCTACTTATAGATTGAAGAAATAAGTACTAAAAATTAATCTGCTTGTGGAAATTAGTCTTTATGCAATTCGAGATTTATTTTACATGGAACAATTTTTTCAGCTTTAAGCCAACAATATGCCTTTCGGCCAGTGTAGTGGCAGCTGCCATGTTTGCATCAGATGCAAGTAAGCTTTAGAGAAAATAGAGATGCAGACAAAGCATCACAATGAAGCACAAATCAAATCTTCATTTTGCTCAACAAAAACAATTAGGCTAGGAAAAACTATTATGCAGATATATCTAACTTTCAAACAAATAGGAAAAATATAACCATCTATGGTCCTAAGAAATAGAGGTATTTGGTATTGAGCTTGTTTTGCTTTTCTTGATAGTGCATGCCTCCCTCTGAATGGTTTGCTCCTCCATTCTTGATCAACATCTTAAAAAGAAAAACCAGAGTTTAATAAAATTATGCTCTTTTCACTGTTAAATTTATCATACCACACAATCAAACATAACCAAAAAAAAAAAGAAGCTTATTTAAGGTTGCAAAAGGGTATCACATATAAAACCAATTCAATCAAATTTCTAAATTTCATAAGAGATAATTTTCCTTGGCATATTTTTAGAACCAAAGAACAACTTCAATGCTTACATGCTAAATTTGAAATGCAACAATTGAAAAGAGAAAGAAAAGAAACTCAACGTTTGCTTGTTTCAGTTTATCTTCCTTCAGTTTATTCAAGTTGAATATGGTCTTAAACCATTTCTTTGGACTCATTTCTATTTCCCAAGAAGGTAATCACAGGAAATAGCCAACAATTGACTTGCACAACAACATTCAACCAATTTATAGTAAATCTCACGCATAAACTCAGAGCGGTTTAAATTTATTTCTTCCATTAAGTGTTTCTCATGTAAATAGTAAAATACACAGACCAGACATATTTCTTTGAAGGGCAAAAGTAGATAGTACGGTTTCTCATGTTGTTAAAAAATTAGATAATATACTTGCTATCAATAGTAATGGACCATGAAAACGAAAAAAAAAAAAAAGTCATAGACAAAAATAAATATAAATGCTAAATCATGCTATAATATAAAACAGAATCTAGAACCCCATCACCCCGTTTTTTCCGAACAAGTGTTCTGCAATATCTATAACTACCCTATTTTTGACACTTTCCCAATTTCCTTGTAAATTAATGAAGAGTACCCTTTCATTGTGATCTTCCTCACGTCCTCCATAACTATTTTCCTCACCTCCTCCATAACTATTTTGCTTGTAAATTAAAGAAGAGTACCCTTTCATTGTGATCTCCCTAGCATTTCTCCGGATTATTAAGAAATAATATGATTGATACTGCCCTTAAAGGAGTTTAGACTTCAGAGGAATCCATAACTATTTTCCTTATACATGTTGAAAGAAATAATTCAAGGGTTCTCACTTTTTAAAATAAATTGTTAATTCAAATTATCATCTAGTTCCACAAACTCACTATCTTCTTACTGAAGTGCAGTGTTATGCTGGAAGTGGAAAACCAGTGCAATATTTAAATAACTGGCAGTTGAAAAAATTTGTAGAAATTAGTCTTTATGCAATTAGAGATTTATTTTACATGGAACAACTTTTCAGCTTAATTTAAGCCAACAATATCTATGAGTCACTCAGCCAAAAGCAGCACTTGGTGCCCATTAACAAAGCAAAAGACACTCACTGACTTTCCTTCCACTTCCCACGGCGTTCCATTCTCAATTTCCTTGTGCGTGAATGAGTCACAGAGAGAGAGGCTTAACACCTGAAAATCATCAACAAATTGAAGTTAGTGAGTGCAAGTATTTGGAGACAATAATTAAATATATCATAAATATAGCAGCAAATAGCTAATAAGAAACAGTAAATAAGATAGAATAGTACACACTTCAATGAATTTATATATGGCGTTATGATTTATGCGCATTTGACAAAAACTTAATCCTAATCTATGTTCATTCTTGGCTAACAATGCGTACAACTGACCTGTGCCCCAAACACAAAACAATAAAAAGTTTCCCCATTTTGCCTTCAAATACATCTAATGGCATATTAAAAGTTTCAAAATCATATATTGCTGATCTTTCAACTTTCTCGGGGAAAAAAAAAGCAAGGCTCTTTGGAAAAAAAAAAAATCAAGGAACAACATTAAAGGCTTTCCCTTTATTTTCTTAATAAAAAAATGGTGGTGAAGAAACGTAAAAGTAATAAACCGTTTGCTCTGTTTTCATATACCAGAGATGAGAGAAAGCGAACCCCTCTCTCTCTTGGCGAATTTCTTCTTCAGTTAGGACTCTTGTTAGAAAAATTCTCACAACACCAGAGAGCTATATTTTCTTTTCATCACACCAGAAAACAACAACTACTTTGCTTCTAATTAATTATATACAATCCTATTTGCTGTCTATAAACAGAAACATAGAAAGCCAAAAGCACAAGTACCTGTTCGTGAAGAAACATTCCGGCACAGAAGCTTCCTAGACAAAGAAAAAAACCCATTTCCTATGTAAAACTTTTCTAGTACCAAGTTCTACTGCTCCTCCGTTCCTTGCTCTTTCCTTCACCACAAAAAACCAGAAAACAAAAATCAGAGAGGAAAAAGGAAACAACGATCATATAAATGTAGAAAGAGAAAAAAGAAGCCACCTTTACAACTCCTACGCTACCGAGCATCTTGCCGTGGACAGAGACGGGAGGGAGATTCGGAGATGGGAGGAAAGAGATAAGTAAGAGTTTACGAAAACTCTCACTTACATTTTATGAAGTTATTAATAAATTATAAATTTATTAAAATTCTCTCTTTTAATTTTTTTATTATTGATTATCTACTTACATTTTATTCTTTAAAGTATACTATTCACTTTAGATGATGTAAATCCTAAATAAGAGATTTAGGAAAAAAAAAATCAACTGAAACTATATATCTAGGTTAATTGTTTAAACTTGGAATAGTTCCAGAGAATAGAAATACCTTTTAACTAATAAGTTAATTATATTAATTACTAAAAATATTAATTAATTTTATGAAATGTGATTATTCAATTGTAACAAACTTAGTTATTCAATAAAAATTAATTTTTTTTTTCTATTTTTACCTTATCTTTTACAGTTTAGTAAGGTAAGGTAATAACTCAGTAAATCTGTAAAAAATTGTATGTGGTGGGTAGGATAATTTATATTAGATATATGATTATATATCATGATCTAATTGGTGAGAGAATGAAGAATTAGAATGGAGAAGAGAAGTGGATCAGAATATCCCGAGAGGAAGAATCATCAATAAGAAAAGCTACATATCAGGATGGTGAGATTAAACACTAGCAAGGATTTACTTATGCAGTTTCTTCTTATGAACCAAGATCTTATTGATTACATGAAGGCAACATTACGATTTGATCTTCCACTAGTGAAACCATGGATGTCTCATGCATTAATTTGATCACCAAAAGCCAAGCCACGAATCTAGGATGAAATGTTCTCCTTCATTTATCTTACACAAAGACTCACAAGCAGATCCCACTCACTATCATTTCCCAACTTTTACTCAATTTTGAACCTCTTCTTAATCCCCAACACAAAGTCATAGACTTTATGTGGGTCAGGAAGTGTCTTGGAAACACTCTCCCTCTGATGACACCTTCTGACCCATTCCATGAACCTTGGGCACTCTTTCTCCACACTAAATTTGCTGAAGGTCTCGTATGTGTAGAACCTGCATGTGATTGGTAACAAGGCAATATCCAAAAGGCCAAAATGATCACCTTCAAAATAAGGCTTGTCTCCAAGTTCATTTTCCAAGAGTTTCAAGCACTCCACGAACTCTTTCTTAGCAGCCTCTTGGTCTTCTCCCTTGCTAGCCCACATCCTCCTCCCACAATCAGCTATCTGCATAAATCAAGTTTGACATCAAATTAATGTCCCTACTTTTGCTCATAATTAGCAGTTATATCAAATTTGCATGAGCTTATAATATTAAAAATAGTTTCACACCCAAATTAAACTACTCGATTACATCAGCTCAAGTCTATAGCTTATGAAAATGAATAAGTTCATATTTATTAAGACTAAACTGTTATTAAACCATTTCAAGTTTAGTTACATAGGAGGTGCAAGCACCAAGATAGGGGAGGAGGATAAGTAGCCTCATAGAGCTAGCATTGAACCTCCGACATTATTACACTATAATCTTAGAGACTGAGGCCGGTGTGAGTTCATCTACAAGAGCCCTCTGCTGCTGAAGACGAACCCCGTTTACAAGCAGATCCCTGTTTTGATTCACAGGGGAAAACCCATCTCTGAATCACTCATCATTGTTCAGTACATTGACGAGGTTTCGAATCACAAGCCTCCATTGTTGCCCTCTGACCCCTACCAGCGAGCCAATGCCAGGTTTTGGGCTGATTTTGTCGACAAGAAGGTTGGTATCACACCCTGAATCAAACTAATCTAAATAAAAAAATCAGACTGAAGAACAAAAAAACTAAACAAAATTGAAATTAATTAATTTTGTTTAGTTCTCTCTTTTTATGTAAATTGATTGGTTTAATTTGATTTTCGATTTTCATTTATGAAAACAAACCAAACTAAATTAAATCGAACTCATATAATTATATATATATTTTTATAATTACATATTTATATATGATAAGATTTTAATTTATTATTATTTTTATAAAAAATGTTAAGATTAATTTATTATTTATATCTATTTAATTATACTTTTATTAATATTTTTAAACTAATTTATTATTAATTAAGTTATGAAAGAAAAAAAAATTAAGTTAAATATAATTTTTTTTAAAGAAAAAGTATTTAATAAGAAATTAATTGATTTAAATGAAATTAAACTAATTAATTTAATTGCTCAAATCTAATCAAATCAAATCCCGAACAATCTTAACTTATATTAGGCACACGACTGCCATGGAAATGCTAACATTTATGGCAATAATAAGAAACTGTGGCATGCCTTCTATACTTAATAGCCAGGTTATGTGAAGAACTTTAAACAAATTGTTAAAGTTCTTAGCCAAAGTTATTTTTTTTTTTAGTAGAAAGAATATTTTTTCATTTTTTTAATATTGGAAAAATTAATGAATTAATAAATGAATTTTTTATGTTAAGAAAAAAAGAAAAAACTTAGAAAAAATTATTTTCTATTATAAGGTTCGGCATTGTTATTTAAAAATAATTATTCTGTTAAAATAAATTATTAAAAAGAATAATTTTGTCTCAATTTTTAAAATGTATAAAATATAGTTTATGATATTTATTTTTAACTTTAAAATGTAGTATTTAATCTATGAATATATTTTAGATATATAAAAAAAATTTAAATAATAATAATAAATAATGACTCCAAATAAAATTTATTTATGGTATCAAAAATTTAAATTTTAAAATTATTATTTTAAAAAAACTTTACTCAGACTCAACTTAAAAGATTAATCTTGCAAGTATTCTTCCGTGAAGTTGACGGCGAGATTGATTAGTGATTTTCCAGATGCATGTTCAGTTTTTAAATTGAGCTGAATTTGACCCGATGACGTAATTGATTGCATCATATTTCACAATAGACAAAGTAAAATTTGAAAAAGCAACTTAGGTTTGCTGACTTAAGCCGTGACATATGGTATTAATTATATCGTGCCATCACACGAACCCAGAACCATGACGTGTTTACTTTATTTTGTTATGATATTAATTATTTTTTGTACAACGTCTATATTAATTTTAATTATTAATTATAAATTATATTTTATAACTTTTAAATATTTATTCTTAATATCATTAATTAGTGATATTACTATAAAAAATAAAAGATAATAAAAATATTAATAAAAAATACAACTATTACTTTAATATTCACGATATAATTAAAGTTTATATTATTTATTTATAATAAAATTAGTTTAAATCTAATAAATATTATTTGATAAAGTATATTAAATAATAATTTAATTTAAATGATATTATCAAATCTTACTTTTTTTAATTTTTTTATGATTTTGATATATGTACAATCACCATCTAAATTAAATTACTAATTTTTGATTCTTCAATTAATTCATTTAGGGGATACTAATATCACTCAAATAAAATTATTATTTTTATATTCCTCTCTTTTTAAAATACATACACTAAGTATTAACACAATCAAAATAACAATTATTAACAAATGATATGCATATTATAATTTGAAATAAAATTTGATTACCAATAGCAACACAAATCCCAAAATCCCAGAAACAAAAAAAATGCCTATGTATGATAACCTACTAAATTAATTAAAATACAAGAGTAACACTACACAATTTGAATTAATTAATTATTAAATTAAATTAATTATTTATTTATATATTTTTAATTATAAATTTATTAACCATTTAATCATTTATTTAATTATATTAAATTAACTGACTTATTTCATATTTTATATGTCAAATTACTTAGAAGGTATCAAAACCAAGATTAGAGTCAAGCCAAAAATTGAGAAAATTGCGCCGAATCGCGGTTACACTTGTCTGCTTTCATTGAAAAGCTCATCTTCCACGTCCACGCTATTCCATACTCTCTCTATAAATTAACAGGCCTGAGCCTCTTTGCAAGTCACTTCTATTTCCCTCTGCACCTCTGTATTCTGGAGCTTTCTCTCTTCCTCTTTCTCTTTCCAGTGTTTCTTTCTTTCTTACCAAGCAATGGCGGATGAGGTGGTTCTGCTAGATTTCTGGCCAAGCCCTTTTGGGATGAGGCTCCGGATCGCACTGGCTGAAAAGGGTATCAAGTACGAGTACAAAGAAGAGGACTTGCGGAACAAGAGCCCTCTGCTCCTTCAAATGAACCCGGTTCACAAGAAGATCCCGGTTCTCATCCACAATGGCAAACCCGTTTGCGAATCTCTGGTCGCTGTTCAGTACATTGATGAGGTCTGGAACGATAGATCCCCGTTGTTGCCTTCTGACCCTTACCAGAGAGCCCAGGCTAGATTCTGGGCTGACTATGTTGACAAGAAGGTACCTTTCTTGTACTTCATTACTCTGTTATTTTACCTCCGATTTCTTTACCATTGCTTTTGATTATTTGCTTTCAGTATAGAATGATGTAATTGGGTCGTTTCCTAGTTGCCGTCTGTTATTAATTCTGACTCTTTTGGATGTAAACTGGGATATGTGATGAGATGCATAAGCAATGAAAATAGTAGTGTGGTACCCATTTGGAATTAGCTACTTTTGTTAGACCTCTTCTTCCAAAATTGTAAGTTGTTGGGCTACTTTTCATGTTTGAAAGTTTTGTTCTTTGATTCTTTAGCTTTTTTTTTTTAAAAAAATTATTATGCCTTCTTTAGCAGTATGTAGCAGCAAAGGATCCTGTTTATCCGTGATTAGGCAGTAATTCGCTATTATATTAGAAAGAAATTTTTTTTAATAAAAAAAATGGGGCATCTTTGTTTTGTTCTTATACCCAGTTCTTTTCTTTCTCTCACTTTTGGAATACTTTTATGTTTGCCATGGCCTCCTGAAGCATGAGAAATTATGCACGAGTTTGTTTCCATTATATATTTTGGTTCTGTGATAGGCATTAGTCAGTATTGGTTCTTAATGGTGCTCCCCCTTTCTCATTCATAAATTTATGATCTTCGAGAATGTTAATTCTTAAATCTTAATGTCAATTAGATATATGACGCTGGAAGGAAGGTGTGGACAACAAAAGGAGATGAGCAAGAGGCTGCCAAGAAGGAATTCATTGAGGCCCTTAAATTGCTGGAGAAGCAGCTGGGGGACAAGACTTATTTTGGAGGAGACGAGCTTGGCTTTGTGGATGTAGCACTTGTTCCATTCTACAGTTGGTTTCAAGCCTATGAGACCGTTGGCAACCTCAAGATAGAGGCTGAGTGCCCCAAGTTCATTGCTTGGGCCAAGAGGTGCATGCAGAAAGAGAGTGTTTCCAAGTCTCTGTTCCTGACCAGCAGAAGGTGTACGATTTCGTTGTGGAGATGAGAAAGAGGTTTGGCATGGAGTAGGTTGGAGGTGACATGACCATAGTGAAGTACTTGTCTTTCTTTGATCATCACCTTCACCTTCCAAATAATCATGTAATAAAAGGGCACTTAGATTTGCCAAACTTCATACTTTCAATAGGAATTTATGGGTTTTGAAACATTTCAGATGTATCTTTGATGTGATTGTCGGTCTTATAATCGAGTCTTTTCTTCATTACGTATACTTTCACTCGCTGGTTGATAGCTCGTGTCAAAATGGTTTGTTCCATAATTGATGTTGCTTCTTGGTGCAGTAGAAACGGTATTACAAGGGACAAAGAAACAAACTAGTACATTACAGAATACAAAAATTAGCTAAAACATACTAGTACTACTATCATGTCACCGTCCTAATTAAGACTTCCAACATCTTGGATGTTGCCAGGTGGTGGGTATTGTTCCGTTACCTTTTTTGACCTGTGTTTCTTATTCACACTAGGGCTAATTAAGCACTAAAACCAGACCTCTATTCTCATAGTTGACACCAGGGATATAAAGAGAATCTATACAACTTCCTTTGACAGTTTCGTCGACAAAATCTACTCCTGTAAGGGATGATTTCTCATTCTTCTCTTTGAAAACAAAACACCCAATTCAATGGTTGTGGTGGCAAAAATAAGAGCTGCATTATCTGAACAAGCAGCAGCCTGGGAGGAATCCAATCACTGGGTGCCTGTTTTGATTAGCTTAGCTTGTGTTTATAATAAAATTGTCACAGACAAAATGGCAAAAGCTGTTTTTTTTTTTTTATAAAAATTAAAACAAAACATGTGCCTACTCTTCACAGGTCTATTAGGCATGCATGCTGCAACCAAACTTCATCTGACTGGAGGGTTTCCCCATCATATCTGACATCATCTTCTCTCTTTCAAGATTCAGGAATGTAGTTAGAACCACATTGGTCTGTGGACCCCGGCTCGGCTGCTCCCCTTCCTTCTATTTGTCTTTGTGCTATTGTTTTATAATTCTGCGTTTCTGTGTCTTTGTTGCTTCTGTTTTGTCATTCCTTCTTGTAATAGCCAAAAAAATGAGAAAAAGAACTCCCCCAAAATGCCTTATTAGCCGTCTGAATCAAGTACGGTTTTCAAGAAAAGACACACAGATGATCTCAAAGGGAACAATATGAATATGCCATAGAAATATCCGTATCAGGGACCCACGTCGTTCTTGGCTGGAATAGTTTACTGCTATTTCAGTTTCCATCCTACTCCACATTCTCTGCAAATTGACAGGCCAAACCCCTGTGCTACTCGCTTCTGCTTTCTCTCAAGTCTTATCCTTTAGCCTTTCCCTTAACAGTTTCTCTAAGCAAACCCTTACCCCAGCAATGGCAGATGAGGTGATTCTGTTGGATTTCTGGTCAAGCCCTTATGGGATGAGGGTCCGAATTGCACTAGCGGAAAAGGGTATCAAGTAAGTATGAGTACAGAGATGAGGACATGAGCAACAAGAGCCCTTTACTCCTTCAAATGAACCCAATTCATAAGAAAATCCCAGTTTTTAGATGTGCCCTTTTTCCACTCAATTGAGATTTGAAAACCAGCGGAACCAGTTCTTTTTTTTCAATCCAATTGTCTTTGGATGTCACTTAAATCTCGACATTGATTTGGAAGTTATTTAAATTCATATTTTAGGCACAACTAAAAATACGTTTGGCCACAGAATAATGTGCTCAAAGTCTATTTTGAATCCGTTGATTCTAGATCAATGAACTCTGCATAATGGAAACTTAGAAGTCTTAAAGCCACAACAGAAATTTCTGTAGCAAAGAACATAACAGTTACAAGGCTAGAACCATAAGGTTTACTCTTATTATTCACACCACAAGTGTTCAATGCACATTGTGGCACTAACTCATCCTAATCCAACTTCCAAATTCACTGAACTATTGATGTACTTTGGTACATGGGTTCACTATGTCTCCTTAGTCTAACCCAAATTTCTTCTTGTAATCCAAAACAGACTCATAAATCTCCTTCTCATCTGCAAGAGATTTAGATACGCTTTCCCTCTGCATGCATCTTTTAGCCCATGCGATTAGTTTAGGACACTTTACTTCCACTTTGAAGTTGCCAAACGTCTCATAAGTATAAAACCAGCAATTGAAAGGTATCAGAGCAACATCAACAAACCCAAATGTGTCACCCCCAAAATAAGGCTTGTCTCCAAGAACCTCCTCCAACTGCTTCAAGTTCTCTATGAAGCCCTTCTTTGCCACCTCTTGCTCATCTCCCTTTGAAGCCCATGTTCTCCTAGATACATGATACACCTGCATTTTAGCGCATGAGTTGTTATTGACAACTTTCTAGGACATAGATGCTGTAGATTTCTTATCTTAAAAATCTCAAAATTGAGCACCAAAAATTGACATCTACCTTCTGATCTACAAAATCAGCCCAGAACCTGGCTTGAGCTCTTTGATGGGGATCAGAGGGAAGCAATGGAGCTTTGTTCTTCCAAACCTCATCAATATACTCAACAATAATGAGGGACTCACAGATGGATCTCCCATCATGTATGAGAACTGGGATCTTCTTGTGAAGAAGCACCTGGCTAGCTGGGGTACGCGACGCGGGACGGAGGTGACTTTAGTGCGTTCATTCTGTGGAGGCTGCGGCGCGTTCGTTCTGCAGAGTGCGGAGGCAAACCTTCAACCCTCGACCCGACCCAAAACGACGCCGTTTTGATTTTTTTTTTTTTGTAAAATCAAGAGCAAAACTACGTCCTTTTGCTTAAAGAAGTTTAAAAAAAAAGGTTCAAAACCGGTAACCGTACGGACCGGTACCGGTTTGACCGGTTCAATCGGTTTGGGATCGATTCACCGGTTTTTGACCTCACCAGTTTTTGGAGGCCGCTCGAATCGGTGAGGGGACCGGTTCCCGATCCGACCGGTTGAACTGGCAAGTCCAGTCCGATTTTCATAACATTGGAAATAAGTACTAAAAATTAATCTGCTTGTGGAAATTAGTCTTTATGCAATTCGAGATTTATTTTACATGGAACAATTTTTTCAGCTTTAAGCCAACAATATGCCTTTAGGCCAGTGTACTGGCAGCTGCCATGTTTGCATCAGATGCAAGTAAGCTTTAGAGAAAATAGAGATGCAGACAAAGCATCACAATGAAGCACAAATCAAATCTTCATTTTGCTCAACAAAACAATTAGGCTAGGAAAAACTATTATGCAGATATATCTAACTTTCAAACAAATAGGAAAAATATAACCATCTATGGTCCTAAGAAATAGAGGTATTTGGTATTGAGCTTGTTTTGCTTTTCTTGATAGTGCATGCCTCCCTCTGAATGGTTTGCTCCTCCATTCTTGATCAACATCTTAAAAAGAAAAACCAGAGTTTAATAAAATTATGCTCTTTTCACTGTTAAATTTATCATACCACACAATCAAACATAACCAAAAAAAAAAAAGAAGCTTATTTAAGGTTGCAAAAGGGTATCACATATAAAACCAATTCAATCAAATTTCTAAATTTCATAAGAGATAATTTTCCTTGGCATATTTTTAGAACCAAAGAACAACTTCAATGCTTACATGCTAAATTTGAAATGCAACAATTGAAAAGAGAAAGAAAAGAAACTCAACGTTTGCTTGTTTCAGTTTATCTTCCTTCAGTTTATTCAAGTTGAATATGGTCTTAAACCATTTCTTTGGACTCATTTCTATTTCCCAAGAAGGTAATCACAGGAAATAGCCAACAATTGACTTGCACAACAACATTCAACCAATTTATAGTAAATCTCACGCATAAACTCAGAGCGGTTTAAATTTATTTCTTCCATTAAGTGTTTCTCATGTAAATAGTAAAATACACAGACCAGACATATTTCTTTGAAGGGCAAAAGTAGATAGTACGGTTTCTCATGTTGTTAAAAAATTAGATAATATACTTGCTATCAATAGTAATGGACCATGAAAACGAAAAAAAAAAAAAAGTCATAGACAAAATAAAATATAAATGCTAAATCATGCTATAATATAAAACAGAATCTAGAACCCCATCACCCCGTTTTTTCCGAACAAGTGTTCTGCAATATCTATAACTACCCTATTTTTGACACTTTCCCAATTTCCTTGTAAATTAATGAAGAGTACCCTTTCATTGTGATCTTCCTCACGTCCTCCATAACTATTTTCCTCACCTCCTCCATAACTATTTTGCTTGTAAATTAAAGAAGAGTACCCTTTCATTGTGATCTCCCTAGCATTTCTCCGGATTATTAAGAAATAATATGATTGATACTGCCCTTAAAGGAGTTTAGACTTCAGAGGAATCCATAACTATTTTCCTTATACATGTTGAAAGAAATAATTCAAGGGTTCTCACTTTTTAAAATAAATTGTTAATTCAAATTATCATCTAGTTCCACAAACTCACTATCTTCTTACTGAAGTGCAGTGTTATGCTGGAAGTGGAAAACCAGTGCAATATTTAAATAACTGGCAGTTGAAAAAATTTGTAGAAATTAGTCTTTATGCAATTAGAGATTTATTTTACATGGAACAACTTTTCAGCTTAATTTAAGCCAACAATATCTATGAGTCACTCAGCCAAAAGCAGCACTTGGTGCCCATTAACAAAGCAAAAGACACTCACTGACTTTCCTTCCACTTCCCACGGCGTTCCATTCTCAATTTCCTTGTGCGTGAATGAGTCACAGAGAGAGAGGCTTAACACCTGAAAATCATCAACAAATTGAAGTTAGTGAGTGCAAGTATTTGGAGACAATAATTAAATATATCATAAATATAGCAGCAAATAGCTAATAAGAAACAGTAAATAAGATAGAATAGTACACACTTCAATGAATTTATATATGGCGTTATGATTTATGCGCATTTGACAAAAACTTAATCCTAATCTATGTTCATTCTTGGCTAACAATGCGTACAACTGACCTGTGCCCCAAACACAAAACAATAAAAAGTTTCCCCATTTTGCCTTCAAATACATCTAATAGCATATTAAAAGTTTCAAAATCATATATTGCTGATCTTTCAACTTTCTCGGGGAAAAAAAAAAGCAAGGCTCTTTGGAAAAAAAAAAAATCAAGGAACAACATTAAAGGCTTTCCCTTTATTTTCTTAATAAAAAAATGGTGGTGAAGAAACGTAAAAGTAATAAACCGTTTGCTCTGTTTCATATACCAGAGATGAGAGAAAGCGAACCCCTCTCTCTCTTGGCGAATTTCTTCTTCAGTTAGGACTCTTGTTAGAAAAATTCTCACAACACCAGAGAGCTATATTTTCTTTTCATCACACCAGAAAACAACAACTACTTTGCTTCTAATTAATTATATACAATCCTATTTGCTGTCTATAAACAGAAACATAGAAAGCCAAAAGCACAAGTACCTGTTCGTGAAGAAACATTCCGGCACAGAAGCTTCCTAGACAAAGAAAAAAACCCATTTCCTATGTAAAACTTTTCTAGTACCAAGTTCTACTGCTCCTCCGTTCCTTGCTCTTTCCTTCTCCACAAAAAAACCAGAAAAAAAAAATTCAGAGAGGAAAAAAGGAAACAACGATCATATAAATGTAGAAAGAGAAAAAAGAAGCCACCTTTACAACTTTTATGCTACCGAGCATCTTGCCGTGGGTAGAGACGGGAGGGAGATTCGGAGACGAGAGGAAAGGGATAATTAAGAGTTAACGAAAACAAAGAAGAGACAAGTGATAGATGGGGAGGAAAGGGATGATTTTGAAGAAGGGAGAAGTGGAGCTCCGAACTAGATGAGTCGAGAGAAAAAGAATGGAATATGGATAGAGGCGGAATTGGGAATGAGACAGGGATTCAAACTTCAAATAGACTCACTACGTGGCATCCATTTAGAACGAGACGTGGTTAACAGAGGAAGCGAGTACTGTTGCAAAACATTGCGCTCTCAAGAAAAGGTTGATAAGTTAATAACACTCTCGTTTGGTCATTAGTGAGATAGATATGGGTGAATAGGTGACATGGCACATATTGTTCAAATATGAAAATTTAATGTGGTATTTCAGTCACTATTAATATATTATGTTTTTAAATATAAAAAATATAATTTAAAAAATATGATATTTCAATTAAAAAACTTTTCTTTTTAAATGGGTTAATTTTTTTTAATAAATTTTTTTTATGATTTAGTGTGTGTTTAAATTAATTTATTTTACGATTAAAATAATTTATAATTAAATTTTTTTAAAAAAAATTAAAAAATATAATTTTTTTTTAAAATTTTTTTTACTCAAACATGCTATTAGAGTCATATAAAAAGGAATGAATTATATACGGACATGTCTCTAAATTATTATGTCACCACAATTTGGAGGGTCTTTTGGTAGAAAAAAATTGTATGAAAAATCTCACTCAAAGCTACCCTACCAAACATAGCCATTAAGGAGAGTGGAAGTGAATTGAACTCACTTCTACGAGGCTCACAAAATACAATTTACTTCATTCGGTGTAATTTGCACGAAAAAAGCGAACTTAATCTTAACATAGCTATGGATAGAAATGTAAAATAATAAAAACACATTGCTAAATTTTTATAAATTAGGTTAAATTATTGATAAAATCATGTTTCCCTTCCATTCTTTTCTTAATTTCCTTTATACCCAACAACACAAATGGAATTTATTCATCTATTCACTTTTTTTTCTTTTTATTTTTCATTTCTTTTGTTTTTCATCTTAAAGACTAAACAAAACGTTTGATTTAGCAATAAATATAGCAATGACCTAACTTTTTTCTTTAGAAACTAGAGGAGGATGAAGTAAGGGTGCAATATTTATAAATATTGATTAAAAAATTAGTAGTTTAGAATTTGATAAAATGCAAACATATAAATAATAAATTATGAATTTATTAAAATTCTCTCCTTTAATTTTCTTATTATTGGTTATCTACTTACATTTTATTCTTTCAAGTGTACTATTCACTTTAGATGATCTAAATCCTGAAAAGGAGATTTAGCAACAAAAAAAAAAAGAATCAACTGCAACTATATATCTAGGTTATTTGTTTAAACTTGGGATAGTTCTAGAGAATAGAAATACCTTTTAGCCAATAAGCTAATTATATTAATTACTAAAAATATTAATTAATTTTGTGAAATGTGATTATTCAATTGTAACAAACTTAGTTATTCAATAAAAATTAATTTTTTTTTCCTATTTTACCTTATCTTTTGCAGTTTAGTAAGGTAAGGTAATAACTCAGTAAATCTATAGAAAATTGTATGTGGTGGGTAGGATAATTTATATTGGATATATGATTATATATCATGATCTAATTGGTGAGAGAATGAAGAATTAGAATGGAGAAGAGAAGTGGATCAGAATATCCCGAGAGGAAGAATCATCAATAAGGAAAGCTACATATCAGGATGGTGAGAATAAACACTAGCAAAGATTTACTTATGCAGTTTCTTCTTATGAACCAAGATCTTATTGATTACATGAAGGGAACATTACTATTTGATCTTCCACTACTGAAACCATGGATGTCAACATGCATTAATTTTATCACCAAAAGCCAAGCCACGAATCTAGGATGAAATGTTCTCCTTTATTTATCTTACACAAAGACTCACAAGCAGATCCCACTCACTATCATTTCCCAACTCTTACTCAATTTTGAACCTCTTCTTAATCCCCAACACAAAGTCATAGACTTTATGTGGGTCAGGAAGTGTCTTGGAAACACTCTCCCTCTGATGACACCTTCTGACCCATTCCATGAACCTTGGGCACTCTTTCTCCACACTAAATTTGCTGAAGGTCTCGTATGTGTAGAACCTGCATGTGATTGGTAACAAGGCAATATCCAAAAGGCCAAAATGATCACCTTCAAAATAAGGCTTGTCTCCAAGTTCATTTTCCAAGAGTTTCAAGCACTCCACGAACTCTTTCTTAGCAGCCTCTTGGTCTTCTCCCTTGCTAGCCCACATCCTCCTCCCACAATCAGCTATCTGCATAAATCAAGTTTGACATCAAATTAATGTCCCTACTTTTGCTCATAATTAGCAGTTATATCAAATTTGCATAAGCTTATAATATTAAAAATAGTTTCACACCCAAATTAAACTACTAGATTACATCAGCTCAAGTCTATAGCTTAAGAAAATGAATAAGTTCATATTTATTAAGACTAAACTGTTATTAAACCATTTCAAGTTTAGTTACATAGGAGGTGCAAGCACCAAGATAGGGGAGGAGGATAAGTAGCCTCATAGAGCTAGCATTGAACCTCCGACATTATTACACTATAATCTTAGAGACTGAGGCCGGTGTGAGTTCATCTACAAGCTCGTTTGGCAACTATTTCAAGTTTGTACAAAGAGCTATATAAGTTGAAACACATGTATATAGCTATATGTCATATATATAAAAGAGCTTTAGCAATTCACCCAATTCAATAAATAAAGTAAACTTGTCCAAATGTGAGAGAGAAAGCTGACCTTTTTGTCAAAGAAATCAATCAGAAACCTGGCTTTGGCTCGGTCGTAAGGATCATCAGAGGCCAGCTGGTTTCCTTGCTGCTTCCAAACCTCATCAATGAATTCAAGGATGATGAGGGACTCGCAGATGGGCCTGCCATTGTGAATGAGGACCGGAACTTTCTTGTGAGTGGGATTTGATTTCAGGAGCAAGTCGCTCTTGTTCTGATCTTCAAATACGTCTTTTTCTTCCTTGTAGTGGAACTGAACTCCCTTCTCTAACAAGGCAATCTTCACTCGCATAACGTAAGGACTGGTCCAGAACCCCAGAAGAACCACTTGTTCCATCTTTTTTTTGCAGCTAGATGAGAAACTTACCTGTTGATTCTCTGTTGATCTTCAAGTGTGACAATGTCTTTGCTCGCTCTGTTATTTATAGCACTATAATAAATAGGCCAAGTTCTGTACGCTATAGCTATTTCCATTATAAAAAAAAAAAAAAAAGTTCACAAAGTATATATGAGTGTTTGACAAGAAACTATCAAACACTTTGGACCTTCTTAGAGTCCTAATAGTACTCAACTTTCCCATCAGCGAAAAACAATATTTAATGTACTAGTTTTGAATGTAAAGGCATCATAAATGTCTTTTTTGTTTGACTGGTGATACTCTCACACACGAAATTCATTTTTTTTACGTAAAATTTAGATTCAACTTTTTGAAGGATTTAATTTAATTATTCATACATCTAACACCCAATACTCAATATGAAACGTAACGATCATTATCATTTTTTTTTTGAGTTTTTTATGCAGTTTTTCCTGCTGAATAGCCCTTGAATCAAACTCTGAAGTTTGAAAAATATTGCCTTTAATTATAATTTATTTGGCACTATCGCCGCCTCTTCTATGAAATTTGAAATTATTAAGGTTGGTTTAAATAATACTTCCACTCAAGGCCAATTAAATAAGAAAATAGACAACCTATGTCACACCATCACTTCAGATCTACATCTTTAATTAGGTTTTCATGCTTTTTATTTTTTTTCCCGAATAACCCTTGAATCAAACTCTTAAGTTTGAAATCCATGGTGTGACTAAGTGCTAAATAAGTTACAACTCCAATTTGATAAGTTTCACCTATAATGTTAAGAGTACAAATCTTATTGAAAAACATTTTGTGTGAAGGAGTAATCTCCTTATCCCAAACGAGATTACACTTCCTTAATTCTCATTGCATTTCTTTATTCGTTGCTTGGATTCTATTTCTATAGATGGTTTGGAAATTTTAATTTCCTCCAAATTTCTAAAAACTCTTCTTTACATGTTTCATGCTGTTGTCTGCTTTTACGACACCGGGACCAAAATGAAATTAACAAGGAATCATTTTAAGATAAACCACATTGGTTTTCTTTCCCATCCTCTTTCCTTCGTTTCATGTTGTAAATTTGTCCCCCCCCCCCCCCCCTTCCCAAAAAAAAAAAAGTCACTTCTTGACCGCAAAATTTGTCACTTAGGTACTGCAAAAATATTTTATGATTTTGAATGGCTTTAATGGTGTAAATCTCCACAAGGCTACTGAGAAACAAAATGGGATATGAATGCAGAATTCATATATTCTAACTTTACCGCTTAAACTCAGCAAGCGTAGCACAGAAAATTTACATGCTATATTTTGCCAAATTTTTGATAAAATCATGAACAAAGATAGTCATCATTACAACTTAAAGCAGAATGAACCTAAGAGTTGGGATGATCTTCGTATGTTCAACTAGGAATCAGAGGCATCATACAAAGGATGCCTTGTTAGAGATGAGTGAGGTTTGCTACAGCTAAATAAAATCATCACATCTACAGGTAAGTAGATTAGAGCTGCTTGATATTGTAAAGATGGAATTTTTCAGACAAAAGGAAGGAGCTTACACATGAAGAACACCTGGTTGCGTTAAAGCACTGGATTTGCTTCTCTGAAACTGACTGACATTCTTTTAGCTAAAACTACTACTTGATTTAATTGAGCCAGGGGACATGATTCGCCAAGATTTTTTTCTTTTCTGGCCATCATTGGCCAAGATTCAAACGTTGAGAAATGGCCGAGTTCCAGAATCACTCTCCGTGGAGGACGGAGTGAATGTTACGGAAGACCATCTGCACAAACCATGACATGCTAATTAGTTTTCTGAAGTATCAATCAATTGATCGTAAGTAGAAGTCTGCAATAGAATAGAAGTTTAAAAATGTATAAATATCAAACCCAAGGGCAAATATATAACATGAAGTTGGTATTGCTACTTGCATGTTTAAACTAACATACTTCATACTTGTATCTGTGTAGGAAAGTGACTATGCAGGGAGAATTTATTTAATGAAAAGGATTTGTTTTTTTGTTGTATGTTACGGGTGTCCCAGCCTTCATGTAAATCAAGACTCCCTCCAAGGGCGATCTTAAGGGCGCACTGTTTAAAATTTTACTAATCTAGCTAGTGAAAAAAGAATGAGTGATTCATAAATACAGTATTTATTATTATTAGTGGGTCAGTGGCAGTGATACAGCATAAAATTTGGTGAAGCATTGGATTAAGGTAAATTTAGATAATTCAATTGAAGAATCTAAAGCATGATCTTAACCAGAAGAAATAAGAACCAATGAAAAAAGAAAAAGAAAAGCTTTGAGACAGGGAACAAGACATTTTTTCTCTTTAGAGGGATATGATTTAGCTAATATATCACAAGGAAGCATTAGAGGGCCTCATAATCTGAAAGGACTTATGAGAACTGAAATCCAAAGAGGCAAGAGGGGGGGGGGGGGGGGGAAGCAGTGTGTGTGTGTGTGTATAACATTGCCTGCACATCTTGCATTTATTTATATATTAGAAGAGATCAACAATATCTATCACTGAACTGCTTCTAGTCTGCAATGTGAAGTAGTAGATTACAGATCAATATGAAACAGTCCATGACAACTGAAATTCGAAATAAGACTAGTGAATATAAACTTAAAAATAGCTTATCAGTTACCACCCATCCCAAAATGTATGAGGTGATTCATCCTCAATGAAATAATCCCATAAAATTTTCAGGGAACTAATTAATATTGAAAGATAGCTCTATTAGTATCAATAACCAAAAATAATTATGAAAATTTAAGCTTTCAAACCTTGGGAAGAAGCACCATCATCCAGTGGAGATTCTGATGTAGGAGATGATGGAGAATTGCTGACATATTCCCTAGCATCAATCAACATTGCAATGACCTCTCTCATTGTAGGCCTATTAAGTGGAGATGCACTGGTGCAAAACAGAGCAATTTTGAGAATGAGAGACATCTCTTCAATTGTTCTTTGTGCACTCAGATTCAATCGCTTGTCAAATAGTTCAGATGTTGGTACTGCTGCTTGAATTGCTCTTCTCACCCAGGTCACTAGATCACCACCCTGTTCCAAAGGTTGAACAGGTGACCTCCCAGTAACTAGTTCCAGCAAAACTACCCCATAGCTATAGATGTCACATTTCTCAGTCACCTTCATGGTGTAAAGCATATTCTGAAAAAATAATCAAGAAACTATAAGAAAAGCAAAAGGATTACTATGATGATAAGCTCGCTGATGTAAAACAACATCAACTTGGCATACAACTAATATAGACTTTTGATAGCATGCATTAAACATCTGGGGTTTGGTAAGGTAACCTTATTACTGAAAGCATCTTTTAATATGCTTTCTAATTATTATTTTTTCCATAAGCATTTTACCAGCTGATAAAAATAAAAATTGGCAAGTAAAGCATAACAAAAGAATAAAATGGGGCTCAATCATGCTAATCAGTAAAACTATTATTGCTGCACCTATGTAGTGAGTGAACACGAGACAGAGATGAATAGTACATATAACATATAGCATGTAAAGGAAGTACCATAAATTGAAAAAATGCAAATTTACTGAATATTTTAGGAGAAAGCATTAAAAAAGACCTTGCTCTTAATGGTTTTACTGAAATTGCCTTTTTTTTTTCCAGTTACATAGGAGGTGCTAGCAGCTGCATAGGGGAGGCGGATGGTGGGCCTCAAGAAGGATCAAACCTTTAACATCATCACACCCCATTCTTAAAGACTGAGGCTGATGCAGTTCAGCTACAATCTCATTTGACAAATTTTGGTTTTTAATAGAGCCAGCATATATATAAATTAAAGAGCATTCTCCCATCAGTTACTCTTACCTGGGGCAATGTAGCCATATGAACCTGCCACAGCAGACATGGATTTTGAGTAGGAAAAATCAATCAACTTTGCCAAGCCAAAGTCTCCAACATGAGCCTGAAACACTTCATCAAGTAATATGTTGTTTGACTTTATATCACGGTGGATGATTTGAGGTTTGCAATCATAATGAAGATAGCATAAGCCTTCTGCTGCTCCCAGAGCAATTTTATATCGACAACTCCAATCCAGTGCACATGTGTCTGTGCTTGAATGAAGTTGTTCTCCAAGGCTTCCATTTTCCATGTATTCATATAAGAGAAGATTAGAATCCTCATGATAACAAAATCCATACAGCTTCACAATGTTTCTGTGCCTGATCTTTCCAAGGGTTGAAATCTCTGCAAGGAAGCTTCTGTCAACATTTGCTCCTTCTCCACGTGAATTCAGCTTTTTGACAGCAATCAATTCACCATCATTCATAACAGCCTTGTAGACGGTACCACAAGCTCCTCTTCCTATAACTGCAGCTTCTGAAAAATTGCCAGTGGCTTCCAAGAGATCCTGATATGTAAAGCCTTCTTTAGGAAAGTAATAGTTATCTAGGACATGAGGCTTTGTTTGCCCTTCAACTGAAACAAAAGCAGGGCTACGACCCCTCATGGCCCAACATATACAGACTATGAAAATAAGAGAAACTAATCCAACTACCCCAGAAACAATGCTCACTATCTTTTCCCTTGATGAACCATCTCTGAACCAGCTTGGTTTTGTAGCACGAGATGAAGATATAGATGGATGACAATGATAGGTACCTACTCGGCACAACCCATTGTTTCCAGCAAAATTTGTGGAATCCATCCTTCGAAATGCAGGGGTGTCGGGGACAGTTCCTACCAGGTTATTGTTAGATACATTGCATACTAAAAGACTGGGTAGATTACCAATTGATGCAGGAATTTCACCAACAAGTTGATTGTCATTTAAATAAAGGGATTCTAACATCTGTAAGTTGCCCAGGCTGTCAGGAATTGTGCCAGAAAGTTTGTTGTGGCTCACATTAAGGGCAATCTGAAGAGCAGAAAGTCTTCCCAAATGAAAAGGGATGCTCCCTGAAAATAGGTTGCCACCTAGTTCGAGCTCCGTCAGACGAATAAGATCCCCCAAAGTGCCTGGTATTTCTCCAGAGAATCTATTGTCAGAAAGTTTCAACAGCTCCAAATTCACCAGCTTGCCAATTTCATTTGGAAGGTCACCAGTAAACTGATTCCTGCTAAGGTCAAGCCTCTGCAGTTTTACACAGTTTCCCAACTCGTGAGGAATACTTCCACTGAGACCATTAGAGGAAACATTGAATGAGACAAGGTGTGCCAAATTTCCAATCTCAGAAGGGAGATACCCAACAAAATAATTATTTGACAAGAGAAGCCTCTCTAAATTCTTAAGTTGACCTATCCCTGGGTTTATTAGCCCAGAGAATCGGTTCTGATATAGTTCAAGTGCAGAAAGATTATGTAGTTCATAAAATTCAACGGGGAGGCTTCCTGTCAACTGGTTGTCCCCCAGCATTAGCTGCACAAGAGACTTGCATGTTTTCAGGCTATAAGGAATATTTCCTAACAACCTATTTGACCCAAGGCTCAGGAATTGCAGTTTCTGATATTCACAAAGATGGACAGGTATCATACCACCAAGATTATTTGCAGATATATCAAGAATAGTAAGGTTTCTATTAGCTCCAAGAAGGGGAGGAATGTTGCCCTCAAGTTGATTGTCGAATAGCTGCAAATCCTCCATGTATGTAAGATTTTGAAACTCTAGTGGAATTGTACCTGTTAAGTTATTCATTGACAGGTCTAATTTTTTTAGCAGCCTTAACCGCCCAAGCTCCCGAGGAATCTGTCCCTGCAGATGGTTTTCAAATAGATGAAGCAAGCTAAGATTAGAGATCTGACCCAACTCTTTGGGAATGATCCCACTCAAACGGTTTTCGGATAGATCTATCTCAATAGCACTTGCACAGTTCCCTAGCTCTGGCGGAATTGTTCCATTCAACTGGTTGGTGTATAAGTAAAACCTCTTCAACTGGGATAGCTTTCCCAGATCCTTGGGGAGAGCTCCACTAAATGAATTTTGATGCAAAGCAAGCAATTCCAGGCTACTAAGATTTCCAATCTCAGGAGGAATCTCACCAGATAAAGAGTTTTGCCACAGAATCAAATTGGTAAGGTTCTGAAGCTTTTGAAGCTCCCTTGGAATGGAACCTTCTAGCTGATTCTGCGCCAATCCTAATATCTCCAAGCTCATACACTCGCTAATTTCTGCAGGTATTGGCCCTGAGAGGCCATTCAGGCCTGCCCTAATAACTCTAAGCTGCTTCAACTTACTGATTGATGTGGGAATTCTTCCGGTTAAATTATTGCTATAAATGACTAGCTCTTCAAGTGAAGTTAAATTCCCAATCTCTTCAGGCACTTCACCATACATATAATTTTCACACAGGTAAAGCTTTCTAAGAGTCGTGATTTTCCACAGAGCGATCAGAAGTTCTCCATGAAACCTATTTGTACAAAGGTCTAAAATCTCTAAACTACGACAGTCAACAAGATCCTCAGGAATGGGGCCAGAAATGAAATTTTTTGACAAATTCAACTCAAGCAGCCGTGGAAGATCACAGATGCTTGGAGATAAAGCACCAGACAGATTAAGGTGATAAAGGTTTACAGAAGTTACCATTGAACCCGTGCAATGCACACCAGTCCAATTGCAAGGAGTCAAATCAGAAGAATTCCAGTTATGAAGAGTGTTTTGAGGATCAACAAGGAATCCTTTGAACTCCAAAAGACTTGAACCCTCTTCATTAACCGAACTTACTAGGACGATGCCAAGGCAAAACAATAGCATCAAGGAAAACACATTTTGGAAGTGGAAATTCCATTCCAATGCCATTTCTATTAGACAAAGCAAAAAAGCATCTAGGGGTGGCTTCCTGATCAGAAATAAAGAAACAGCAGTCAAAACGATTTGGCAACTTACTGATCAGAAAGCATATGGGAAATGAGAGCCGTTAGGAAGAATAATATGGAAAGCTTCAAAGAAGCAAAAACAAAAATTGAGAGCTTCAAGACAAAGCAGAAGATGAAAGAGAAAAACCAGAAAAAAAAATTAACGAAGTATGAAAGGAAAAGTAGCAACCTTGGTGGTGAGAACAACCAAATGAAGCAAAACCCAATTGAGAATCAACCCGTTTGGTTGCAGAGAAAAATAAATAGACCCACCAAAGCAATCAATACGAAACGCAGGGATAAGGGAGAGAGAGACACACACGCAGTGGCAGAGACCTACCCCTTACAGGGGGAAGTAGGGGCAGATAACGAGGAGAGAGAGAGAGAAAGAGAAATTAAAAGACATAACATTGATTGATGAGAGCATGAAAGCGGAGCAGAACCGTGAAAATCACGATGTCAAGAGGATCGAGGGTGTTGGGTCAACGCTGGGTTGGCACTTTACAGCGAAGTGGCGAAACTAGTTGCTGTGTTGTGCTTTGTTTCTTCTTCTCCTCCTCCTCCTTCTTCTTGCTCCTCTTTTTGCCTCTTCTTCTGGCAACCCACCACCACCTTCTGTACCCTTCCACTGTTACTATCATTCGTGTTTGACAGATTGAGTTGACGGGCAAACAATAAACGGTGTAGATTGACAGAGACAAGACGTGGAGGCTTCTCAGGATCACAATCTCCGCCATTGCTGCTGGGCCTGCCAATATGGAAATTTTTATGCGAATTTTCTTTCTTTCTCTGCTTCTTGTTCAGTCTCTGGTGTAATCATTTTCTCATGGACTCCTCGAGTCAGTGCAATAGTGCCAAACAGTTCCAACTTCAATTTCCTACCTCTTCTTCTTCTTTTGCCTACCGGGGCACGCTGATTTCCGCTGTATTTTTACGTTGGTCAACACAAATTTCTGGTTTATTGTGCCACCAAAAAATGATGTACTTTGAGTTTAAGATAATAGCAACAGGATACTCTTTTCTTCTCTTTTGCTTATCTAGAAGATTATGTATTTTCAAGTGAAAAAAAAAGACAGAGTAATAAGTTTGTTCAATGAAATGTTTAATTTACCTTTTAAGGCTATACTTCTAAGTTATCACCCTCAATTGCTAAAATGTCAATGGCAATAAAATGGGAAAAGATAGAAAAACAAAATAACTTATATATGGATCATGTTAGAGTTTAGAAGTATAAAATGCATTCTAATTTATTTCATTATCTAATTTGTACTTTAAGTTTTTTTTTTATGTTATACTAGCTTCTTGTTAAAGCCTTTGTAATAGGAAAAGAGTTTTTTTTTTTTCTGTGAGTATAAGGTCATACACTATGAAATATAAGGTCATACAATATGAGTTAACTATTTAAGATTAAGTAATTCAAAAGTACTTTAAGATCAAAATCAAATATATTAGGTACATTGCAATATATAAATAATCATTCGGGTCATTACTGTCATTGTTGTCTTCACTGTTGTAGTTGATAATGGCATAGTCAATATGTCATCCTCACTCTACCAAAAATAGATGTCGCCCTCATTGTGCCTACCCCTCGTAGAAAGGCAGTAAAATGCAAATTCCTCGTTGGATCCTTTGTATTGTTTTTCGTAAAGTTCTTTTGCTTTTGTCATATCACAATTGACATCATTCTTAGTTTCTATATGCGTATTATACTTTCTACATTTAATCGATTAATTAGGATTAGGATCATTTAAGCTATGTTTTGGATTTTAAAAGAGAATAGACTGGAGTAATTTATAATAAAATATTTTAAAATACCTAACGTAAAGTAAAAAAATAAATAAATATTACTCTATTATTTAAAAATTTTAATAAAAGAATAAAAGAAAATTTTTTTCTATTGTTTAGAAGTTATAATAATTATTAATAGAATAAAGTATATTATAAATTTAATTTTTAATATTATCTTTTTGATTTTTATTATTCTCTTTGTAATTAGAGTTATAAAACTTGAAAAGATAAATGATTAATTTTAAAAAAAAAAAACAAAAGAGGAACCACTTTATTTCAAACCCCCTAAATTAAAGGATATGAAAATTAATTTGGGAGTTTAAGTGGTGTGAAGTGGTTTGGGTTCTTCTCCTCAATCATTCTATTCCATTACTTAAAAAACTCTTAAATAATGAGTTGAGTCTTTTTTACTACTCTACTACATTATTAACCACTCCATCCAAGCATATACTTAAGTTAGATAGTAAAGTTAGAACAACAAGGTGTTGGTATTTGAAAGAAAAAATTGACCAACATTATTAGATTCCAGAACCATTATAGGTAATGTTTAGTTTTAGATAGTTTTTTTTTTCAAAAATGTTATTTTTACATTAAAAATTATTTTTTTTACACTTTTTACATGACAGATTAAGAGAAAATATGAGAGGAAAGAAGGGTTACATTGAGGTTATAATTTTGTCACGTAAAAGATGTAAAAATGAGGCGTAAAGTTTTAATATACATATAACATTTCAATTTATGTACAAAAAAATTAACATTTCTGTTTTTTTTTCAAAGATAGAATGTGGTTTGCGATAATAATATAAAAAGTTCACTGTTGATTTTCAGTCTTTTTTTGTTAAAAAAAAATTTTGGTCGAAGGGGTTACCCCATTTCAAGGTTGAGACCTTTAAAGATGTGCAATTTCATTGTACCAATTGAATCAATCTTTATTGCATTCATTTTCAGTCACTTGATAAAATTTATTGAGAGACATGTTGTATCAAATACATAGGAGAATGCAGTGAAGGCATGGGCAAGGGCAACAGACCAATTATTTTTTGTGAAAATAAAGACTGAGTGGCCATATGAATTTGGTCTTCCATTAAAGACGCCCCTTTTGAGATTATATATAAAATTTAAAACTATTAGAGAGGTATTAGCTTTACACAATTACACTGCAATAGAGAAGGACAAAGAGTGTGAGAGTCTGTTTCTCTTTTTGGTGTATTAGAGATGCAGGTATTCAGTTAAGGAAGAAGGATAAATGACTTGGTAAAGAATCACCTTCTGATATCATCATCATACTCCAAATTAAGTTACAAACTGGTTAACTAAAGAGAAAGTCTTTACATATGGGAGAAATAAACACCCTAGTTAATCCAAAGAGCAATGTTCTACATTCTACCAACCATTTCTACGAAATAGTTCTGAATTTTAATTACGTGCCGCTCAACACTATGTTTCTCAGTCAAAATATAGTAATATTTTTATAAAAAAAAAATTCATACGTGACAATGTCAATTCGAGTTATTGTTTGTAAGCCTTCTCACCAAATTGGTTTCGTATTAATGAGCATTCTCCTAAACTCAGTGAATATTATCAATGCTTTTAAGTCTTGTTTTCGTAGCAAGAGACTCCTCGATCGGTAAGCATATTGGTCCCGTACCATTTTCTGCACTGAGGAATCAATTTTAGGTTTATCTCTATTGCCATTTGTTTAATAATTTGACGTTGTTTCTCCCCCTTAGAATTTTCTCGGAAGGTGATGAATCCTGGACTTGCTGAAGTGATTGCACGACTTTCGCTAGCCAAGGAAGATGAGCTCGATTTATAGGCCTAATGGAGAGGTCACTTGGCTTGCCAAGTGCCAACTAATTGCCTCTTTTAATTCGACTGTGTTTCCATTTTACCTGAGTTAATGATAATGGAATCATTGTCATCAATTAACCTCCTTAATTGCAGATGAATGCAGGTCTAGAATGGCTTCTTTTGCCGAAGATTTTAAGTTCCAAGATCCCTTAATACCAACTGAAACATTGGTCACTAACGACCAAGTTATTAATTTTCCAGCGAGTGGCTCGCCAATAACCCTTTCTTAACTGGTTGCTGGAGAGGCAACATGACGAGAACTTGATGAAACTATTATGTTGACCAGCTAGGTGCTGATCCATATATAGAAGCTAGCTTGCTTGCAGAACTAACCGAAGGATTGATCCCAGTTTATTCCCCTTTCTTTCTGTTTTGAAGTGGGAGGTCAGGTGGATTCCAAAATTGAATCCAGAGTTTGGCTTCGTTACATTATTTACACCACTCCAGATGGAATTGCTAATCCTACTCCATTTACCATTTATACAAGAGTGTTTCCTTAATTTATACAAGGAGTACGGGTAGCAGATATAAAAATGCAATCTTGTGGAACATAAATTGATATGATGATCCCTTATGTTGTTTGTACTTTATACTTGATACTTGTTGTATATTTGAATTAGTTTATTTTATATTAAAAATAATTTATAATCAAAATTTTAATAAAAAAACTATTAAAAAAATGATTTATTCTTAAATATTAGGCTGAACCAAACATGTGTTTAATTCAATTATTACGAGTTTACTTCTCAATTCTCAGTCTCAAAAAAAGAAATAAAATGAAATGATTTAAGTCAAGGGATAAAAATATTTTAATATTCAGTTACAATTACTAGCAAATGTGAAAAATGGAATTCATTCAAAATACTATAATCATATCTATATATACACATGGTTTGAATAAAGCATTTGTATTATAAATTAGAATATATGACATATATATAATAGGTGGTCGTTCAATTTTTACCTTATTTTCTTCACAAAGTTGGATTGAAAATTTGTCAAAAAAAAGTTGGCCGGGTTGGAAATTTTTACTAAGAGTGGAATACAAATAGTTGTCAATCCATTTTTATTACATCTATTATTTTCTTTTGTGGTACCATTTTTTTCCTCTTAATTACCAAATAATATATGCAAAACATAATGTGAATCCTAACTATTGGATGATTATATATAATCATTCTCACTCCTCAATTTTATATACTATTTTCATTTTTAATCTTTTTTTTTTAATTTTTGGTAAGGTTAACTCTCAAATTTTTATTTTTACTAACTAACACCCTTAAATTAACTTACAAGTAGATTTTGTAATTTTTGGGCTAACCTTAGGATTTTCAAGTTAATATTAGAGAAACATTGATTGATGACAGAAGTAACCACCCTAACATGTGATGATGTTACCACTGCAAATAAAATAAGATGTAAAATTGCAAATGTAAGGGGGGAAAAGGCCAAACTCTAATTGACTTCTTTAATTTAAGTTTGATTCTTTAACAAATAGTCTATGTTATTTCAATTTTGATTATCAATACAATTTAAGCTTTAATCTATGATAAGTAACTCTTTTTATCTTTTAGGAGATAGAAGAAAGGAAAAGAAAAAAAAAAAAGAGAAGAAGAAAAGGGTGAATTAACTTAAGTGAAAATTTTGATAAAACTTGATTCAACAAGCGTGTTCCTAATTAAGTTTTTCCAAGTAAATTTGTACAATTTGAGATACAAAGAATTATATTACTACATAATAAAATTTTGAGTAGTTAAATCGTTAATTTAAAACTATATATATGATTATTTATCAAACGATCAAAATTTAAAAACATTTGTTTGCATTTTAGTTTTAAAAAAATTAACTGAAACTAATAGATTCAAGAACAAAAAAAAGGGAGTAAAAGGGCAACTTAAGCCAAAATATGAATCGTTTTTGTGTATTACTGTGATTCATATACAAAAGTCAACCCGGGTCATGAAAAATTACACACCCAAAATTGAAAACTATGCTCACTAATTACTCAAACTATGTGCCAATGTCCACAAACTCCATTCAAAAGCTAAATCGAATTGAGGCATATTAATTACTTAACCTTCTTATTACTATTTACATAATGATAATAATTACTATTACTATGATTAGAAAATGAGTAATATTTAGATGCCTTATTCCTCTTGAGATAGTCAAGCCCCTTCCACCACCATCTCCTTCTCTTGTGGGTCACGTGACTCACGTGTGACCTCCCCCTCCTCGAGAGCCCCCTCACCTCCGGTGGCCTATAGGTCCGAATCAGGGGCCACTTGATCCCATCAAAGAAGGGGTGTCGTTTAACGTCCGTGGCACCCCCGGCGCACCCTAGCCTCCTTCTCGGGTCCTTCACCAACAGCTTCTCTATCAAGTCCTTAGCTTCTGCCACCCCCTCTTCCTCTCTCTCCGCCGCGTGGAACTTCACATCCTTGGTCGACGCTATATTGCGCAGGGTGCTCTCCTTGCTACTGCCTTTAAACGGCGTCGTCCCGTACAACAACTCGTAAATGAACACCCCAAACGCCCACCAGTCCACGCCGTTCCCGTGGCCGTTGCCGGAGACCAGCTCCGGCGCCAGGTACTCGTGGGTTCCAACACAAGACCCCGAAAACGCCGCCGTCGGTTCCGCCACAAACTCCGCAACCTCGCATTCCGAAGGTCTCGCTCCCCTACGGCGAACTCCACCCAAACAGCTGCACCAGCGCCACTCCACCTGGCGGCGGTGGGCCCGACACTCGAACGTGGGGACCACATCGGCCCTGAAGCACAAGTCGAAGTCGGAGAGCATGATGTAGCCGTCCTCGCGTAACAGAACGTTCTCCGGTTTCAGATCCCGGTAGACCACGCCCAGCGCGTGTAGATACTCCAGCGCCACCAGCACCTCCGCGGCGAAGAACCGAACAGCCTGGACAGGGAGCCGGTTTCCGGGCTGCTTGCGGAGGAGGGCGTGGAGGTCCCCGCCGGGGCAATAGTCGATGAGGAGGCACGTGTAGTGCGAGACCTCGATGCGCGCGTAGAGCGTGGGGAGGAAAGGGTGGTCGAGCGCGGAGAGAATCTCCGCCTCCGTTTGCGCGTGGGAGAGCTTCTCGGCGCTGAGCAGGTCCTTGTCCACCACCTTCAGGGCGAAGTTGGCGTGGTCGTAGTCGCGTAGGCGGCAGAGGAAGACCCGCCCGAGGTTGCCGGTGCCGAGGTGGCGGAGGAGCTTAAGGTGGCGGAGGTGGAGCATGCCATCGGAGGAGAGAGTGGCGGCCGCTTTGATGGTGGACCAATGTGGGTCGGAGCCGCGGTGGGGCCGGTAGAAGACGGTGGAAGACGAGGACGTCGCGGCGGCGGCGGCGGAGGCAGTGGAGAGTCGGTCATTGAAGCTGAGAGTTAAGCTGCTGCGAGCCAAACTAGTGCGAGCGCTGGAGGAGGCGAAGGTGCGGTCGGTGGCGGCGGAGGCGGTGCTGGTGAAGCTGAGGTCGAGATCGGTATCGGGAGGAAAGAATGTGTCTTCGTCCATGGCGAATGGTTAGTTGCTAGTTGCTACCTATGCAATGCTGCTAATGACTACATGTATATATGAGCATGAGCCATTTACGTTGGTGTCTGGTTTTGTACATAAAAGAATGGGAAGTGATCGAAAGTGACAGTAAGAAGGTGGGGTCGAAGTTTCACGAAGGATGAATTTTAATTCGTTGACCCCAACTGTAGCAATCAACATATATGATCGACATGGACAGACAGATGCAGAGGTTAGGTTGACGAAACTGGGGTTTTATTTCATATTCTGACATTTTACTAATTATTTTTTAATAATAATAATAATAAATTGAGTTATTATTTATTACATTTATTTATTTTAAAAAGATGTAAAATAGTGTCACAAAAAATAACGGGGGAGGCGCATTAATAAATGTATGGACATGGGTGCATTAATAGTGGGGTGTGATGTGAGAAAGAAAAATGATGTAGTAATTAATTACTAAGTGAGGAGGAAGAAAAACTAGAGTATGGGAGATGGATGGGGGAAGCAAACGGCTACGTCGTGGGTGTTGGATTGGAGGGGAGCACTATTTATTAGGGAAGATTGACCAAAAGTGATTGGCTTTGACGTTTCAACGTTGTTATAAATCACTGTGTGACAGAGAAAGAGTTTACAAATACATGCAAGATGAGGAATCATATTAATCATCAATTAAAAAATGTGGATGTTTTTGCATGGTTTTGACGGCTTCTTGTTACTAATGCTAGCCAGCTAGCTAGGTGCAGGCCACTTGGCAAACCAAGACTTTCTTACCAGAAAACAGGGGAAGGTGTTGTAGTTGCTGCATGCGGTTCTACAAAATTATGTGCATAGCAAGTATCGAGGAAGATAATAACCAGAGTAGATAGACAAGGAGTGGGTATCATGAGGTGGTTTTCGCATTTAGCTTGGGAAAGCATTTAACAATTTTGATATTGTACTTTCCTTTGGAATTTGTCATCTGAGTTATTTTCTCATACGGGAGTACTTATAGGTCATATAATATTCTAAAACAGTTTATAATTATATATAAGGATGCATTAAGCTCAAATCGTGATAGACTTCTACAGTTTTGTTTTATATAGATAACCCATTTGATCATAAAATAACCCATTTCTTAAATATAAATATATTGTAAAGTTGAACAAATATCAATAAATTAAGGATATTATCTTTGTTTCAGCTATGTTTGAACAAAAGCATTGAAGCTGAAGCCTCTGTTCTAAGTTCTAACTGTATTACGGCCTATTCTAACCATTTGAAGAATGCAACTTTTAACGTTATCAGAAAAGTTCAATCAGAGGAGGAAAACTTTGATTATTAGCCTCGGAGAACTGTGTACCAACTATCAAAATCAATGTATATAATGAAATATTGTATAGTTTGTGATAAATTAGGGTTAAGGAAGGAAATGAAGGAGGAAAATGGGTGGCGATGATGGTCCCATGTGATGTGGAAGGGATCCAAGTGGGGAGGGAAGGTGTCAGCGATGCTGTCTGCCACGTGGTCAACATTGGCCCTACATTGTCGCCTACACAATTCAGAATTCTATATATATATTTTTTTCAAATCCTTCTATTATATAATATATTATTACTTGTGAGACGTGAGAGCAAGCTATATAACACATAATAATTCATCAATAATAATGGGCTTCATTTCCACCTTCCCTAGCTGCAAATAGTAGTAGTAGTAGTATTTAGTGCTGCTAATAATAATGGAGGCTACATGAAAATTATGAGCCTCCTTCCCTCGTGATCGCAGAGATCCCACTGCTCTTCTTCAATATAAATTTAAGGGGATATTAATATTCAATTCAAAACAATAAGGAAGAAGGGATGGGTGATGCTCCCTTCTGCCGACTCCAGTCAACTCCAATTTAGTGAAATGAATCCCATCCCCTCCAAAGTTAAAAGGAAAAAAAAAGTGAGAGGAATTATTTATACAATTAATTTACACATCTTAATTAATGATATGGTTGTATCTGAATTTTATTAGAAAATATTGAACAATGCTCTCAATTAGTAAGTATATAAAATTATTCATGTACATCGCATTATCAGTTTTTTTTTTTTGGTAATGCATTATTAGTTAATGTTATATGCATGTCATTTATGCTAAAAACAATTATGAAGAAGTTTGTCATTTGAGTAATAGCTAACATGACTCTCTATCAAGGATGAAGAATCAAGTTTAAATTCCTATCTCTCATATCTAGTTATTAGATTTTAACTCCCTAAAAGCCAAAAAAAAAAAAAAAAGAATTGTGAAGAAGTTTATGTTTGACAAAAATATCTTGAAAAGAACTTATTAATATGCTTAATGAATATAACAAGTTTCTAGGTCTATTCTTGTAACCAAAAAACAAAAAATATTTCTAGGTTTGCTTTTTTATTCAATTACTTAAATTGCAGAAAAATTTACTGCTAATTCTAAATTATTTCTTTCACATTTTCAACTAAACTACTACTACATGATTATTTTTTGGTACATGATTATAATTAATTATATTCTCTGATTCTTGAAATAAACAATTCCTTGAATACACACACACACACACACATTTCTGAAGCAAAATCAACCATAAATGGTTTTAAGATTTTGTTAACTTTATGCATATTACTAAATTACTGGAGGGTACCATTCCAACAGATTAGATAAATAGATGCATATATATACTTAGAGAAACTAGTAGAAAGTAAGTTGTTTTCTCTATATTTATAGAAATAAAATTTTATTTAGAAGGTAACTTCTGTTGCCCTTTTTTTAAGACATTGTTTTATGAAGATAACATCGGATACTTCTTTTACAAACACTGTCTTCTGAATACTAAGATTCTAAGAATAATATCTCATCTGAATCATGCACAATATTTGTATATACGACAGTGCATAGGCAACTTAAAGGTGCTTAACCATGTGCATGGCATGCCCATACACATAATTTATAGATGAAGGATGCATATTAATGGCTCAACTTGCGCAAGTTGACACTTCAACTTTGCTGGTATCACTGTTATTTTTAAGAGATCACTCTCATTTTTCTTCTTCATTGTGCGTGCTTATGTATGCGTAGACTAGGATTTTCAAATATTTGCTTCGTGCGAAGGAATCAAAGGCAAAGTTTAGGAATTACTAATTTCAAAATTAATTAAGTAGATATAGAAACAACTATGCTCTCTTCTTTCTTCCTTCCTTGGTTTATAGAAATTTTAGTTACGCAACTCCTTTGTATAAACTTCTCTTCACTCCAGCTATATAATGAAGAGTGCACCATATTTATGAGGTTTTCAAGTTGAGGTAACCTGCTTAGATAAATGGTTCTTTAGGTAACCATGTGCATGGCATGCCCATGCATATATAATTTATAGTCCAAAGCTCACTCCAGATCTCATTGATACCTCACAAAAGCACGTGCCAATGCAGCACCCCCAGGAAAAACCCTAAAAGTTTTATTGGCTTCATCTAGAGAGGACTCATTCAATTCTTCGACATGGCGCAGTTTGTGTCCGCAGGACTCGCATGAGAGCTTAGCTAATGTCTTTTGACCTCTCAGAAATCGCGTGGCCCATTACAAAGGAATAAAAATCGATTAATAGAAGCAATTAATGGCATGGTATTATTTGATGCAAACCAACTAATTCAGATTTTATCTGCCCTACACAGATGCATCGGTGTTATCTCCATTGATTTGTGTCGATGGATATATATATATATATAGTTGATAATTTAGTTGCCACATTTGGTTATAAATCTTGAATATAGTACATATTATACACTAGACACTTTGACAGTGTAAATACAAGGACAAGCCCTGAGGTCTAATGAAGTTAGAGACCTCTGTGACTTCATGCATGAGCAAGCTATATAATACACAAAATCTCAGCGAAAAAGTTCATCCGAATCAACAACTAGTACTGATTATCGTGTTTTGTTCGGATCACTTTAGATCAGGAACATACTAAAAATCACACTCATCTAAGTTGGTATGCGTACATATATAGATTAAACAATACTGTGCTACACAATGCTTGCTGTTGGGATGGGGAATCGATCATGCATCATTGATCATCTTTGGTTGAGAAAGTAGAGTTTCCCATCATGCAGTATACATAGATTGGTAAACGTCATGTCTCAGAAAATGGAGTTTCCCATAATTTATCAAGCTGTAGCACATCATCTTTGGTCATGCTTATGAATAGTCTTTATATATGATTTATTAAAAGGAATTAAATTTGAAGAAATGTGGTAAGTGCTTTTAATTAATCATCCGATTGGTTTGAATTTTATATTGTTATAAACTTGAACTTAATGTTATATGATGATGTGAGATTCTTAGTTAAGTTTGTTAAAACCAAATGTAGAGGGAGAAAAAATTAAAGTGTGTGGCCACACACACACGCACAAAGGAAAAGAATATCTATAAGAAAAAAGTTTAAAAAAATAATAAAATTAAGTTGTAAATTAATCAAAGTTTACATTAATTAGGTGTATATGGCCAAAGGAGAAGTACAACCTAAGACAGCCATCCTCCTCGTTCTTTCTAACTTCATATGGATTGATACATTGTATTTAGCTATATTCTTCTAAACCTCCAATTATGATTGTTAATTCATGATTCTAAACAAAACGATAATACCTGACATTTCTCCTATTTCTTTAATCATTTCAATTTCGTCTTCTCTCCACAGAGTCACATGCATCTACTTCCATTGTCTATATATCATCCTTAGAAGTTCTCAATCATTAAATTAGATCCCTTTATATTATTTAATTTATTGGGGTTTAAAAAATGTTGAGAGAGAGAGAGAGAGAGGACTCAATCATGGCCCTCAACTAATTAGGTAAACCCATCTGAGACTCATTAGGAATTGGTGTGATGATCATAGACTTGTTTCTATTACAGTTGGCTAAAGGCTCCTCCTGTTTGGTGAACCCAGTTGGTGTTATCTTGCAGAGGCAAAGAAATTATATGAGCAGAAAGAAGATGCTCAAAGTTGTCAAAGTTAAATAAGTTCAAGGATTCCATAGAACCTGCAGATACTGCAAGTTGCTTGTAGTTTTTTCAGTTGGAAACCACCTGTCTCGGGCGCAGACAATGCCGACTGTGAAATTAACATAATTAAATCAAAACTTATAGGCATCACTTTATTCAGGTAAATGAATTATTAATTTATGTGAAAGCTAAGAACAAAAAAAAAAAAAAAAAAACAAACATAGAAGTCATGATAAGTGAAAGATAAGTTATGATAAGGGACGGTTGCTTATAACTTGAGAATACACACACATACAAGTTTGCTTATTATCTGTTCATGTTTGCCATTATAAATATTCAAGGATTGCTGATAACTAAATTACTGATCCCAAAAAATTTAAATTAAAAAACAATTGATTTTGTTGTGACTCTCTCAAGGTCCGGTTTTTTATGTTGAAATTCTCTCTTGAATTGGCTATGTAAACTCTTAATCCTCTGTTTATGAAGGTTGGCATATATCTATCTTAGGCTTGCAAGATCTTATGCAATTTTTTTTTTGTGGAACTTGGGATAAATAAGAGCAGCTTTTGTTGATTTCATCCCTTATTCTCATGCTTTGATGGCATGCAATACTTAAGGGTAGACAAATTTTTGCTTGTAGGACACCTACTGGACTGAACCTGACAGAACTTTGATAGCTATCAAATCTGGTATTTACTTAAAACTGATTTTAGAAAAGAAGAATATTTCATAATGTGATATATGGAAGATATGCTGGTGTTTTATGTTGACAGATTTGATTAAGTGTAGTGCTTTGAAATTCTTATGTGTTACAAGCTGAGATGTTTGATAAACTGATCAACAGTTTGTATTTGTCAAGATCCATAACTCATGATCTCTTCCAGGTACAATAATAATGAATTTGGATCCTCTCATTTTCTTTAGTAACATGAAAGTGTCAATTCTTATAAGAGAAACACATGCTGCAACCTAACACACCATAATGGCTTCATAATGAGCAGATGCTGAATCACTAATAATGGCTTCATAATGAGCAGATGCTGAATCACTAATAATGGCTTCATAATGAAGAAAATGTTCATTCTTCTACTCTCATAAAATTAAAGGATGACATTGACAGCCCAACTCTTATGCCCTCAGAAGACCCTGTCTCAAAGCACAGAGTTCTAAAATTAGTAGTGACATTCAAGAAACCTGAGAAGCCTATGGCCCTAATATTGCTATCATCCAAATCAAACCACCCCTATCAGCATGGCCTAGTAGGTTCCAAAAAGAACTCCCATCAACGTTTAATTTGAAAGAACTTGAAGGGGGCGTGTCATGGAACAAGACAATCTAACAAGAGAAAACAGATGGCTAGATATGGCAGCAAGCTCTCCTGCAGTCCTCCACCGTGGCTTGAATCCTAGCAAGGACAGAATGTGTCTGCAAGGTAGAAGAGCACATAATCTCTGTAAAAGTAACACTTGGTTTTCAAACAAGCAGTCTTGAGCCATGTGCTATGAGCCTATGACATACTAATGAAATTCCTTATTATTGATGTATATCACACTATGAAGGGGGAAAAAAGCTTAAGTTTTTTTACCTTCATCAATTACTCCCTTTTTTATTTTCAAATTAAAATGAGATAGTTTTGACAATACAATACATAATTTGTTATATTAAACTATAAAATATAATTTTAACAAAATGTGTTGTATCCAAGACTCTGAAACCCGAGCTGGTCACTGAATCGATCGAGGTACTAATTCAAGATTCAATGGTTCAACCGTGGTCGAACCGGAATATAATTAAATATGTATTTATATTTTAAAATATAATATTTATACTAATTTAAAATTATATACATATTTTAAATATAATAATGTACCATATATTATAAACATTACATTAGAGTAGTGACAATGATTCTTTCATCTGACCTTTTATCCCAAGTTCGAACCAATGATCTTTTGTTGAAAGTTGCAACTATGTCCTTATTTTATGTTAAATATATAATAAGGCATATAATAGAATGAGAATTTGCTTGGTGTAATGGCAGAACAGTTTGCGTCGCGCCCATGATAACTCAGGTTCGAATCCAGCTGGGGAGGTTTTTATTCAATTTGAGGTTAATTGCTGACCATGTCCTTACTTTATATTAAATATATAATAAGGCATATAATACAATGAGAATTTGCTTGGTTTAGTGGTAGACAGCTTGCCTCGGGCCCATGATGACCCAGATTCGAATCCAGTTGGGGAGGTTTTTGTTGAATTTGAGGTTAATTGTTGAATCGGCGGGCCATCAAATGGCCGGTTTGGGCAGTTTAAGTGGTTTATATCCGGTTCGACGGTTCTGTAGCCGGTTTTCAGCACACCGGTCACAGGGGCTTGATCGGACCAGCCAATGGTCCAGTTTTTGGTTGAATCAGTCTGACTGGTCTATCGAGTCTGGGCTTTAGAACTCTAGATCTTGTGATAAATTAAGAGCCTTTCTGAATTCGTAAAAAATCAAATGAGATACATTAAACGGATTATAAAAAAAACACTTCATGAGATGTTTTGATAAAGAATAATGACAGTGACACTTTTAAATAAAACTCTTCTCACATTCTTTCTTTGTCTACACTCAACTGGATGTCATCTATTTTTTTCTGAACCATCCTTTTTTTTTTGTAACACAATCATTATTACCCTCTGACAAACTATTAAATTTAGTGATTTTTTTTTCTGGCCAGAATTTAGTGTGGTTAAATATGGTCTTTTAGAACTTTTGACAACGTGATGACTAAAAACAAAAAAAAAAACCTTTGTCAACATGGACTTTCCCTCCAACTTTAATTAGTTCTTCTACTGCTAGCTAACAGTAAGCCGTTTGCTTACCCAAGAGCTAGCTTTTCCTTCTTTTTCTGTCTTTTACACAGAAAGGAAATTACAAATGGTCATTTCATATAAGTTAATGGTTGTCCCAACATGGCTTCTCATACACATAAAGAACTTGTTTCTTTTTCTTTAAAAGAGACATCCATAGCATGAATGTTGAATGGCATCCTAAATTATAGTACTCCATTACTTTTGTTGTTTTTGTTCATTGGGCCAAAGACATATAATTCATTATTAACCTGTATCGCTTCACCTTTTTCTTTTTAAAAGAAAATATAATTCAGTCAGGCTTGTGCAGCTTCCTCAGAGTTATTTGACTTTAAATATTGTTAATAGAATCAATTAATTGCCTCCAATTGCAATTTTTCATACCAATCACCTTGTTTTATGCATGTGTAAGGCCTTACCAAACTAACTTGGTAGAAGGAATAAATACTAAATACAATAGTGCAGGTAGGGTCTAGGAGGTGTCACAACTCAAGACTCACAACAAGCATTGGAAACTGAGAAGATTCTGTACATTCACAAATCCTTCTATCATACAGATGTTAGAATCATCCAAAGAATCCACACACACACACACACACACACGGGGCAATAAATGCAGTTTACAAAAAGAAAAGACAAAAAAAACCTATGTGGACAGGATCAACACAGCTTTCAGATAACTGTTTTCACCACCGTTCCAGCATTCCATCCCCTTTCCTTTTCCTTTTGACTATTCTTTTGCTGGATCTCTTTAGCTCCAGCTCTTCTACCATTTCCAACCTGCACCCTTTGGGTCATTTTCCCCCGATTTCCAATAGAAACTCTAAATTTCTCCATCCCTACATTTACACCAACCTTTCTCATGTGTTGATGCAGTGGAGACTTTAACTGTATCTTCTTATGTAGGCTTCGTCTTAGTATGCTACCTATCTTCTTACCTCCACTTCTTATTTCTTTGGGACTCTCACAATGAGTCTGTGCAGGCAAATAATTGATTTCTGATTCACCATTGACATCTTTCTGATTAGCTTGATTTGTTAAGTTAGATAATAATGATGGTGGGAATTGAGTTAAGCTAGGTACACTTGGAAGTGGAATTAGGGAGTTGCGCCTTGAAGCATTGGCTGAAGGAATACGTGGTGCCATTGTGCAGATAGAAGCTCTTCCAGTCCTTTTTGGTAGTAGGGCTTTATCAGCAATCTCAGGATTGTTTTCTTTTTCAGTGTGATCAATGTACTTGATAGAGCTGTCCATTGTAGAAAAGGGTATTGAAGGTTTTAAGCTGTTGTTCTCCATAAGTGGTCGAGCTGAATTCACTTCGTCTTTGTCCCATCCACCACTCACTGGATTATTAAAATTCTTGTGACTTCCTTGGGGTCGATTTGCTAGTGCTGGTCTCATAAGTGCACTATTTTGCTCTTCTTGATGTTTCATTTGCTGCTGCTCAGCTATCTTGGAGTCTACATGTTGACGTGCTAGCTTTCTCTCAATCAAAAGTTGTGATTCCAATTCCTTAATCTTCAAAATGAACACAGACAATGCTGAGAGAAATTCAGAAGTAAAAGTCCAAGAAGAGCTCCTCTAGGGGAAGGGAAGACTATTTATAATGATAAAATTCAAAGTTGTTTAATATGATACCTTGTCTTGGAGACTTTTGGTTTTAATATCCCTTTCCTTCGTCTTGGACTCTAATCCATGGATTGTTTCCTCCATCTTCTTGATTTGCAAATCCTTTATCTTTACCTCTTGTTTGGTTTTCTCAGCCTAACAAAGGAAGTAAACTTGTTGAAAATGAAATAGACTATTGCAATTAAGCAGTGAAATGGATAATAACTACTAGATGGCATGAAAAAAAAGTTAGCATTTTAGCAATCATACCATCTGTTTGTATTTCAGAAGGTCAGTAGTGTCCATTTGCCTTTTTGCAGGGCCCAGTTCTATTCCCCTCACTCTACTAGCAAAGTTCAAAGAGCAAATTGTCTCACTCAAATCGTTTTCTTTAGGACTGATCTGTACAAACATGAGCGCCTTTGAATCTCCTCCTAAAAAAAAATCAAGTTGGTTATCAAATTTTATTAGTATATTCGTTACATATAAAGGATAGAACTCAAGCATACATACAAAAGAAGCAAGTCTAGATCAAGTTTCTTTATAATGTGCTTGGATGAGGTATTACAAAATTTCAAAGAATTTTAAATATCATGGAATTCAAATGCTGCAATCTAAATTTCTAAATTTGAAAAATAAACTGTTTAGGTAAAGTTTGTTTGTGCATTGATTTTAAGGAGAGCTTGAAAGCCATGCCAATGACTTGCCAATCGATTCCTGCCCACTCTTCAAGTTAGAGAATAAATTTTTGTCAAATTCCGAGAATTTTTTAAATTATGTTTAAGAAGGCGTTATTTCAAATACACGATTCTTCAGTTCGAATTGCACGCTAGAAATACATCAGTATTTCAAAAATCCTGAGATTTGTTACCCAAACATAATACTTTAAATTGCAGTAATTTAAATCATTCCAAAAATATTATTACATGATATAATTGCTTTATCCAAACACAATCTTAAGGAACCTGGAGAAATGAGTACCTAATGAGTCTTGCAGCAAGTGTGTAAGCTTGGAGTTCCTGCATCGTGAAGAACAATAGAAACTTCAATACTGACCAATAGACCAAAAGGTGGTTCATTTCAACATTTGTGTTTGAAAACAAGGGCTAATACTTAATTCCATAACCTGAAAGGGATGTGAGGGCTTTTCGTTGCAAGGGCATATATGACATCTCCTAGTGCAGACAGAGACCTATTAATATTTTGCGTCTCCTTCAATCGATCACCTTGCACTTCTGTTTTTGCCACTCGCTCACTGCCTGCTAGGTCCACCAACCATAGCTTGCTTCTTGTGCATTCCCCATCCAACAGATTCTCCCCCTTAACCATAACACAATGAATGCTGTATAGAGAAAGAACAGCCCATCATAAACATTGTTTCTCCAACCATCCAATTCAAATATAGTTTCCAATATAAAGGTTGAAGCTGACCAGTGGGATCGGCTGCTGTGCTCATTGGCATTGGTTGAGCTTACAGCCCTTGCATTGCTGCCAGTTTGTAGGGCTTCCCAGACTTCAGTCATATTGTTCACATGTGCCTCAACCAACCCTGGAAGGTGATGCATTCCTTCACCTGCTTGCCTTATTTCCAGTCTACAATTAACAACATTTTAGTGAAAATGTCAGTTATTCTTCTGAAAATCTTCCAGAATAAGCTAAAGTATAGTTTCACTTAAATTTCCCTGTCTAAATTTAACTGGAAAGAACTGTAAGGATGAAAATAGCAAGAAAATGACCGTTTTTCAGTCTACCTTCTTGCAGCTATTCCTGGCTGATTTCCTGAAACCAGCAAATCTCTTATTTGCTCATTGTAGACTTCTAAGACACTTACAGATACATCATAACGATAGAGAGTCTGTCTCTCCTTGATTATGTCAAACATTTTCTCAAGAATCCTGAAATTCACTCCACGAGCCTCTTCTGTGCCCTCCATTGTGAAAGTTTTTCCTGTCCCAGTCTGCCCATAAGCAAATATGCATACATTGTACCCATCTAGAACTGAGGTTGCAAATGGTGCTGTGTCTTCAAAAATATCAGCTATAGAGAAAACAATAAAAGTCTGTCAAAGTGAGCATTTGTCTTCAATATCAGAACCACCTCAAAAATTCATGGCATTTATACCTTGTTCAGCTTGGGGGCCAAAGACAGCATCAAACTTAAAAGTCTTTCTAGGAGCTCCATTTGACATTACAGTAAGCTCACCATCTTTAGCAGATTCAAAATCTATGGCCATTGTGGCTCCTGCTGTTATCTCTTCAGCATTGAGAGGCCTACACCGGCAAAAGACCCTTATGTTCCCTGCGAGGAAGAATAGTTGATGAACCATTCTTCATATTATATCCCATCCGACTTTAAGAAAACAAGATCAAGCGCACAGCTTACCTCTCAACTCCAAAACCTTATTGTAAAGTTCTTTTTGTTCCTTAGCCCCTTCAATATATTTGGACTTGAGATCTTCATGTGACTCCAGTTGTTCATTTACTATAAAAACAGGAACAAAATTATGTACAAATGCAGAAGGGCAAACAATTAATCGATTAATGTATAAGATTGAAAGCTATATTTTAACATGTCTACTTACTTTTGGACTTTAATATAAGCCCCATTTCACTCATATCTGCTCGATATTTCTTGTATGTCTCTGCTTCCTCTAATAGCTTGATGTGTTCCATTTTCATAATCTATTTCAATGAAATTGCTTAACACATTATAAATATGTCTTTTCCTTTTAATTTGTCATTCAACTTTGTTACTACATCAGTACCTTCACTTTCCTCATCAAATCTCTAAGTGATGAAAACCACTTGCTTTTCTCTTTTACTTGCCCCTCAATAGCAAATGCTGCAGAGCGGAAAATACTAGTTGATCAGATAATCAAAACCTTAAATGCTTAATTATAATAACTTCAGAAAGGGTTATGCATACCCAAAGATCCTACGTGCATGGACTTGCGCATGAGCTCATTCTGAAGCTCTTTCAAGGAGTTCCAAGCTTCTTGGCATTCTCTACTCTTCTGTTGATTCTCCCTCTTAATCTCCTGCAACGACCTCTTTGTTTCTGCAAGCTCCTTTTTCTGACACTCAAAATCTCTTTTCAGCTTCTGAAACTTCTCTTCCACCCCAACATCCTCAGTATCCTACAAAAATATTGTTGAGGACACACACAATCACACTAATTTTCCTGCTCAGCATAAGAAATTTATCACTGTTTATAAAGAAGCATACCTTTGAAGGCTCCAACTCTGACTCTTGAGACACGCCCATATCTTCAAGCAATTCATTTTCTCCTGGATTTAAAGCAAAATTTTGTTGATAAATAATTACAGGTTGATAGAGATAACAAAAATTTTGTTGATAAGTAACCAGCAACATCTCGTCACGTAGAGCTATATTCAAAACTTTTGTTCATTACACTGATAGAGATAACAAAAATTGAACTCACTAGGAGGGTACTCTTGGGGTGATTCATCGTTGGTTACTGGGGGTGGAAGAAGCTCAAAGGAGGCTTCTGGGGATAGCTCTTCTTTAAAAGTTTGGCACAAATTAGAGAATTTAACAGTTGGAGTCTTATGCGAATTGTCAATTTCAGACCCATTGATTCCATTCTCTAAAGAAAGTTCTATGGATGACTCCAAATTCTGACGATTTTTACTCTCCAACAACTCAGGGGAGTCACCGTAGCTGTTTCCGGCAATATCTGGAGAGCCAGCACAGATGACCAAATCTGGGGACGTTAGAGAATACCCCAACATCGATCGCCCTGAAAATTGATCCCCAGATTCCATCAGATCCTACAGAAAACTGTTTGAATTGTGCCGAAGAGTGCAAGAACCGGGATCTCTTACCATCAACCTCATTATTCACAATTGGGTCATCGAATTGCACTCTGTTTTCCACAACGCTTCTTCTTTTCCTAGAAAATTCTACAGCAAGAAATCGAAACCCTTGATAACTCATAAAAATCTCAAAATGGGGTTTACTGAAAACAAGAAAAGATTCCATTTTGATTATAGATTTTCCGTAGCCTAACCGTAACTCGGGCTGCCACGAGATTCAGGAACCGCCGCCATTGCTGAACTCCGAGAGCTCACTGATGCTTGTGAAGTGTCTGCCAAAGCAAAAAGAAAAAACCAAGTGAAAAACCAAAAGGGTCCATCGATGGATGAAGTTGAGAAGTCGGAATCATATTGTTGCTTCCAAGAGAAAGAGAATGGATGAAAAGGGGAAGGAGGAACAGAGGTCTTACAATTGGAGCAGTAAGTGGAAGAGCTTTCTTGTTGCAAAGAGACGTCGGTGAGAAGAAGTGGGTCATGGTCATAGAGATGCCACTGATTATCCTCCATTGATAAAATAACGAAACTGTTTTTGAATTCTGCAATAATAATCAAAGCGAGAAAAGAAAGAGGAAAAAAAAAAGGTTGTCGCTTTATGAAGAGAGAGAGATGATGATGATGGTGAAGGATTAAAAAAAAGGGGGAAGGTCTCTCTGGAATGGCGTTAATTTCGTTACATGGAAATGAAGATTGAATTTGCCTTAATGGAAAAATTTGACCGTTGAGGGTTTTTGAAATTTGAAATCTCATAAGCGGGTGAAGAAGCTATTTTAGTATACTCGTGAGTTACAAACTTCACAACATGCTTGTGCTTGCAATTGCATTGCAGCGTCTCAAGAGTTGAGCGAAGAAGATTCATTCATGGTTTGCTGGAGTTTATTCTTTTTCTACTTTGGATTTTGAACATTAATACTTTAAGTTATCATACTTAGAGGTAAAAATAAGTCAGGCGACAGCTTACAGCTCGGCCTATATTGAGTTTAATCTAACTTGACTTGTTTATAATTTAGATCAGGCTTAAACTTTTTTTAAAGCTTACTTAACTAAATAGACCAGGTTGTAGGCCTTTAAAAAGGCCTTATTATGTCTGACAGACCAACTTATTTACATTATATAATTTTTTTTAATTATATTATACATATTTATAAATTATCTATAATATACAAAATATTTTTATAAATATTAAATTTTATAAAATAATGTTAACAAAATTTCCAAATCAGGCTTTTATACAGGTATTTAGGTCAGGTTAAACTTTTATTTTTTTTCAAACAGGTCAGACCAGTTTCAAAAAATAGCCTATTACAAGTAATAAGTCAGGCTTAAGCTAATCTTGTGCAATGTAGGCTAACCGGTTTAGACCAAAACCTGACCTTGACCTAACTTATTCTCACTCTTACTCGTACTATATCTAACAGTTGAGATTTAATTTAAATTTTATTATATAATATTTTATATTTACTCTAATAACATGTATAATATGCTACTCATATGTTATAATTTTAGGGAATTGAGTGTTAAGAATACATAAGAATTTCTCAAAACATTAAATACCTTCTTATTTAGATTAGAAAGTGGGAGGCAAAAAATTTGATAGTATACAAATGAAAATTAAGGTTGAATAATGAATTTGGTATATATTTCTTTAAAAAACAGAGTGCTGATATTTATATGAAAAAATTAAAAATCTTTACTCTTTTTTTTTTTGAAAAGATACCAAACTAATTTAAAAGTCTAATAGTCATATTAACTAATTTAGGAAATTAAAGATAACATAGAAAGAATAACAATAAGAAAAATATTTTACTTAATCCTACCTAAAAATATCACATTGTGGTCATAAATTATTACTATACGAAAGAAATTTACCAAAATCAATTTTTTCAAATTTAAAAATTTAAAAAGATTATATTTGGAAATTACACTATTATGTTTCTTATTAAAATTTTAATTTAATAAAGAGATGTGAGAAAGTTTGTGATTCTATATTTACTTGGTTTTCATTCAGCTCATCTTTTTTTTTTAATTATTAGGCAATCCCCGAGAAGACTTTTTGTGCCACCTGAGATATGTCTTTGGCTCACTTTATATGAGATTCAATTTTCCCTTATTTTGTTTTTTTTGTTATTTTATCGTTTTTATACTAAATTTATTTTATAATATTACTTTGGGTGAAATGTTTGGATTAGTGCTTCCAGATTAAATTTTGTATATAGGGCTATTTTTTATATTTTATATCTATTTTTAAATTATTGTTTTTGTCTATGATATTTGTTAATCTATCAATAAATTAACTATTTTTTATCAAAAAAAAGTGAAATCGCAATTAGGAGTTATTTAAATGTTAATGTGAGTTAGCTCAAAAAGATCTGAGTAAGGCTTTATATTCTCATATGCAAATATTCAAATCTTCTTTCAACTAGTAATCATCTTTCCCCAATGAAATCCTTTACTGCATCCAAGATTTCAGTCGTGTCATTGGCTCTAGTCGGTGGTAAACTATTCTTCTTATCATTTTTTTTTTTTATAAAAAAGAATACAATGTAAGTGATAATTGTTGATGCAAAAAATGAATCAAATGAATTTTAATACATTCATATTTTGTTTGTATCTTACAAAATCCAAAATGTTAATTAATTTTTAATACCTTGTCTGTTGCTATACATAGGGGTGGTAAATAGATGAATTTTGAATTAGATCAATAATTTATGGATAAAAAATAAATTAATAATCTATTTATAATTCATTAAAAAATTATTAAAGTCTTTCAATCCATTAATGATTTATTTTAATAGATAATATTCATTTTATTTATTAATTAATTTTAATATGTAAATATCTAATTCATTCATTATTAATTGAATACATTTAGACTCTCTCTATGTCTAAATGTATTATATTATTCAAATCATATATATATCCATTAAATCTAATAAATATTTTAATTAATCTGTTAACTATTTATTAACTGAAACTAATTTAATTCACTCAAATCTATTATTATAATTAGATTGATTAAATTAAATTTAAATATTAATAAATTAGATAGATTATACATCAATAAATCCAATTATCATCCTATTATGCGTAACTTGATTTTCTTCCCACTTCTTTTAGCAGCTTATTCCACGCTATCAGTTTGCCGACCATCGAACGTGCTTAGCTCATGTACACAATCAACACAAACATAGGATCTATTGTAGTATTCTTTGTAGAGTTGCATCAACGGAGTCTCCTTGTTATATAAGAAAAAATTGCAATACATATATAATAGATATCCAGTTGAATTTCTTTGGCATTAATTAAAAATATAAGCTTGGCATTTGATTGTTGCAGTGATTTGAGTTGCATGGTCGTGTGCTAGATTCAGTGTTGCATGAGGATCCAAATCCAAATCCTTTTCCAAGCTTCGCTTTATTGCTTGTTGGAAATGCTGTCTACACGTATGATATAGAGCCATCACACAAGTCAATCACCATTTTCGAATCATGTTAAGGTCTCTCTTTTTTTGTTTTTTGGTAGTATAACAAGAAGTTGGCTAAGCTCGTTTCTTTATAAACAGAAGATTGCGATAAAAGGAAGCATAAAGGTAGATAAAGCCACAATACCATAAAAAAAGAAAGAAAGAAAAAGGCAAAAATTGAGAAGCATATATAGGGGTGGGTTAGAGACCCAGCAACTTTTTTTTTTCTTCTACTGAAATTATGTTTTGAGATCAAAATTATACTTCACTATAACTTAATTAAAATTTTGCCAAATATATTATTTAAGATTAAAATCGTGATTTGCACTTTTTAAATTGAGATTTGGGTTTGACAAACGCCAAACCAAACATGGTAAAAAAAAGTTAAAACAACGGAGAATTATGATTACTTTTCTTTGATATTTTCTTTTTTGAGTTTCTTTTTTTTTGTTAGGGTTAGGATCTAATTAATTATTTAATGTGTGCTTAAATTAACTTATTTTGTATTTAAAATAATTTATAATCAAAATTTTATTAAAAAAATTTATGCCAAAAGAAATTGATTTCTTCCTAAAAAAATTAGTTTCCAAACATGCTATATTTGTCAATAGATATACAACAAGCACATTTATATTTTAAATACATTAATATAATAGATAGATACATTATAAAATAATTAATGTTAGTTTGGAGACCAATCTTTCCAATTCCCTGTTATATAATAGATAGATACATTATAATTTATGATATTGTAGAAGAAAATATTTTAATTATGTTACTTAACAATGTATTAATACTATGATTTAACTTAAAATAGTGCAATGAATAATATATTATCTAAAGTCCTAAATAAAGCAGTATCAAATCTCTTCGAGAACCTGATTTATAGACCTTCTATATACGTTTATAAAAATAAGTAGACTTTTATGTGCCCGTTTGGATGTCTTTTTCTTGATATAAAAAAGACATTTTCTTTCAAAAAAAGTACTTCTTTAAGATTTTAGTATATTTGAGCAATTTTTTTAAGTTGAAGCACTAAAAAAAGGTATATTTTGTACTTTTTTTAAAGCTAGATTTTGGTATTTTTGAAAAAGAACATTTTTTAAAACATAAAGAAACTATTCAAACATTAAAAAAATAATACTTAACAAATATTGCATTTAAATATAAAATAAATTTTTACTTTTTTCAAACGATCTTTTTAAAAAAGTTTATATAAAAAAACGTTTTATGAGAAGCTCATCCAAATACATAATAAAATAAGACATGTAACCAAAAAAAATAAAAAATGGAACATGGTTAACCAAAGTGTATGCTAGCTTGTTTTAGCAATTTCAAGTTTATAGTCCTTTCTAGTTTCTTTATCTTGTCTTGCTTTAAAGTGCGTTTTATCATACTTTTGTGGACAAGAGAAAAATTAATTATGCATTGGAGAATTGATTTTGAGTGTAATTTTTTTTTTTGCTTTGTGAACAAAATAAAAGTGAGGTTTTTTAAGTCAACTAATAGTAAGTCTTTCTCAGGTAATTTTAAATGTATGTTTGGGAATAATTTTTTTAAAATAATTATTTTTTTTAAAATACTCTTTCAATAAAATTTTAATTATAAGTTATTTTGAATACAAAATAAGTTAATTTAAATACACTAAGTGTGCACCACACACAATGTTTTAGTACATTTATGAGAACTAATTTTTCTAAGTATTGATTTAAGATTTGAATTCAAGCAGTCAAAGTAGAGTAGGTATTTTTGAATGCATGTTTCAAAACAACTTTTCTTAGAAAAAAAATTATATTTTTTTTCAAAAATTATTTCAATAAAATTTGATTATAAACTATTTTAAAAATAAAATAAATTAATTTAAACACATACTAAGTGTACATCATACAATCGTTTTAGTACATTTATGAGAACTAATTTATCTAAGTGTTAGTTCATGATTTGAATTCATGCAGTCAATGTAAAGAACATTTTTTTAACTATTAAATCAATTCGCTTTAAATTAATTTTGTTTTTTCACATAACATGTATCATATAAATACTCTTATTATAACATATGAGTTAATATTCGTCAACTGTTGACTTTGAATATAAGATTCTTAATTACTTTCAAATTGATATTTAATATCTTTTATTCAACAAGACATTATAACCTTTATAATTTTTATAATTATTTTGTTTAAAATTTAAATTTTAATCTGTTTTTTAAGAATATAATTCACTTACTATTACACTAAATATTTATTATTTATAAATAAGAGATTTGATGTTAAGAAAAGATATCTTGTTCATTTTTATCATAATTATTTTACTTTATTCAGTATATATTTACTGAAGTGTCAAAGTATTTTTCATAAATATTTTAATAATCAATAGTCAACTATTTAAAAATTTTATTTGTTCCAAAAATAAATACTAAAAAAAGTTTGGACACCTCTTTTTTTTATAATCTAAGAATTGAATACATATTTTTAATAATTATACATTTAAAAGTAAATTTTATTAACATTACTCAAACAAAATAAATCATTTCAATGCAAACATAATTTTTAATAAAACTAATTTTACAAAATCTGATCTATTTTTTTTTTCTGTTGTTTTTGATTGAGATATTAGTTTCAAGTAACGTAACGATAAAAAACAAAAAAAAAACGTCAAGGACATAAATATCCAAGCAAGCAGCCCCGGCACTCGCAAAGGCCGAAAGAGGTGACGAAGTCGAAGAAAAAGAGGAGTGAGGGAAGGGTGAAGTTGCAAAGAGAGAGAGTGCAGAGGAATACAGCAGAGAGAGAGGCATCAAACAATGAAGGAAGATGCTGTAAGCTCTGGCCATCCCAATTCCAACGCCATTGATCCCTCTCTTCCGAAGCCACCCTCTTCTCCTCCAACTCCTGCTGCCAGGTTCCTTTCTTTCTAGGGTTTCTATCTCAAGCCCCCCTCCCCCCAATTTCTTTTCCTTCTTCCAACCTCCTTTTCGGCAATTGACTTTTAAATTTTATAGTTTTCTGGGTTTTTATCTGTAATTTGGTTACCCCTCAAGTTCACGAACCACGAATTGAAGTTTTTGTGTTAATTTTGTCTATGATTTGTCTCTCAGCTCTGCGGGGGCGTCATCACCTGCTGTCCCAGTGAATGCTCGCAATGGAGAGAGTCGTGGGCGTGATACATCGAGCGCGGATTCGCATTTGGTTGCTGGTTCGCTGCTGCAAGGGGCTTCCTTGCGTGGATTGTCAAATCCTTCGTGTCGGCCTTGGGAAAGGGGGGATTTGCTTAGGCGTCTTTCCACATTTAAGCTTGCTGGGAAAAAGCCTAAGGTTTGCCGCTAATTCGTTTTCGTGTTTGAACTTTGAAGCAATATATGCATTTTATGGGATGGATAAGCTGTCACTGGGATTTTGCTTTGCTTTTTCAATAGAAGAATCAAGGGGAATTTTTTTTTTTTTTTAAAGTAATAGTTTTTGTGGTTGAGAGCAACCTAGTAATATTATCATTTATCTATAGCTTGCTTGATGATCACCCAGCTAAACTCAAATGGGGCCACTTAAACTCATATGGAATCACTTAAACTCTAATAAAGCCATTTTCGCTAGTTATGTGTGCAGTTGTGACTGCTGTGTCGTATGAGAGATATTGCCAATCCATACATCCTACCAAAACAAAATGTGGGAACCATCACTTAGTCTATAACTCTATATATAAGCTGACTAACAAAAGAATGATAAACTTGTGCAAGAAATTTCTAGGGGCTCACATAAGTGGTGTTGATCTCAATCCTATCATTTCAACCTCTGTTGAAGTGCTTACTTACTCCTTGTATTTTGATAACCTTATACCGAAGAGAATCTGGTGCCAATGGAAAGTACCATAACCATTTTCTCACCAAGGAAAAACTCTGAGCAACCAAATTACCCAGACTCAAAACTGTCATTGCTAGGCTTACAAGTTAGATCACCGCCCAAGATTTTCAACTAACAAGAGGTGTTGGCTTTATTTGGTCAGCGTCTCCCTTAGGATTCTTGAGCTTAACATCCCTGCCTGTGGCACCTATAACAGGTGTAGCCTCTCAGTGCTTGATGTGCTTATGAGAATCTATAAGAAAATAAAGTAGAAAATAAAGTTGCACCCTTACCATTAGCTATAACTTTTGGCGTAGTGGTAAGTGCTTGATCCAACAAGATGGTCCCTCTTACTCTCACCTACTGACATGGCATAAGTCCCACATCGTGTGGGCTTGTTTTTGTAGCCGTGGGTGACTCCTATATATAGGAGTTCTGTTTCCTATTTTGAAACATCGAATGGAAGAAATCAAATTTCCTCTTTATGTTATCTTGTTTCGTGTTCTTTATTTATTTTTTTTTTTTTGTGCTAGAGAGACTCTAGTATTTTTATATTAGAGTAATCTAGTGTTGTTTCCCTTGTGGATTCAAGGGCACTTTCTAGTGCGATATTAGATTTTCGCTTTTTCTGCGTCAGTTTAGCATCAGAGCTTTCTTTTGTTGGTGGTTCGAGTCCATGATGGAGGGAGGCGATGGTAGCGGTTGTGGTGAGAGTGGCCACCTCGGCGACAAAGTTCGAGAGGTGCGGGCCTTCAATGCGGAGGCGTCGGTGGATGCCTTGGAGCAAAGGTGTGAGAGAAGGTTCGAGGCTATGGATATGCAGCTCGGTTAGTTAGAGCGTCGCTTTGACCAAATATGTTTATGCCTTTATGATATCTTTGATTGGCTAGAAGCTTTTTGGGTCCCTGCCAATAGGAATAGGGAAGGTAATAGAGGACGAACCAGAGATATTGCTCATGGCCAGCCTATTGCACAACCTGGTCCTATACATGTTCGTAGACCACCAGTCTACATGGTTTTTGAGGATTACGATGAAGAAGGTGATGACTTTGAGCAAGTTGATAATTAACAAGGCTGTCGTAATCAGGGTGCAAAGTAGACCTTCCACACTTTGAAGGAAATTTATCTATAGAAGGAGAGATAGACTGGATAGCCGAAGTGGAGCATTTCTTTGACTATGCAGAAGTATCGGAGGAAAGAAAAGTGAAGCTAGTGGCATATCGATTGACGGGAGCTGCTTCATGTTGGTGGGACCGGCTACTCCAAAATCGCATAAGAGATGGATGGCTGCGCTTGACATGATGGAATCAAATGAAGGAGTAGTTGAAAGCTAGATTTCTCCTGGTAGATTATGAGCAACATTTGTTCCAGGATTATCAAAGATGCTCGCACGGGTCAAGGACAGTGCATGTGTATACTGTAGAATTCTTGAGGTTGAGAGAAAGAAACAACCTTACAGAGATAGATAGTCAGCAAGTAGCTTGGTATCTTGATGGGTTACGACCTATAGTACGTGATAAAATTGGCGACAGGTCATTCTCAATGTAGCTGAAGCCCATAACTTGGCCCTGAAAGTTGAAATACTTCTGCAAGAAAAGGATCGCACAGAGCCACAACGAAGAAATTATTCTAAGTAGCCTAGGAGAACCTTGGATAAATCGAAGGAGTGGCAAGCTTGAACTGCTAAGCCTGTTTGTGATGATAAGGTGATAGCTGAGAAGAGCAAGGCAGTTGTTGAGAAAGTATCCCAAAAGCAGCAAAACCCTTTCACGCGACCAGCTCCAATAAAGTGTTATCGGTGTAATGAAATAGGCCATCGCTCGAATGAGTGTCCAAAGCGTAAAGTGGCAGTGGTAGAGCGTGATCCTGAAGATGAATCGGATAATGGGGAAGAGCTTTATTGTGAACCTGATGGAGAAGAGGAAGAGTATGACCAAGAAAGGCAGATGTACTGATTAGAAAAATGCTGCTCACACCAAAGCAAGAAGATGACTCACAACGGCACAAACTCTTCCAAACCAAGTGCACAATTTCTGATAAAATTTTTGATCTCATAATTGATAATGGTAGTCAAGAAAACATCATTAGTTGCAAGACAGTTGAGACTTTGCAGCTATCGACCGAAAGACACACTCTATTAGTTGGATCACTGCAACCAAAGGTATAAAGGTGGATGAACGTGCTAAGGTGTCATTCTCCATCGGCCCTTACAAAGATGAAGTGTATTGTGACGTGGTAGATATGGATGCATGTCACTTGCTATTTGGAAGACCATGGGAATATGATGTTAGTGCTACACACTTTGGATGAGAAAATGTTTATAAACTAGAGAAAGGAGGAGTCAAGTATTCTCTCTTGCCACTAAAAGGAAAACCTCAACCTAAAACTTCTAAAGTGAAGGGGAGGACTTTCCTCACAATTACCCACATGGAGCACGAGTTAAGAGAAGACATCAAACAGTCCAATGAGATACACTTGTTGATCGTGAAAGGCATTCTAACAGTAAATGGAAGACCTGAATCAGGGTCTATTCCTGTAGCTGTGCAACCACTATTGATAGAATTTCAAGAGATTTTTAGATGACATGCCTGATGGATTACCACCGATGTGTGATATCCAGCATTAGATTGACCTGATACCTGGAGCCAACCTACCAAATCTACTGCATTACAGGATGAGTCCTAAAGAAAATGAGATCTTACGAGAAAAGGTAGAAGAGTTGCTACAAAAGGGGCTTATTAGGGAAAGCATGAGTCCTTGTGTAGTTCCAGCAATACTCACCCCGAAAAAGGACGGAAGCTGGAGAATGTGTGTAGACAATTGAGCCATTAATAAAATCACTATAGGATTCAAATTTCCTATTCCCAGGCTAGAAGATATGCTCGATCAAATACAAGGATCCAAAGTTTTCTCAAAGATTGATCTACGAAGTGGATACTATCAAATCCGCGTCAGACCAAGAGACGAGTGGAAGACTGCATTCGAAACTAAAGATGAACTGTACGAGTGGTTAGTGATGCCTTTTGGACTTACCAATGCACCAAGTACTTTTATGCAGCTCATGAACCAGGTACTTAAACCGTTCATTAGCAAATTTGTGGTTGTATATTTTGATGATATTTTGGTATATAGCCAATCAGCTGATAAGCATATTGAGCATTTGAGAGAAGTTCTAACCACACTGCAGCAGAAGAAGCTCTATGTAAACTTAAAGAAATGTAGCTTTATGATAGATAAGCTACTTTTCTTGGGTTTTGTGGTTGGCATTGAAGGAATACAGGTTGACGAAGAAAAGGTGCGAGCTATACGAGATTGGCCAACACCTGATACAATTACTGAAGTTCGGAATTTTCAAGGACTAGCTACTTTCTACCGAAGATTTATCACAGACTTTAGCAGCATTACAACTCTAATCACTGAATGCTTGAAGAATGGAAGATTTCGTTGGGATGAAAAAGCTGAAGCAAGCTTTGCACTTATTAAAGAGAAGCTCTCCAATGCACCTGTATTAGCTCTTCCAAATTTTGATGAGCTGTTTGAAGTTGAGTGTGATGCAAGTGGAATTGGAATAGGAGCTGTGTTGGCCCAAGAACGAAAGCCAATTGCGTTCTTCAGTGAAAAGTTGAGTGCGGCTTGTTTGAAATGGTCAACGTGTAATAAAGAATCGTACGCGGTGGTGAGAGCTTTGAAGCACTGGGAGCACTACCTGATTAGCCAAGAGTTTGTCTTATACTCTGATCATCAGGCTTTCAAGTATCTAAATAGTCAGACTCGTATCAATAGTCGTGTGCACGCACGATGGATAAGCTCTCTGCAGAAGTTCCCATTCAAGATAGTCCACAAATCTAGAGCACAAAATATTGTGGCTGATGCATGAAGTTGAAGGGAAACCTTACTTGTCACTTCTAGCCTTGGAGATCATTGGTTTTGAACTACTACGAGACCAATACGAATAAGATGAAGATTTTCAGAAAATTTGGGAGAACTGCCTGCAGAGACAACCTTGTGAAGATTTTCATATTTATGATGGATACCTGATGAAAGAGAATTGACTTTGCATTCCACGTACTTCTCTAAGGGAGAAAATTTTGAAAGATCTGCATGGTGGAGGTTTAGCTGGACATCTAGGACGAGACAAGACACGTGCAGCAGTTGAAGAACGTTACTATTGGCCACACCTAAAGAGGGATGTAGACAAGTTTGTGCAAAGATGCCTGGTGTGCCAGACTACAAAAGGTACGTCTCAAAATACTGGATTATACATGCCACTCCCTGTGCCAGAAAATTTGGGAGGATCTTTCTATGGATTTTGTGCTAGGTTTTCCTCGTACACAATGCGGGGTAGATTCTGTTTTTGTAGTTGTTGATCGGTTCTAAAAAATGGGACACTTTATGCCCTGTCGAAAAACCTCCGATGCTTTAAATATAGCCAAGCTATTCTTCAGGGAGATTGTTTGACTACATGGAGTTCCTAAGTCCATCACTTCTTCTGGATAACTTTGTGGAAAATGTTTGACTCTTCACTGAAGTTTAGCGGCACAGCACTCCCTCGGAGTAATAGTCAAACGGAGTCATTGAATAGAACACTGGGGAATCTGATTCGATGCATTTGCAAAGAGAAGCCGAAGCAATGGGATTTTGCTCTAGCACAAGCAGAATTTGCTTACAACAATGCTACACACAGTGCTATTGGAAGAACACCTTTTTCTGTAGTTTATACAAAGGTTCCTCAACACGCATTGGACTTGGCTCGAATTCCAAAGAATGCTGGATGGAGTAGTGCGGCTGAAAACTTGGCAGAACAAGTCCAATCCATACAAACTGAAGTTAAGTATAAGATTGAGAAGGCGAATGCTCGCTACAAAATTCAGGCAGATAAGCACTGTAGTGAGAAGACATTCAGTGAAGGAGATATGGATATGGTATTCTTGCAAAAGGAGAGATTCCCAACAGGAACCTACAGCAAGTTACAACCAAAGAAGTGTATGGTCCATACGAAATTATCAAGAAGATCAACGACAACGCTTATATTGTGGACCTACCTGCAACGATGGGAATATCTAGTCCTTTCAATGTAGCCGATATCTATCAATACTATCCTCCAGAAGAATCATTACCTATAGATGAAACAACTTAACTCGAGGACAAGTATTTTTTTTTTGTTTTTTGGTAGTGGAGGAGAATGACATGGCGTAAGTCCCACATCATGTGGGCTTGTTTTTGTAGCCGTGGGTGACTCCTATATATAGGAGTTCTGTTTCCTATTTTGAAACATCAAATGGAAGAAATCAAATTTCCTCTTTATATTATCTTGTTTTGTGTTCTTTATTTTTTTTGTGCTAGAGAGACTCTAGTGTTTTTATATTAGAGTAATCTAGTGTTGTTTTCCTTGTGGATTCAAGGGTGCTTTCTAGTGCGATACTAGATTTTCGCTTTTGCTGCATCACCTACTGCTGGCTGCAAAAATCCCTCATAATCTACTCAATGACCCCAACTGGATTTCTAGAAAACAATTGAATATAAAGAGGGATACTAGACTAACAGGCCTGAATCAAATTTTCTTCCTAGAATCTACCTTACTTGTTTTGTCTCTTTAAGATAAATAAAACCAATACTTTGCCTATGCTCTAACCATTATATCCACTATTTTTATCTGTTAAACTCTTCCAAGTTACTGTCCTAATCATATGTCACAATCACATACTAGTGTCTTTATCCCATCTATCCTTGTCTTTCTTTCATTTGAATGTTGTTGTGATAATTAATGTTGCTTCCAGGGGTGCCCCAAGCCACCAAGGCTTAATGTAGCTTACAAGTATGAATGGCCTGTCTTGACTCATTTTTCTTTCATGTTTGTGAGTTGAGATTTTACCAAGATTTATGCTCATTGTCAACCTACTACAATCCCCCCCTGTATGTATTATTGGAGCTGCAGGAAGTATCTGGAATGATTTATTGGCCATGTGAAATTGTAGAACTGACTAGCTCCTGGAAGCAGTTAGGTTAACACAATTAAAGCATCTCCAAAGTTTTGGAAAAGTAGCATTGCAAAACTTTTGACTCCTCGTGTGTGTGTTAAAATGAACTACTGCATTTCACTTTCCTTGACACCTGGAAAGGTAGATTTATTTGCTTAGTCATTTTGTTCATTCTGCAGGTTACTGGCTCACTGGCTTGTGCCAAGAGAGGTTGGGTGAATGTTGATGTTACTAAGATTGAGTGTGAGTTATGTGGTGCACGACTAGATTTTACTTCATCAGCTTCCTCTTTTGAAGGTGAGTTATTATTTTTATGGCTAATTGTTAGTTTTGTATACTGGTGGGTCCGACCTGACTCAAACCTGTTTTCAAAAAATATAAATATAGGTCAGTCTCTGTCTTCTTCCAGATGACTGATTTCACTAGCAGTAGTGAAGTGTTTGTTTTATCTATAGCGGAGGTGATATAAATTGTACACTTTTTGTGTATCTGGGTTGCTCCTCACCTTGAAAAATTGTTTTGTTTGTAACCTTTTGTAAGTTTTAAAATATATCACTCACACTCTATTCTATCTCAGTTCCAGAGCTGGTTGCACTGCATTATTTTTGGTTGTTAGGTCAAGCTTGGTCCTACCATTCCTGAAACTTCTCTCTTCTAGGGGATCAAATTTGACATTATAGCTGAAAATGCTTAATTTTGTCCAATTCATCTCATCATACTACTTTTCTATAACGTAATGTGAAAGCCTGTTAGACATTAGAATGCCAACTAGATTGAATTTAGTGGAGATTTTTGTTCTACCAGTATCAAGTTATATTATATTGCCCGCAATGTGTATTTTTTGAACCTATTATAGTATCAATTGTAGTTAAAATTTAATATTTAATTAAAAAATTAGTTTATCCTTGTTTCATATTTGATAATGACTTACTTAGTTTATTTTTTACGTTCTGGCTTTTTATCGTAATCCCTTTTATGTTGACTTGTATACCACTTGACTCCATTGCTACATTCTTGGCCTTGATTCTTGTTTCTCATATATTTGGTGAAGCTGATGCGTCCGATGAAGAACTTTCTAAACTACTTGATAGAGGACACAAAGACACCTGTCCTTGGAGAGGTAATAGCTGTCCGGAAAGCTTAGTGCAGTTCCCTCCTACATCACCTTCAGCTTTAATTGGAGGTTTTAAAGATCGGTGTGATGGGCTCTTGCAGTTTTACTCCCTCCCCATTGTATCTGCATCTGCAGTTGAGCAGATACGGGTTACACATAGCCCTCAACTTGACCACTTTCTTACTCAATTGCATATTCAGACAGCTGGAGAATTGGACTATAGAGCAGAAAATGTATCTGGAATGGGTTTTACTGGAGAACAGGCCCTTCATTCATATTCCTATGTGAGATTTTCTCAGATAGTTTGTTTTATCTTAATTATTTTTATAACTATATTCTATTCCAATTTGGCTTTTGGTTTTATTATCTCCATTCTTACATTAATATTCCAATTCAATAGGCCCAAAAGCTCATAAGTCTTTGTGGATGGGAGCCAAGGTGGCTTCCTAATGTGCTTGACTGTGAAGAACAATCTGCTGAATCTGCTAAAAATGGTTACAGCTCTGATCCCGCCAAAGGCTCTGCGCCAGATCCTGCTCCAAGCAGGAAGGAGTTTTCAACTTCATCCAGGAAAGATACTGGGGATAATGATGTTACTGGGTTCAGAATTTAACTGTGAATCTAGGTCACCTTTGTTAGATTGTAGCTTATGTGGGGCCACAGTTAGAGTATGGGATTTCTTGACTGTCCCCCGTCCAGTTCATTTTGCTCCCTGTGGCATCGATACCCCTCAAATGAGCAAGAAAATGGCATCAACACGTGGAATAAGCGCAGCTAGTGGTATCAATGAGTGGGCTGCTGCTGATGGTGTTGAAAAAGAGCGGACTGGAGACCGTGACGAAGCTACAACATCTGATAAAAGGCAACTTGTATCCAATAAAAGTTTAGATTTAAGTCTTAAAATGGCTGGTGGGCTATCCCGTTCACCCATAAACTTGACTTTGACATCAGATCATGTGCAAGATGCTGATGAAGGAAGAGATATAACTATTGGGCAGCCTTCTGGAAGTGAGGTTGGTGATCGGGCAGCTTCTTATGAATCACAAGGCCCCAATGCACGAAAGCGCAGCTTGGATGATGGTGGAATCACAGTCGACAGGCCACATCTAAGCATGCAACAGGCAGACAATGCTGAAAGAACTATAATTGACCCTGGTAACAGTGAAGTCACTCACGGTCAACAGTATTCAGCTGGCCCTTCCAAGCGTTCACGTGGTACTAATCTTCTGGAAATATTCCAATTTTCTTTTAGAAGAGTCTCTTCTGGTGCTGAACCTAGCCATCCATCGGATACTCAAATAGAAGCAGATGCTAACATAGATAACCAGTTTAACCCAGAAAGGGATCATGCTATTGGCATTCCATCTACCAGAGATTCCACCCATGCATCTTCTATTATTGCAATGGATACTGTTTATCACAGCTCTGATGATGAATCAATGGAAAGTGTTGAAAATTTTCCTGTAGATGTTAATGATGTCCCTTCTGTTGATTTGAATGAAACATCAGGGTTAAATAGCAGCTATCAAGCACAGCAGAGTGCTTGTTTTCAACCACTTTCAGAAAGAGCAGGAGGGGAGACAGGTGTTAGCAGTTCAAATGCTTGTGGGGAAGTTTTGAACACAGAGATATTGACTGCACATGCTAGGGATGGGCCCAGTTTTGGTATTAGTGGGGGAAGTGTTGGCATGGGTGCAAGTCATGAAGCTGAAATCCATGGGACTGATATTTCAGTTCATAGAGGTGATAGTTTAGGTGATGTAGAACCAGTGGCTGAAGTGATTGAAAATCAGGGCCAAGCTGGTGAATTTGCACCTTATCCTGGACTTATGGGTGATTTTGTGCCTGAGGAAATGAGTCGAGAAGATCCTCAAGGGGACAGTCAAGCTGTGGTGTCTCAATCTACAGCAAGGACTGATGGTGGCTCAAAAGTTATAGCTTCAACCAATGTTGAGTCTGTTGAAAGTGGTGAGAAGACCAGTAGTAGCATGCAGATGTTAGGCCATGAAAATGGTGCCCATCCATCTCTTTCTTGCAATGCCGTTGTGTGTTCTGCCTATGAAGTATCCAAGGAAGAAGTTACACAAACTGGGAAGGCATCTCATATTGATGATGGTGCATATCTTGAATCAGGCTATTTAGTCGCAGATGGTGTGGGTATGTCTGAATTTTTTTATTATATTTAGTTTTTTCTTTTTAACCTTGAAGATGCTCTTCCCTCTTCTGCTCCTCATTCATTCTAATGCACAATGTAAATGATAAAAACTGTTAGTCTTTTGAATAATTTCATCGTAGCAAGATTGCTGTTTTCCCTTTTACTGATATAATTATGTGATGCTCAATTATACTAAGTTATTTGGCTATTGAAATATGCTAATGTGAATTACAGATATGCATGCCTTACCCAAAATGACCTGATTATTGGACTGGTATCATGAGAAGGTCTGTGTAACCTGTTAGGTTTGGGAGTTTTAAAGGGGTGGGGAAGGAATAGTTTATAGAGGGAACTCGGGGAAGGGATGGAATGGGAAGGGAGGAGAATTTACCACCTTGTTTGGATGTTTAATGAGGAAAGGGAGAGTATGCTTCCTTTCCTTGTTTGAGCCTTGAAAGGAAGAAGGGGAAGGGAAGACTTTTATGAAAAAGATACCTTCAAGATTTTTAGGTTTTTATACTATTTTTTCTTTTTAAAAAAGAATATAAATATAAATATAAATTTACTATTATTTTGCTTTTACTTATATATTCTGTTCCTGGGTAAATGGTTGATAGGAAGTGGAAATGGCATATGAGAAAGCAAAGACAACAATAAGGGTAATGTTGTAAATTGCAATCCTCAAAATTCCTCTTGGTGGTAGTGTTATTTGTACTTTTATGATTAAAAGAAATTCGATCTCCTTTGGCTGTCCTTGCCCCCAATTTGGATGGGATGAGTGAGTCTTTTACTTTTAGAGCAACCCACCTTTCCCTCCCTTCCCCCTCCATCCCATTCATATAAACACCCACAAGTTCACACACATATTGTCTGCATACCTGTTAAAAGTGAGTGCAGTATACTTGTAGATATTGATTACATATTCATAATCTTCATTACTTCTATTAATTATGATGTATTGATTTTCCTACATTATGATATATGAAATTCATATTTCAAATAATATTTTCAATTTTATTATGATTTTAACAGGTTTCATCATGGTGGTCACACCAATTAGTAATTAAGTCACTTGTGGATTGATTTTTTAATGGGTAACCTGATTTAATACAAACACATTTACATGAAACATAATCTCTAATTTTGTGCTGAATTCAAGTGCTGCTGATGACTTGTACCTAATTTCTTGCCCCTTTTGTAGAATTTTTCTTTCATAATAAATGCTGAGTAATTTGTCTAAGACTACTGTTCATTATTGGCTGCGACCCTTTTCTGACGGCTGCTTTTTGTGGATTAACTATTTCACTTTGTTCTAATGTTCAGGTACTCCTTACAGAGACAACATTAATGGAGGTGTTGAATTTGATCCAATTAAACAACATAATGACTACTGTCCTTGGGTGAACAGGGATGTTGCTGCTGCAGGTTGTGACAGTCCTTGCTCCAGTTCTGGCATGGGTACTGTAGCTCTTTGTGGCTGGCAGCTGACTTTGGATGCCCTGGATTCTTTTCAGTCACTTGGGCATCTTCCGGTGCTAACTCTGGAATCTGAATCAGCAGCATCCATGTGCAAGGTTTGTTCCGGTTGTCTTTGCATAGTATTATCAATGATTAAGTGGAGAAGCCTTATTTAGATGTTAATTTTCATGAGTTTTCCTGTTTCCAAGCACTATGCTTCTTTTTGATGTGTAAAAAAATAGTTATACAAGATTTGGATTTTATTCTATTCAAGATTGGAAATTTTAGTCAGTCCCGACTAGTGGGAACAAGAAACATAAGGAACAACAGAAGATTTACGTAAGGATGCAAAACTTAGTGAATGCAGTTAAGTTGTTAAACTGCTTTTAGTTGTTTGATCATACCAGGACTTCTTATATTATCGTGTAGTCCAAATCAACCTGTGAAAGATGTTGTTTATCCTAATTGGAAATAAATTTGTAATCATTCATGAAATGAACTTGAAGTAAAAGTGAACCATTGTAGCCACAGAATGAGTATGATACACACAAAAATAATAATAATAATGATAATAATAATAATGAGAAGGTAAAAGATATTTAGCCAGTTTTTTTCTTATGTCTTTCTTAATCTAACAAATGTTGTGATTTATGTATATGTTTTTACTGGTAACTTCATACGGAAATGTAGATGAGTCTTACAGATTTAAGAAGCAATGTTCTTTTCTTCTCGTTTGGTCCATCCTTTGGTGAATTGTAGAAGTCCCTTAAGAAATCTAGCAAGTACTTGGCTTGAAGATGTAAGGGGGAGTAACACCAATCGAGGTCTCCATAAGGCATATTTTGATGTGACATTGTCTAATGTGTAAGCAGCTCACTGTATAATGACATTTGTAGCAGGTACCTTTGAGAGGCTTGCATTTATGTTTATTTATTGGCTAGGACATCTTGTGTTTTTTACTTTTACTTACGACACAAGGTTGCAGTTTCTTCTGTTATCCAGAAGGAACTTTGAATTTTCATCGTACTTACAGAAAACCAAAATGATGTGACTAGGTTTGCAATTGAATGATGCAGCATATTTGGTTAAGGTGTTTCATTTTTGTCAGGTGTGGAAGTTTCATTTTCAATGTGTAAACACTAGGCGGCTCACTGTAAAATGACAATTTTAGCTGGTGGTGCCATCTTTGAGAGCTTTTACAAATGTATTTATTTTTTTGGCTTGGAACGCGGGTTTCTTATGTATGACATGAGGTTGCAGTTTCTTCTGATATCTAGAAAGAACTCCCAATTTCATCATACTTAAAGAAAACCATGGTGATGTTGTAAAAAGGCTTGCAATTTAATGATGCAGCATATTAGATTATCGTGTTGTTGGATGTGGAAGATTCATCCCACTTAACTTGTATGTTTCTTGCAGGGAGATCGGTTCCCTCCCAGCCAGAAACTGTTAGCGCGCAACTCCTATGTAAGAAGCCATGGAAGAAACTGAGACCTTCAGGAAGCTGTCACCAGTTTCAGTTGAGCTTTTTCTCAGGGAATGAGTTTTATTCCTATATCCATAATTAAGGTTATGTTTTTAATTTCATGTCTGTCCAATATTATTATTTTCCAAAGTCAGTTTTGATGCTGTTATATGTTCTGTTATTCTATTTGATTTTGGATTGGTTTTCATTAGTTTAATAAAAGCATCATCGCATCAAAAGCCTTGTTGAGCTGTAGAAATTGATATTGGGTGATAATCTGATAGAGAATGTCAATGAGTGAAGTAACTCCACACTGCATCATTCATGTTTCTTAACCGTTTTAAGGTAATTAGTGATGGGGAGGGTTTTATCATCTTTAATTTTGTTAACAATTTAAGGTTTAGAATTAATCTGGCTGTAGTTGGACAAGTAATTTGTTTTATTACATTGAAATCACAAAAGGTCAGAGTTTCAATTGAACATATTGAGATGATATTGCCTAATTTCTAACCATTTATTGAAGATGAAACTGAATGTATAGACATAACCAGGTACATGGAAAATTCAGGTCCTTCTGTTATTGAACTTTCACCAACGATATGAACCTTCTTGAGGAACTACCACGATTCACGTCCAATACATTCTATAATTACAGCACGTTTGACTACAGTTTTTTGTAGAAAAAAAAAATTGCTTTTTTTTAGAAGTTATTTCAATAAAATTTTAATTATAACTTGTTTTAATAATAAAATAAGTTAAGTCAAATGTACACTTAGTCAGCTAGCAAATTCTCGTACAATCTTCAAAATTCTTTTGATCTGAAAGGTAAGATGTGTCTATGGTCTAAGAAATTAATTTTGAGACCATAACTTGGTGACTGAGTTCTGATAAAGTCAATATGCATGTCGTTGCATTACTTGATGATTGATTGCTGTTAGGCTTCACCGAATACCAAAATAGCTTGATTTTCTCTTTAAATTATGCAATAATTGAAAAAGCTGGAAACCGGATGAAGAATATTCCTTTGCACGTTTTATGTTTTTGTTTCTTTATTGTTTTAAAGATTACATTCTTCTCGCATGAGCTGTTCTCTTATCAATTTAGGGAGAATAATAGAAGAGTTATTTGTACAATGTCAAGAGGTTGGGTTCAGTTGCTCAAATTAAAAGTATTTAAGGGACAGATTACATATAGCTCAAAGTTCTAAATGATATAGTATATAAAAAAAAAACTGAAAAGCAAACCGTATATATATATATTTACATTAATTTAAAATTTTTTATATTCTAATAACACGTTAATATGTTTAAAAATTAACATAATATTATATTTTTTTAAATATAAAAAAATATTATTTGATTGCATTTCTTATTAGTATTTAATTTTTTTAAAATTTAACAAAATGATTAATATAGTATATTAGTTTAACATTGAATTAATAAAAAATTACATTACATAAAAAGTTATTAGATGATGTTAGAGATTAGTGTAAGTTATTATATATATATATATATATATATATTAATTACCGTTTTTGATTTTTGTCAACAATTACCGTCTTAAGTAAAATATTTCTTCATGGTACACTTTGAGGAATATCATTTCAGTCTTGGCTTACCCAGTCAAATTACCCTTCATTTCCTGTGTTTAACATGGGACACAAGACACATGCACAAGTAATGTTACTCGAGTCTAGCTAGGATTGGAATTCAATGTCAGTTCGTCATGTTTAGTTTCTTATTTTTGTCATGACATTATCATCGGTCAAAGTGGAATTTATGTTTATCTTTGGCGAACAATTTATGTTTTTAAAGCTTATTCCACCGGTAAATTAAGCCTTTATGGTTTAGGCGAAGAAGCATCACACAACACGAGGTTTCATGTTGCAGATAACTCTCTTCTCTCATCACAAGATACTAATTGAATGTATAAGCCTATCTCATAATATAAAGTTTACGAAAAGTAATCATCTCCAGAAAAACATTGAATAAATGTTTTTATAAATCTATTATTTATGCATTGCACCTGTTATATATACTAGTATCAAATAACAATAAACACATACGACACAGTTCAACCTCGAGAAGATGCAAGGTCAGGTGAGTAGGTAACTCTTTCAAAAGTTGTAAAGATCATTGCACTTAAAAAGCTGTATCACAAAAATACAATTGGATCAACGGTCCTGAATTGAGATACCCTATGATACCTAATAGCTCAGTGTAGGGATTACAATTTTTCGTATCACCTAACCGTGCAAGTAACATTACACACAAAATAAAATAAAATAAAATTAAAAATCAGAAGGTCATTTACATTAAAAAAAAAAACCATAAAATAATTGTATTGTATCAAGCAGGTGCCTTTTTGTCCATATAAAACATTTTGTCCCTTTTTTCCCCATTTTGGTCTCGTCGGTGATCATATAAACATTTTGTTCCTAAGATAAAAAAAAAAGTAAATTCTAACTATTAAATCATATATAATGATTATAATTAAATCTTATATAAATATTACATGACCACTTAAAAAAATCATATAATTTTATATTCTAATATTAACCATTCATGCAAAATCTAATGATCAAGATTTACTCTTTTCACTCTCACAATAAATCATTCCTCTCACTTGATATGTCTCATATATATATATAAGGGATATATTAAGTGAGACTTTTTATCATGAGAGATGAGATAAATAAATCATAACTATTAAATTATATATAAATGATTAGAATTAAACCTTACTTAAAGTTCACATGACCATTTTAAAAAGTCATATAAGTTTATATTTTAATATTAACCATTCATTCAATATTTAATAGTCAAAATTTTTTCCATTTACTTTCACAATAAATCACTCTTCCCACTTAATATGATTGAATGATAGTGTAATAAAATTTAATAAAATTAAACTATTTCTCATTAAAAAAAAAATGTGGAACATGATCTTTGGTCTTGCTTGCACAAAAATCGCCGTGAACTAAACTAATCATGCAGCCGGCTATAAAGCAAGAGTCTAAGTAACTAAAAGTTCAGAACAAGAGAGTTTGCTCATTGTGATGTTTATGTTGGATTTAGGGTTTCTTATAAGTGAATTTACAATGTAATATATCCTACTATTGGCAAAAATAACTTGCGCATGTCAATGCACGGTATCACTAGCAAAAATAAAATGAGACACACAAGGATTTGAATCATAACAATTAGGAACCAAGAGAAACGCTTATCCTCTAGTTCTACCCAGCACACTATTCTTATATTATGCCTTGGAGCGAGCCCAATGGATTTGAGACACATCAAAGGATTTGAAATATAACAATTAGGAATATCTTCAAGAGAAAATCGCTTATCCTTTAAGTCTTACCATACCCAGCACACCAAACTATAACTAATAATAATTATGAAACCCAAATGGAAGACAGAGACGCCCAATAAAGACTACCCCGAACAACAAAACAAAGCGAAAAGTCTTGTAATATGTCATAACCATTTATTTGGACCAACATGACCACATATATCATATTATTATATATGGCATATGATGTGTTTTTGTGCATTTAAATTTTAGAAAAATATATCCAGAAATAATATCTTTTGTTCTCTGAAATAATATGACACCGAGACGAACCATCCCAAAAATATTAGAAAAATAAAAGAATATAATTATTTTTTTATTATAATACATGTTCGTCCCAAATAGAATATTACTTTCAATTTTTTTATTTTGATTTATAGTGATTATTAATTTATTAATTATAAAAAAATCAAAAATTGAGATAATACCTATCTCCTTATCGCCTAATTACTTGAGAGAGATAAATTAACAAAAACAGAAAGTGTACATTTCTGTCTCTTATTGCACCTAATTCTTTCAACAACTGGGTTGGGGAAGATTTCCCACCCATAAAAGAAAAGCCCAACCTCCACCACACAAAAACTTCACCTTAGTTTAATTTAAAGCCGCCACCTCCCTCTATCCCTGGATAAAGATAAACAATAAAAAAATTAAAAAATGAAAATGATATACCATCTTTTTTTTTTCCCCCCAAAAGTTGTACCGGGGAAAAAAAAGCCCCCAGAAAATGGGGCCACCGGTTTTGGGGGCTCGGCCTTTCGGAGGCTTTCCCCTTCCCTTGATTTTTACCAGAAAAGAACCAAAAAAGCCCCTCCCCAAAGAAAGGCAGGCCAAAAAAAAATTTTTTTTTCCCCCACTAGTATTTATCTTTTATTCTTAAATAAAACCTTCCCCCCATACACCAGAGATATCTTACATTAGCTATTCTTCAAACATTCTATTGATTATTTATCTTACTTTGTTAGTTTGTTCTTACCTTCTTTCCAAGGATTTCAAAGCATTTATTAAATGAGAAACAACAATCAACAATTAATTTTAACAAAATTCAGTAGACCTCGAGAATGATGTGCAAAATTGGATTTTACTATTTGTTGATCCCCCAACGACCCCCCCCTCTCACCCCAATTTTTTAACTTTTCATGAACCTCTTAACTTTCTTATTATCCATTTATTTTTTTCCAGAATAAAAAAAATATTCCCTCAAACCAATAAAAGACGCGAAAGATAAAGAAGATAAAACATCATCACAAAAATATCATAGTCCCCAGTAAGTGTCCTAGCAGCATAGTCTCGCAGGCTCCACACATTCATTTTCGTCCCTTTCTGGCTAATTCCGAATTATGATAATACAATAACCTACACGCTCTTGCTTGAACTTCCTTCTTGTTGATTAAAAATAACATAAATAAAAAATGATATACCAATAAGGTGGTTATGCGTCATCAGCAAACAATACTTCGTCTTATGTTCGGGTTCACATCATCTAAAACAACTGAACTGCGCTTGCTGGGTGACGTCGTTTGGATGAGGTGCATCCTCCGCGACGGATAAATACTTCCACTAAAAAAACCTATGTATTAAAAAGGAATGAAAACAACAAGAGGTACACCTTTGTTAGTTTTCACTTTAATTGAATGATGTAGAATACATTAAGAATATGTGATCAAATAAAGATTCTGTGAAATCTAATAATTGAGCACTCTCACTTAAACAACCATATCCGCCAAGCCTAATTCCCAAATAAAACATACCACATTCTTCCGACAGGAGCATAAACGGGAGATTTACGGGTAACATGGGAAAAAAAACAACCCCCCCCCCGCGTCTCTCGCCCTGCTGTGTGGCCTGAACATGCCACAAGCGCTGTCAAGCACAGAAACCTTCTTCCCAATGCACATTAGCAACTAATGCGAAACCTCTGTGCGAGGTTATTGATTGAGCACAATATTTAAAATGTTTGTTCAGTATAGATACAGCTAGGAAATGACAGTTTTCAGGAGCGCTGAGAGCTTCCATCTCTTTAAGCAAAACATGAACAAATGGGAAACACACAGTAACCGTCCTATTTAACTTCTTTTATTGTTCTTACAAGCCCATTAACTATATTTTCCCTCTGATCACCCGTCAGAACGCTCCACAGAAAATGTAATAGGAGAAAACATGCCAACCGCCCGGCTGTTAATAGTGTTTGTAATATGTATAGATAATATATTAATCTTCTTTTGATCTAACCCCTCCATAATCTATAATTATTAATTGACAAACTTATAGTTATGCAAATAAAACGAGAAGCCTGATATACATTATTTCCGCCCCCTTGTTGTCTAGCCGATATCCACCACACTAACATGGCTGCCAAATCCAAATTCTTCATCATCTAATGAAACATAATTCTAAATTGATCCTGCTTTAATTTGCTTACCAACAAATCACTATAGATCATAATATAGATAGCTTTTCCACCTAACCCCCTATATATGAAAAAACCAACAAGGCACTGCCAACCATGTATATGAGCCATAGACCACAAAAATGCATAAAAACGGCTCACTTTTGATCTCATATAAAGTACCATGTTATCATTAACACACAAGATAATTTGTACAAAAATGCTCAAAAAAGCCAAACTATTTTAATCTTACTTTCCACCGCCAGAGAAAGTTAATTTATAAATTAAATCGTGTGTTAAAAATGACTAACCCCCTTTATTGTAGCGCCAATAGCTGGCTGATGAGAAAGTGTACTATTTTCCTGTGCGGACAGCAATGTGAGTAATTTCGATTCTCTCCTGTCGTTTGCAACAAATTGGATATTCTGGAGTGTGTTAGCAACACAAGAAACCTACATCCTTTGGTAGTCTCCACACCACACGTCCAAAACTTGATATATATAATATACACAAAATACGGACAAAACAGTTCAAGAGACAGTCAAAAACAGAAGAGACCATTACATACAGAGACGAGCAGACTATTTAATGAACACACAGACACGACAGAACCACATTTATTTGGAATGACAATAAATATAAGAAACACGATTGTATATCACTTCGTCACAGCTCATGAGGAGACCGCCGCCAAACAATTAAACTATGCGTAAAAGTACAGAAAAAGGGTTTATTGGAGAAAATTGAAGATAACATCTGTAGAGGTGTGAGAAAAAAACCAGAAAGAGACACATTCAACGATAGAAGGTCCCATTAAGAGAGCCTCTTCCTCACCAGGGTACGTGTGCTTGATATAAGGCCATTGCCCAGGCGAACAAAAGGAGCTCGTACACGAGAAAAATATCACCAGATATATGAAAGGAAATTATTAACAGAAGGTGTGCCATTATTAATACAGCACCACGAGAATGAGGCCTGGTTGCGCTAATGTCCAATGGCGAGCGAGAATCAAAAGAAATAAGAAACAGGTATACAATAAAAAGGAGGGCTCGTGAGGGCCACTATTAGCCAATTAAATATTATTAAAAACTCTACACACAAATAGCAAACGAGCCCTTCTCAAAACACCACAACATCAATTCCTATGAGTAACTTACGCCTATCTCCCTCGACTACATCACAAATCACCACATTAAAAGTAGCATAACAAGATTGTACACTAGTACATCTCTATCAGTGTATGTACCTTAGATTATGAGTGGTGGGCTTTTTTTGGGCATAATTCCTTTCCATAATTTTTTGGGATTAAAACGTGTAAAGAAGCTTACTCCTAACAGCTTAGACTTAACGAGAAAATCTCTCAAATAAAGAACCCACCAAAAATAAGGAGAATATTCTTTTTGGTAGTAAACCCAGCATCCCACATAGCTAAAAGAAGGATCACTCTCATCTCGAAAGGTTCACGGTGTTCAGCTGCTCTTTTACGCTTTACGCAATAACGCGCCCAACAAGCACCAAGCCTGAATACACCCTGGCTTCTCGATGAACGGCAACTGCTTACCTGAGCTCGAAACTCGCGCCGCAGGCGCATTCAGCGAATCCACATAAAATACTGTGGCAGCCTCCCCCCCCCCACATCCGGGTCTCCTCAATGTTATAACGGCCCCCCCCTCCTACTGCGCAGACCGCCATCAAGTCCTCCTCTTTGAATGGAGTAGAAATCTGGCAGCCTCGCCAACTCACTTTAGCAGGCCGGATCTCTCTCAGATTGGACGAGTAATGTTCGCTGAGACTCCAACAAGGACGTATATCAAACATATTATGATGAAATAAAAAGTGTTCCTCAGTATCTCTAGCTAACTTTAGAAAGTCTTCTCAGACACACTAGCGCTTGTCAGGAGGGAAGAAAAACAGTTAAGACCTAACGCTATCCATACTGCGCGTAGTAACGCCGGCACCAATTTTGAACGCGCGAAAATATCTGTCATACAATGGCGGGCGTTCAGTTTCCAAGAGCGCTTGCACTGTGCATAAGGGGAAAAAGAAGTAGGTAGGACAAATAGTAAATAGGAGTTATTTTGAGATAGGAGTTAAAAGAAAAGACCCATCGGAGGCCAACGGGCTGCTCCATCCTTCAGACTACACCTCAGGAAGGAATAGGCCGTTTAACCCAAGGAGCCCGTTCCCACACTCCGAATTAGTAGAATTTGATAAGAAACGAGCCCACACAATATTATACATCTCAAAGAAAAATGAGATAATAAAAGGGACCCCCCACCAAAGCCAATCTGGTGTCATAGGATTATTACAATTAAAAATAATAGGGAAGAGGTGACCTTAGTTGCAAAAAGAGAGAAAAAGATGTAGAGAAAGGAGAGAGAGACGAGGAGAAGACACATAATGTTTAATGGGGGAATAGACAGGTAAAAAGCAAAACACAAAGAATAAACAAAAAATCGAGTCTTTTAAACGTAATGGTCGGAGCCCCACAAGAGGCGGCTAGTATGTTATCCTTTGGGATCAAAGAAGACTTAATGACCCACTTATAATACCCAGAGGTTCTCGTACCCAGCCCCCATTTCCACGCCCGCCCTGAAAGATGGACCAGATGTGATAAATATTTTGTTTTGCATGGCAGTGGGAGGGATATTGTGGGGGAACAATTGGCTTGAAAATATAGATGTAAGCCTAGTCAGTCATATCAGCCCCCTGCTCGCGCTAATTAACACTCACATCAACTGGAAAGAAATGCTCAAATGGTGCGAGTTAACACACCTATCGATGGGCCACAGTGCTCCATCGACCTCGTGCCGCCTAGAATAAAATCGAGAAAGGAGAGAAGCGAGTGCACAAGTGGAAATGTAGCAGGAAGTTGCATAAGTCTCTCATTTTCCTATTGCGCAAGGGTCCATCTCTCTAATCAATATTACCATAATACTTTCATTTCCATTGTGGTAGCCGGTCTACCTTAATTGTCTGATGTAAATTTTTTTGGACAACGTATTTTTGCGGCAACCCCCAGCCCCTTGAAGGGTGTGAAAAATGCAGATTGGAAACACACGATCCTTATTCCTTTCTTTAACTAAAAATCACACAACACATAAAGATCTTTTCCAACGAACACACTGCCTCCCAGAGAAAATATGATAGTATCTAATAATCTTAGGCTTGAAAAAAAAAGTGCTCAGCCTAAACAATTATCATATTAATAGAGACGAAAGGTAGCATGTTATTCGTTTGAAACCATAGAGATACCTCTTTGAAACCTTAAACGTGTTCTAACACTGTTTGCGCACATCCCATCGGCTACAAAAGTTAATGTTTGCACACGACCTTTTTCTGAAATTTAAGAAATAAATGTTGTTGGTGGAGTTGTTTTATTATTTTATTTTTACATGTGTATATATTGATCTCTAATTTAGTGCCTACAATCTATTAAACCAAACATATCCTACACCAACATTCTGCATTTGTTTCTTCGGAGCTAATTACTTTATCCCAAAAAGTTATTTTTATTCTAAACATGTTATGCGTGGTTCAAACAACTTAGGATCAGCGCCCTTTGCGAGAAGGACGTCGGCTGGAGAGTTTAGATAAAATTTCATAGTTTCGTCTATAATCTATTATCTAAACACATCTATTTTTGGGTTTTTGAACACAAAGAATTCTAAAAGCAAAGCTCACAATAGTGACAATGATGGATACAAGAGGTATAATATTATTATGATCCAAATAACAAAAATAGCCAATAATAGAAAGGATAATTACGCAAAGCACACCAAATAAAAGCAGAACCATTATATAGGAACCTATTTTAACTATAATGTTTGCAAAACCCATTTTGTTTTGTTTAATATTTGCTTTTGCTAGTTACATTTTTGATGGATCTAGTGTCTACAAACACAAAAACTAAAATAAATCTAAAGTATCCCATGCAGTATTTTTCGTGCCACAAAAGAAACACAGAAAGTATTTTTTTTTATTGCATTAATTAATATTATTTGGTTGTGTGTGGGAACGCTTCAATTTACTCATATCGTTGCATTGAGGGTGTGAGGATATTTTGGCGAAAAAAGAGACCACCCCATGGCCCGAAGTTCCCACATGAAAACCCGTCGCAGAGGGTTCACAATAGATTATAAAACGCAGCTAACCATCATCAAATTAATGCATTGGCAGGATTCCAAAACACCAAAAAAAAAATAAATATATAAATTAGGAAGCAGGCCGATAACGCCGCTTGGGTTATACATAAATAGCTTCACATCTTTGAGAACTGGAGAGTAGAGACAATCTTTATTTATTTCAAGGAAAATAATCAATAGCTTCCAGAAAGAGAGCAGAGATGCCATGATGAAATGTATTTGTCATAATTAGGGAAGATAAATGATTAAAAGGAGGAGAGATAATAATAAGGGGAGTTGGTGATTCTAGCAGCAATGTTTTAAACCATTCTTCTTTTCGTTCCCCCACAAAATTTTTTGGGGGTGGGGGGGGGGTAAAGTTAAAACAAAAACTGGGGGAGATCTTTTCGTGATTTTTTGTAGTTTGTAAGATTGGTTTGGCAACGCGTATAATCTAGCTGTGAAGCGCCGTAGGAGGTCGATCTATGTCTCTGCTCTCGTCGTGTGTTCTCTTATGTTCTCTCTCTCTCTTGCCTTCTCTCTCTTCTCCTCCAATCCACGCTTCTCTTTCTTTTTCTTTTCCTCTGGTTCTTCATAGCAAATAAGAGCTATACATAATACATTCTTCTTGGGCCCGTTGACGGCAAACTCAAAATGCCCCATTAGTATTATAGATATATGAGAGTATTTGTGTATTGGTTAAAGTGTGTCTCTCTCTTGTCGCTGGTGTGTTTCGTGTGATTTGGTTCGGATGTGAGTAAGGGGCGCCCGAAAGTTTTTTCTTATTTTAAAGAAAAAAAAATGCCCCCCGGAAGTAAGGGAGTTGGGGGGGGGGAAAAAAAATTAACTTTGGCGAAAAAACAAAAAAATTTAAAAGGGGAAAAGTAATTTTTGGGACAACCCAAGTTTTTTTTTTATCGGGAAATTTTCCCGGTTTACCTAAAAAAAATACAATTTGGAAAAAAAAAAATGGGGTTTTAAGATTTTTTTTTTTAATTTAGAAAGTTTTTTTTAAATTTTTTTAATTTTTTAATTCTTTTCTTCGGTGGGGGTCCCCTTTAATAATTTTTCCTGTGAATAAAACCAAGAAAAAAAACGGCTCCTGCCCCCCCCCCCCTACAAAAATTTATTTATAAAATAATCTCATTTACATATATTATAATATTTTAAGATATAAAGGGTAAAATATAGAATTTCCGTTAGGCAATATATTAATTAAATATTCCCCACACTAAACCATAGACATACCACTTATATACACTATTATGTCCTTTATTTATGTTTAGTGCTGGCTCTCGCTTACATCACCTTTGGCCCCCCGGGGGAAAAAGAAAAACCCCGCCTGTTGTGGGGAAAAAAAAAAGAGGTGGGTTATCATAATTTATTCTTCGGTTAATCTTTTCTCTAAAGTAACAAAATCTCTTTAAATGCGACGAGTATAATAAAAATCTGTTATAAATTAAAATATTGAATTTTTTTCCCCTAGGTTATCAGACAATAACAGGGAGCCCACCATATATTCTTTAAGATAAAGAGGTGAGTTAGAGAATTATAATTTTTTTATAATTTTATATTTTTAATATTTTATTTTTTATTTTTGTCATTTTCTTATTTTAAATTTTTATTTAATATAAAAATATATTGGGCGAGTGATACTACTTCCATTCTCAGTAGAAAAATAACCCCTGAAAAAAACACAATTTTTTGAAAGGTGGGGGTGTAAATCAGAGTTTATCAGTTTTATGTTTTTTCTCTCGTTCTGGACCTTTTCTCTAGTTTGTAATTTTTCATTTTTTGTCTATATATTGTGGTAGTGATTTGTATTTATTACTACAAATATTATTAACCTCGGCCCCTTTAAAATGGACAAATATTAAATTCCCTTTTGTATCTTTACACCCTTTACTTATATTAGGTAAAAAAAAAAGAAAGATAAATAACAAATAATAATATATAATTGTTTTTTTTTTATTGAGGTAATAAAGAAAAATAATTGAGGTAATAAAATGATAAAAAAGTAAAAAAATTGTATAGTATAAAATATACAAATTAAAATATATATTTAAAAATATTTAAATTATGTAATATAAAAAAAAAGTATAATTAAAAATATTCCTTGACACCAAAAGAAAAAAGCAATTCATGAGCAAAAATTTCAGACAAGAAACAAAAAATCAACAATGACAAATTAAGTAATTTTCATAATAGTTTTTGTTCTTAGATCCATACTTTTTTCTTTTTATCTAATTTTCTTAACACACCATTAGGGTAGTGTTTTATCATTTCCACGTTTTAATCTTCATATACAATAAAAGTATTAATACGCCCCATATCCTGAACAGAATAAAAATATAAATGAAAAAAATTATATAAAACTTTCAAATGCAGACACACAGAGCCCCAATGTTTTTTGTGGTCCAATAAATTTTCTGGTCTTCTAAGATGTATACACCGGTACGTAAACAATTATTCTTAACTAAACATAAATCCTGCCATATCACATATTATGTGATCAATTAAATGAACACGAGAGAAGGTTGATCACCAATAAACCAAAAAGCATCTAATAATAAATATCATAATTTTTCTGACTAAAGACCATCCTACAGGGGAGTGGAGAGGGATGAGCCAACTTCTAGTCTAAAGCTAGATAGACAATGCAACAATATACAATACATAAATTATGTGGAAGGCGGCACAACATGAAGAGTCGCTATGTATGTTAATGTTTAAGATAAATTTCTAATATATTGCTACAAATTGTTGTGTTATGTAACACTATTTAAGTTTCTCTAGTATTAACCAATTAGGCCATGAGTTGAATAAATATTCGAGAGAGTAGCCGAGTCGCTGATATTGATAAAAGGATTTGTCTCAGATTATAATATAAAAGTAAACCATTATACTTCTTAAATATGAATGCTTTGTACAAGGGTGGGTCCCTCTTAAGAATCACAAGAAACGAAAAATTTTTGTAAATCAAATATGATAAGACCACATATTTTATATAAGCATATTATTGCCTACACCTAAGGACCAACAGTTATGTCCACCTGGGTAACAACACACACATGCCAAAGAAGCGCCCACTCCTCATATATAGAAGGTAGAGAAGGATGGCAATCACTAAATATTTTTGAAAGTGGGGGAAAAGGAAAGGGGCCCCCTAAAAGCAAAAAATGATCACGATAGGGATCATATGCGTTCGCCAGCTCCACTCCCCTAAAAAAAGCTAATCTCAGAGAGTTTTTTTCTTTTTAATACACACTCTATTTATATGGACTTAGATTTGAGAGACTATATTGTATGAGAGTCAAGGTGGGCGTAAAAGGATAAAAGCCCACCCGCCCCAGATATCATAAACTAGATGAATTTTAATTGTCCTTTTGGTATTGATAATAGGAATGGCGCCATCCCGGCAAAATAATTGCCGCTCCTAAGACTAACTATTGTTTCTAAAAACTACCATATTAGAACCTCATAGAATAAAGATAAAAAAAATTTAGAACACTCTATACGCACCACTAAAAAGTCCCCTCCATCCTGTTCTCCTTCTCGCGCACTCGAGTAAATTAAGAAGCACTACATTAGAGAATGTCTTTATACATAAATGTGAAGTAACAGATTGAAGTTGCAGATAAAAAAAAGTGCGTAAAAATATTTTATCAACTCCCTTCAATTTCTACAAAGCCCAACAGTAAAAACACTTTTTTTGTGTTGGTGGGGGTAGAAAAAAAATTATTACAAATATAATGGGAAAAAACAAAAATTTTACTAAAAACGGGAAAAATATAAAAAATACTTGGGGTTGGGGTTTTAAAACCCACATTTTTTAGCGATTCCCATCTACTTCTCTAATTTCAATAAATGGTTTACTACTCCTATCAGGATGCCCTGTGGGGACAGGCAATGATCTATTGTATTTTTCCCTACAGACTTCAGCTTCAGCATGACGTTCTTCGCCATTGCTTCTTCCCTTTCTTTTGAGGCAATTTGAAAGGACTCCAGCTCTTCCTGCGTTTGGAGGTCTCGCAGAAGAGGCCAGATGCCAGGGCCTGTTGAAGCCACAGTTCAAATGCCTCTTCATCTTCATCCAGCATCATTTCAGCATCCAAATCCCATGGGAATCTACTTGAGTTGCAACGTTGGCTTTTCTCCAAGCCAACCATGTTCACATGGAAGCTCGGCCGATGGGTGTTAGGCCTACAAGCCATTCCCTGCATGAAATAAAGTAAGCTGTCAGGGATAGAAAGTGGAGCCAAAAACCATCCTTTTCAACCCTCATTTTTTATCCCTTGTGGACTCCCAGCAGAAAGGAACAGTTACATATTGCCTCAAGTCCAAAAAAAGGGACCAAACAAAGAGAACCACTGGCCTTATAAGAGGACCCTTATTGTCAAGACAAGCAAGAATTTCCTAAGTTTCACTTTCACTCTTCCTCAAATGAAAAGGAATTCCAGTCATTTTGTGTCAAAGACCAACTCCCTAAAAGCTTAAGCTATTAAGTAAAAGCACTTGAATGGTTTTATATCTTTTAACATTTTGCAACATCCTCATTCACTAATAACCAAAACGTCTATATCAATGCAACTCCAATCAGATGGACCGCACCAAGAAATTTATTTACAGAAGACTAGATTAGTACACATTCATTGAAACACTTCTAAAAATTTTGCATTCGATAAATCACCTAGAGGTATTATCTAGAACAATACTGAAAAGCATCATCCAAATCTCACATATATCAGCTCCAACAAACCAGCAATGCCATTTTACCAGATGTGACTCTGGCATGTGCTTAGTAGAAGAGGTGGAAAACAGGACATGGTCCATGGATAAAAATGGATGGGGCAGAAAGATTTGACTTTTACTTGCTCATGCTCAGTAGATAAGGTGAAAAATTAGAGGATTAATTTTAAGTTTTGTATAAACTCTTAGAGCGCATTTGGTTTGTGTGTTTTCAGTTTTCATTGTCAATAAAAGCAAAAAACAGGCTTGAAAACGCATTTGGTTTGGTTTTAACCAAAATGTTTTTAGGAAACATTTCTTAAAATGGAGCTAAATCTGAAAACAAATAGTAGTTTTCATCATTTATTTCACAATATGTCAGAAACAGGAAACAGGCAGTACAACTTTGTAACTAATAAAAATTATATTAACACAAAAATGTTTTTCTCAAACCAAACAAACTCTTTATAGTTCATTCTTATCCTATTTCATCACATTTTGGTACAGAAAAAGATTTACAAAGGATGGAAAGCAAATGGAAGCTACTCATTTTCACTCCATCCTCTTCGTTCTCCTATTAATCTAGTATACAATGATTCTCACTTCTCATTTTCATCCCTACCAAGCAAACCCTAAAAGTGCATGTTCCACCCTTCTTAATCCCAGATTGTTTTGATTTCTCTATTCTTGAAACTTCAGATGAAGCACAATAGCAGGTATAGATGCATAATTATTGTGTGTAAAGTACACTGACCTGACAAATAGCCCATTCGGACACATCAAAAATTTTGCTCTCTGCGCAGACAAAAGCACGAGGAATCTCCACCTATGAAGACAAGAAACCAAGCTCAGAGAAATTGAATGCAAACAATATAAAATGAAGTGGAGAAAAATATTTGCAACAAAGAAACTACCTTTTGAGGCCTGTCAAAAACCAAAGACCCTCTATACTCAACCCATCCATCTCCATCCTTGGCTTGATGATACTGACAGCAGTCCTGCTTCCACAGAAGTCTTAAAAGTCAGAGCTAAGTAAGATAAAGTGAGTATGAAATAGAGAGAAAGAGGAAGGCATTTAATAATCAGAATGTGAAGGAAAGAAATCTGACCTGACACCATCTTGCCTTGGTCTTACTCCTGTTAGTGCATACCCATATATGTGAATTTCCACACTTAGTGCACTGTATACGCCTGGATTCTTCAGAACGATAATCAGGATTATCCTGTGGAGAATACATGTACCATCACTATTTCTCTAAAGAGATCATCAATCAGACAAATCATTCAGCAACCTATGTAAACTCATATAATCAATTACATTGGCTTTATTCTGAAAGCATATTATCATAAGATAAACAAAACCACGCATCCCAATATACCTGCATATATTTCAATCAAACATATTATCTCTTCCAGGTAATTGTTATTCTTTCCCATCCTTTTATATCAAGAAATCCATCACAGATCCTTTTGTCTGTGTACTCTTATATTTGAAAAATTAGCAGCAGAGAAAAGCAATAAGAATTTTTGACTTGAAGTGGAAGATTGAGATTAACAGTATCCACAGTCGCATGACGTTGATAAATCAATAGCAAGTGCAGCTAGTCTTATGATTTACATTAGGGTTAAAAATGAGAACTATATCTTGAGTGATGGTCAAAATTTTGATTCTGGTCCATATGGGAGTGAGTGTGATAAAGGAACTATCAGTAACTGAAGGAAAAACTCTTTTGCACTAGAGGGAATGAATATTGCGAGATTAATGTCTGACCAAATAAAGGAATTGCTTAACTACCAGATGTTACACTAAGGAACAATTCTTTCTTATAAAAAGGGGATGGAAGAACATCTTCGCATTTATAAGGCATGTCCATAGAGTAAAAAACTACCAAGACATTCTTGATTTCCAAAATTAAAACTCATAAGATTTGAGGACGGAATACACACAGAACTCGGGTACAATATTTTAAAGTATGCAGAAGAATATCATCAGAATTACCTGACGTGAAGTACCATGGGATTTCTGGCAGACACTTTTAGCCATGGATTCTTCTTTTCTCAATTGCTCATCATAATCTCTCTTCTTCATGGAGTCAGAAAGAACCTAAAAGTTTCAAATACCTTGTGAATAGCAGAAACTAGTGTGACGGAAAAGCATATATGTTTTACACATTAAGAATCAAATATGCATAAAATGCTTATCTACCAACTATAAGAGAAGCTCTGCAGCTTATAGTTAGAACTTTACCTCGAATGCACATTGAAGTTTCTTAAATGACTCACTTGCCAAAGAACTGCCCATATTTTTATCAGGATGCACAAGCATTGCCTTCATCATTAAATTGAAAGAAAATAAAAAATGGAATATTCCATATAAAAGAATCAGAATATAAGTAGGTTAGTAAAAAACATATCTTAAGTCACAATGTGATTGCACATACATCATAACATGGTACTACTTACACACACATGCAGCAGCCTTAGAAAACATTTTGAGAATGGTGAAGCCAAACTACCTTTTTCCGGTATTCCTTTTTCAAAATTACTGCATCAATCTTCTTGTGACGGGGAAACCCAAGGGCTTCATAATGATCCAGACTATTCATTATCCTTTTCATTTCATCAACTGAATTTGTTTGTTCTCTGACAACTTTGTTAGCAGAAACCTCTTTCTGGTTATCAACAACTGATGTGATAACAGCAGGTTTACTGGATGATTTGCATGAATGCAAATTCTCAGATTCATCAGTAGGGATAGAGTAGTCACACTCTTCAGAGAAGTCATCTTCCATAACTGTTTCTGATGGCTTCTGCTCTTCAGAATGTGAGCTTTCACTCACATTATCAAACCATTGGAGGAGAAAATTCAAAATGTCATTAGAGAGAAATGAAAGGTTTATGGAGAGAAAAACACCCAGCCATCCTGCTCGAACTTGAACACAATAAATAGCATATGTAGTTGCCACTAATACCACCAAGCGTGCATGATTTAGGGAGAATAAATAACCTGCATTTTGTATAATTGCCAAACATAATTTCAGGATTAAAAAAAGGAAAAATATTAAATTAAGCCAACAAAAATGAAGCTGTCATTGTCCTTATAGAACATCAACAGAACTCAGTTTCATGCCAATGATTGCCAAAAACACATCTAAGAGTCATGCATAAAGTAAATGTTTGCCAAACCTCTTGATTTGGGGAAAAGTAGTCAAATGAGGAAATGACAACAAGTAACACACTCGTGTGAAAGCATACACATACACAATTAAAAAATACTGCCATAAATATGAACAGATTAATAACAGCATATATATTGCATAAGACCAGAACAATAGGCATGCCTCCTCTCCTCTTTTTATACTGGTCATTAGGAGAATACATCTTAAAACCCAAACAACAAGCAAGAATATCATACCTCCAACTATGATTAATGTTCCTGTTATCCAGAAGTTTGCATACATCCACAAAATAAGGATAGCAAAAAGCCCAACAATAAAAAGCCCAGGTGTATAACCCAAGTATTGGACAGCAACTCCAGCAACACCCTGAAGCATTATTGAACTGTGAGAAGTAATGTCATAAAAATTTGCTACGTAAAATTATGTTACTGAATTGAAACTGATACAACCCAATATAGCACATCAATAAATATAAGTCCCCATTTAAGTTAGTAGAGATCCATCTCTATTGAAGTGCAACCTACCTTTTAAACTAAGATTTAAAGCAATGTCATTGTCAAGTTTGTCAACAGAACCTGGAAGCTGAAGAATGCAATCCCATTTACAAGGTGAAAAGTCAAGCGTTTGTAATGTATAATTAAATAAAAAAAATTATGTTTATAGAATGAATTCCAATAAAAGGTCAAACGAGATGGTAATTAGGGAAAAGAACATAGATGGAAACAATGTGCGACCAGCATCTTATGCTTCCTATGCCCAGCGAACTGTATTATCTCCATTTATACCATAAAGCTCCAGTATCAATTCAGTAAGTAATAAAAGCAACTTAACTTTCAGACATTATATGCAAGTCTAGAGAACTACAATCTTGCATAAAAGCTTTCAAGTACATAAACAAAACAAAACAAAAAAAATCAAGCCAAAAACTTATACTGAATATGTTAGAAAATATAAGATACTAAAAAATTTTTTTGACCCAAAGAATAGAGTCAACTAACCAAAGGTTACAAATACACAGTCAACAAACTTGTGTGTTCATTTACAAAGATAAGGGACAGAAGGGACTGAATTTGCATTAACTCAAAAAGCAAAACAAGTATTTCACCATTGTAGATGAAGATTATGACATTTTATGTGCACAGAGTAGCACTAGGGGCGTCCTACAAAAACCCAAAAAGAATTCAACATTTGAGGACTAGAAAGTAATGGGCTCTTGTCAGGTAGAGACCAAGTACTCAAATTAAAAGAAAAAAAAAAAAAATCTACCATAATGTTTTGAACTCGAATTAGGAAAATTATGAGAAGATACAGCTCCAAAATAAGATCTAAGTAAACAACTCAAAGGACACAGCACTACTAGAAACAGGACAATTTACAAAAAGGGAAAAAAGGAAAAGCCTGTAGCCAAAAAAGCTCAAGTATTTCCCTAGAGATGAATTAAAATCAATGTAAGCAAATCAATTTAGAATTTAACGCCATTAAGATCTCACAACCACCTGAAGATAACTTTGTTGGGGACAATACGAGTTATGAAGTCCACATCTTGCACACCCTTCTAAAAATTTTTCCTCTCCCAAATTTTAAAAGACAAAGTCTCATTTTTGGAAAACTTAGTATCATTCTTGAAGCTAATCTCTACTACAAAATTCTTATAGAGCAGTTCAACATATAAAACTATTTAAACCTACAAGTGTGCTTCAGGTAACAAGCTAATTTGGCTATGACTAATAAGGGAATTGACAAATCCATCAAACCACTAAATTTATAAGCTAACTGTCACTATTCTAAAACTGCTATCAAATTGAAATAGGTAATAACAATTAAAGAACGGCTAAAAACTAAAAAGGAAAAATGGATGAAAAAAAAACAAGAACAAAGATCAGAATCCAGAACTGCAAGAATAAAGATTTAGACAGGTTGACATGAAGACATACCATACTAACAAGCACGTAAACCAGGTAATACATCGAAGTCAAACTAAGAAAGCAGCTCCACATTATAAGCAGAAGCATTGCTGAACCGAACCTAATGAACGACTGAAAGCCCCTTAGAGCAGAGTTTTTCCAATAAAGCAATGACAACCGCAGTAAGCTCACCAATCTGAAGCACCCACTGCACACCAGCGGCCAATGCCGCTCAATGAACATAGCAGTTTTGTCTCTGCAACAAGTCACCGCAGTTCGTGCACGCCAGCATGCATCCTTCTGCGACCGAAGCCATTGCCAACCTTGCTTGAACAACCATATGTCCTCCATCACCAAGGCCACCACAGAATCACAGAAACTTGGTGACACTTTACTGTTATGACAGGCACTGAATCCTCATCTAAGAGAAGTTGCTATTGATACCCATCACATTGAATCCGATACCCCTTATATCTCAATGATTGTGATGCTAAATCATCAATGCTACCCATAAATTTAAACCAATAAAAAAAGCACCTTGATCTGCCAAAATTCACAGTCTTCACAAAGAAAAAAATTACATGAATTAAATAAACAAATAAATAAAGAAGCCCTGCTACTCCAACTTCCTACATGAAAGAGCCAAATTCACGGGTTTCTCCAGATCAATAGCTCCCAATCCATAAAGAGAAAAGAGAAAAAACCCACTATTGATGGGATCTAAACAGAACACCCAAGTCCATGACAGAACTAAATACGATCACGTTCATTCAAAGGGCAAATTGCTTCGTAAATAAGCTTCCAAAAAGCAGCCACTGTTCACAAAAGCCCAAAAAAACACAAAGCAATAAATAAACAAGTAGATAAAATCCCTCTTTTTGACAACAATGCTATTTCCTCTTTTTCATACCCCACTGAAAATCTAGCATTAGCAAGCTTGACCCTTCAACCAGTTTCCGACCCAGCACTGCAAAAAGGTTTTAAGAAAAAAAAAAAAAACCCATGAAAGGAACGAACTTGAAGGTGACCCAGTGACCGTGAAAACCCTAAATAGCGAGTGGCAGAGCGATTGAGCAGTTGGGGGAAGAAGATCAAGGACGAGAGTCTGGAGCACCGACAGGGGAGAGTTGGGAGATGAGAGAGAATGGAGGGAAAGGGATTCCAACAGGAGAGGGGGCGGAGGCGAAGAATCTTGGGTTTGGCTGGGTAGAAAACCTTGGCTTTTTTCAGGGATTGCTCGTGAAAAAGTGAGTGAGTTTGTAAAGTTTCAAAAAGTTCTATAAAGGTTGAGGAGAGAGAGAGGAGTGAAAAACTTGTATTGTGCTGCAGGGGAATAGAGAGAGAGAGAGAGAGAGGAAATATGACATTATTCCTTGACATTATTATTGTTTTGCTTTTCTCGATTAGGGCTGGAGTGTTGTGTAATAATGAGGCAGTGGGGTCCATGAGCCAACTTTGAATTTTGTGACTAGCATTTCTCTTTTTGTTTATCTTAAATCCAATTGCAAGAATATAAAATGAAATCCGATGGAAAAGCCATCGAGTCAAAACAATCTAATCATAATTTTGTTATAATTTTTTTATTTTAATACATATTTAAATTAATTTATTTTATAATTAAAATAATTTATAATTAAATTTTTTTTAAAAAAATTAAAAAAATAAATTATTTTTTAAAAAAAATTATTTTTTAATATTTGATAGATTGTTCGAGTAAAATTTTCTTTTTTGACCTACATTCGAGTCAAAATTTTGTATATTTTGAAAGCTTTGCTATTTCAATTAGTTAATATTATAGTTAGATTTTTAAAAAAAACAACAATACATAAAATTATTTGGATACCATAAATAATGATATATTAATAATTATTAAATATTTATTGATAATTAATTATATTTTATGAATTTCAATGTTTATCAAAATATTTATTATGAAGATAATAATAAATAAATATTTAATAATTTATTAAATATAATATTTTAAAAAATTAAAATATCAGTACCTTCAAACAATCAAATTATCGTTACAACTTTGGAGAACATGTTATTAAATAATAATATAAAAATATTCTATAGTAATTAGTAACAGTCTACTTCTTTTTGTTTTTAGTTATAACTAATTTAAAAAGGTTTTGTACAGGTTTATCTCCAAGTACAAAATTTTACACATAAACAGGTTTTTTTTTTATCTTTTTCTTAAATATTCTTTAAAAAAAATAAAAATTATAACAATATTTTTAACGAAAAGAAATATAGTTATTGTATTCTATAAAATAATTTATTTGTATAAAATTATACCAATTCTTACTAATATATATTTATAATTTCTTTTTACAATTTAATAATTATATCTCGTATTATGAAATTATTAAAAATTTCGTGCAGAGATAATTGTACCAGTAAATTTACTCTATATGATGTTTGACTTCATTTTGGACGTAATCCATATTTGGAAATCTTGGTACTTGGCTATTAATTTGCAGAGCAACTTTCATCAGTCTAGGATGGTTGTTATGATGCATTACAATTAGCCCCCATAAGTACATCCCCCAAGTACATAAATTCTTGTGTGACTTAGAAATATAAGAGTGTTGTTACGTTTGTTCTATAAAAAGAATTTCATCGTATGTTTTCCAAATCATCTAGTAGTTTTGATCAAGAATTCCTCAATGCGTTTTTGTTTTTGTACAGGTTGACAGCAACATTAAAGACACTGCCTGTAACTACTCCCTCCCAAAATAGGTGGTGGAATTTATTTTCTCAGAGTTTGTCAGTATTCTCTACTTGAAACTTAACAACATAGTCTTTGTCACCCATGTGACCGTAAGGAAAAGATTTCTCATCCCCAAGACCACAACTTTTTAAAACTTGTAGTTTTGGCTAAGCAGCATAATTCAATAATATAATATAATACTTAAAATAAAAGAACTAGAGACAAAAACAACACATGTTGAGGTAAGTGAGATGGTGCTGGCTTCTGGCTTTCCATCTTTGATTTCTTTATAATACTGAAGAAAGCCAGGAAGGGCTCGGAAGACCCAATTTTGGAGGCACATGCTTAGCAGAGTTCAGCAAGTGAATCAGCAGCTTACGTTCTTTCCTATATATGGGTTATTGCAACAGCCAGCAGGTAAAATTTGTGGAATCGAACTATATTTCTCTGATCTGATTAATAATTCATATACAACTTTCTCTTTATTTGGTGGTCATATTCCTCCTCCAAAAAGACACTTCTATTTAGATTAATTTATTTTATATTCAAAACAGCTTATAATTAAAATTTTATTAAGAAAATTTTTAAAAAAAGTAATTTTTACTTAAAAAAGTAATTTTTACTTAAAAAAGTAATTTTTCTCAAACATGTTACTAATTTGTGTTCATCTTTGTATGTGGGAATTACTTTCTGCATTGATGGCCTTAAAAACTATACCAAACAATTGTGCTGTGGTTGAAGAAATTTAGAAACTCATAAATAACTTTTAGTCCTCCTCCAAACCAACGTCAAGTCATAGTAGTATTTATAAGGGGAATGTGCCACCCGTGTCAGAAAGTGACCCATTGTATAAGGGGTACGAGACATACAATAAGTCTGAACACTAACTGACAAGCTTCCTTACAAGGAAGTTGACAGGAAGTTTCATCCAACAGTTGCCCAAGTAAACTGGATTGCAGACAAGTGTACCACATTCTTCGTGTCATAGTTTGAATGAGGAAGTTTCATTTACTGTGCTTAAAGTTTGAAAGTTTACCATTCTCAAGATAATGACTTCTTTTCTTGAGCTAGAATTACCAGAACTTAAGGCTCCATAACTCCTACCTGATCGAACAAAACAAAGGTAAAGGAAATTAAGTGGCAGCATTATTGCTTAAAATTAAATATCAACTCCATGCTCAAGACAAATAAATGACATCTTGCAAAAGGTGAGTGTAATCTCAAGTGTATATGGGTTTACCAGGGTAATCTCGAGAAAGACAAACAAAAGACACACAAGACACAAGATAGACAGAGAAAAAGGAAAAGATCCTCAAATATATCATTGAATACAAGCCCGGTCCATATTTACAGGAATACATTTTGGCAAAACTTCCTAGTCACGGGGTGTTGCACCAAAAGAAAACACTCAAAAGTATGGAAAGGTTGCAAAATTTACATGAGATAACAAGCCTAAGCAAATGAAATAAAATAATTTCAAATTACAGGACAAATCATTGATGACTGATGTTTACATGCTTTGATCATATCGAGCAGTGAAGGTTGTAGTTGCAGCAGTTGAAGTAGCTGATGACATGGTAGTATCCTCGTTGTCTGAGGCAGAGGATGCATTGTATGCAGATGAAGTCCCCATATCAATATTACTTTTCTGTTTCCTTCCAACTTTAAGGTCCATAAAATCGGAAATTAAGGCTGGTTTTGTTATCTTACTGTCATCAACAACCATTTCTCCAGTGAGCATCTTGACCACAGAAGACATGGATGGCCGGAGCTTTGGAGATTCCTGAGTGCAAAGAAGGCCAATCTTCAGAAATTTACAAGCCTGCTCAGCATCAAATTCCCCGTTTAGTGATATATCTACCAGCCCTACCAATTCCCTTCGCTCATAAAGTTCCCATGTCTGTAAGAACAGAAGCTAAAATAAGAGCAAGTCCGCAAATCTCATATAAATACATAATGCTATAGAATATGATTACACTTATGCAATGAAATGCCAAAGCCTGCCAGTCTGAGAAAAGATGTAAGGATAACAATTCCAGATTATGAATAACACAACAAAGACTTTCTTCCGAAGAATGGGGGAACAGACACAGTCCTTTAACATTCCTATAAGAATTGTCAATGTGTTTAACGAGCATAATTAAGACTAGATGTAGGCTGTGACAACTGATGTTTTATAAAGCTTCAATCAATGTTTTCCATTTCAATTTAGAGAATAATTCTACTATCATTTTGGTCTTTACTTTATGCTTAAGGAACAAAAAGAAATTATGAATGGTCTGGCTTGTTATATGCTTTTGCATCTGATATTGTATTGTACTAGCAGTTCAAACCAAATAGGGAGTTTTTTTTTTTTTTTTTTCCAGTAAGCAGAAGAAAGAACCAAACCTAAACACAGGAAACAGACAAGGAAGAGACACCCCAGATATATCCTACATAATAAGACTACCACATCTTGAAGGAGGATTATCAAAAACGTGCAGGCCTACAGAAAGACCACGAGAGTGATTAGCCATCCAATGTGCTACTTTCTTACCTTTCCGGTACGTGCATGTGAATCCGATGCTCCAAGGCTTCTTTAAGAAATCTTGAATCCTATGAATAATGGCTGTGTAAGGGTGTGATAAGGGACAGTCTTTCTCCACAACATTACATATGAGGAATCAGCATCAAACCAGACATGGTTCATGCCTTTCTGAGTTTAGCTTTTACATAGAGAATGAACACACACATTTCAATATTAGGGACTTCAGGTAAGTAATTAAAGATGGGAAACTGTACAGACACCCCCTGAGCTTTGCTCCATTTAAAACAGCCACCTATACTTTCAAATCCGGGTGAGAGGTCCTTAAAATTGACTAACTTCCATTAAAGATGAGACTGGAGAGAATCACTCGAGTGTTTTTTATATGTTCAATAAACAGAGAATAGAGGGGAAAATTTAAGCAAGAGAATCAAATAGGATAATAAACAAGACGAAGAATGGCATGAATAGAAGCAAATAGATTAGTGGAGTTTTATCACACAAACACAAAAAAAAAAGAAAGAGATTAGTGGAGAATATAACTTTGGTAGTCTAATACAAAAGAAAATCCATATTGAGGACTCCAATCAGTTATAATTCAGGATTCATATAAGTGGCTCCAAATTTATTGATCATCTCTTGTAGTAATTTTGTTTGTTCAAGGCACCATCTTCCGTACATAAAATCAAACACATCTATGCGGGAAGCCAGGAATAATGCTTTAATTTGACCATTGACAAGCAATTCAAATTCATAAGAACTAATTTTGTTAATTTCAAGACAAAAACCACCGTTGTGTGTCAGAGATTTTCACAGCAACAAACAAAAACAAAAACACTAATATCAATGCATCACAGGAGTGACCATAACCATTATACTTCAAACATTACATATTCATTTCCCTGCAACTTGAAGCATTGGTAAGAAATTGATTTTATTGAGATCACTATCTCAGCAGTTAAAGTAACATAATGTTTAATGTATTATGCCCAAAGACTTTTGTTTATTAATAGTGAGATAAGCAAGAGAAATTATTTTACTCTATTCCCCTCTTAGCTATGTGAATTGTTCAAGAAGAAATTGACTCATACCCTTTCTAGAAGAAATTGTTCTTCTATTGGTAATTGCGAATTTGTGTTACATCTCCCACTGACTATCTCCACAAGGAGGACACCAAAACTGTAAATGTCTGCTTTCCTTGTCAGCCGCCCCCCTACTGCATACTCGGGGGCCAAATAACCTCTGAAATAGAACACGCATTAGTAAATTTCTTATATAAAATGCTCAATTAAAAATGATTATTTGCATATGTAAACAGCAAAAGAGAAGCTTTAGTTGACACACATGAATTTGAAACCAGCCAGATTATGTGTGCATTGCATTTTTTGGACTACAAAGTCATGCACAACACTGTTTAACTCTTATGTCACCAATAAAACATTGTGATAACAGATGCCTTAAGAAAATATGAATATAAACTACAATATCATCAATTGACATCAAAATGGATTGATACAAATTATACATACAGAATAAAATCAATGTTGTCAATCTAGATTCTAATTTTCCAGTATAGTAGCATGTAATTCTGACCAATCAGGACATACTCCAGTCGTGTTAAATTTTGTGTAAGAGTCAGAGATCTTGAGTTTAAAACTGGGAAATTGAAGCGGAGGGATCAAGTCTTCCTATTGGGAAGGCTACCTTGCAGTTTCAAGGGGAAAGCAAAACAAAATAAAAAGCTTAAAAATTTCTGTATAGACTGTAAATTAGAATACTTACATTGTTCCTGCTACACGTGTGCTGACGTGGGTCATGTTTGGTGGAATAAGCTTTGCAAGACCAAAATCTGAAATCTTGGGTGTAAGGTCTCTGTCAAGGAGAATATTGCTTGCTTTTATATCCCTATGAACAATAGGAGGTCTTACTTCCTCATGAAGAAAGGCAAGCCCACGTGCAACCCCAATGCATATTCTAAATCGTGTTCGCCAATTGAAGTTGATACTACTGTGACCTCCACCTGGAAGTGAAGAGAAAATAATTGGTTCAAAAAGAATTAGAGTAAGGACGAGAGTCAAACACTAGTTAATATTAATAAAACAAATCCATGAAGTTCTAAATGATGATTAAAAGTTCATCATCTCAACTTTTGCCAGATGCTTTAGCAAAAGGCTTTTTTCAACAATAATCTAGGAAAATAGATTTTAAGAGATGGGACTACTTCCCATGTACCAACCCAAGCATCAACAGATAAAGCACAGATAGTTATCCACAATTAAAAAATAATAATAATGCATTTACCTAGAAGGGTCCGTGCAAGGCTGTTATTCTCAAGGTAATTATAGACTAATATTCTGTTATCTCTTTCCACACAACAACCGTATAGCTTAACCAAATTTTCATGCTCTATTTCTGAGATCACATTAATCTCTGTCAAGAACTCCTTCACCCCTTGTCTTGATTCAGCTGAAAGTACTTTTATAGCAGCAACTTTTCCATCTTTTAGCCGTCCCTGATCATCCACCATAATATTGTTAAGATTTCATTGATAAGAAAAGGAAGGGAAACAATGATCAGGCCAATTGCTATGATTATTCAAGCAGTACTTGAAAGAGGTCCTGTTTACCTTATAGACAGAACCAAATCCGCCCTCCCCAATTTTATTGGCCGGACTAAAATCCTCAGAGGCAATTCTTAATTCTTTGTAGGTATAGAGTCTAACATTTTGAAGGCCTGCAAATTCTGTTCACAAGTATATTCAATTAAAATGTAGCATTGTAAGTAGATTTTTGTTCAATGCATTATATCATAGATATCTTAATTCAAGAATACAACCACATCCCTTGAAAATTAATCAAATTTAAGAAAATATCACAATTCCATCTTGGCATTATCTACTGTTATTCATTATAACATGTAGTTAAGTTACCTTCACCGATGTCTGGATCTTGTCTTGATGAAGAAGACGCCTTACTGAATAAGAAAGGCAAACAGGTCATGACTGAATGAATTATTTGAAAGCAGCTTTTAATGTGAAATGGTATCAATTGCTTCAAATGAAACTCCTTCCAAGGCCACCTGGTTGAACCATCAAAAAGTGTCAAAGTCATGAAGAATAATCAAGTGGAAAACCCATACAAATAATTGAACATGATAAAGATAATACCAAAATTTCAGGCCTTACAAGAGCATAGGAAGTACATTCAATTCATGGTATTCTATCGCAGATGTGACATACAAAAAGTCACAACTAATATTATAGCTCCAATTTTTCCATCAATTAAAGCCTAGTCATAATTATACTACAATCAGGTATGGAGATCACCATCAGATTTTCTGAATAAGTTATGCAAATTCAACTGTTTTGACCAATGTATTCTAGATTGTCAAAACAATTCAATAAAGGAAAATATTTTTGAAAATTCTATGAAATGTGAGGATGACCCAGCAAGGAGTATATTTGATTGTTCCCAATGCCATAAGACCAAAAACAAACTAATGGAATTGATCAATCGCAAAAACGCTCCATCTCAGTTATCAATTCAAATCATGCCTTTTTCCACGCCTCTATTTAATCCATATTAATGATCTGTATCTCAACCTCTGAATTCAGGATTTTCAAATGAAAACCATGCGAGTTGCGGCCGTATTCTATTTTGTTTGGATTTCTCTTGCTCTAAGCGCCATGGTTTGTATCTCACTCAACCTATCTTTAGGCGTTAATATCTTCATACTGGTTCAGTTTGTGACGTTTCTCACAGCACAAGGAAGAATAAGAATGAAAGTTTGAACTAAACTCCCCAGGGACAGAAACAGGAGGGAGAAATCAGAAGCCCAACTACAAAATTTAGAGCACAGGGAAAAGAAAAAGGAGAGAATTTTCAAAAATTAGTTCAGAGCTACAGAAGAACACTAACCACCCCTGGTTCAGAAACACAAAAAAAATTGCAACTTTCCCAAGAAAAAGAAGAGGAATAAAAACAGAACACAAACCCATGATTGAAGGGAAACAAAAAAAAAACAAGTAAAAAGAGAGAGAGAGCAAGATATGACAGAAACAAACCTCAGAAGCTGGTGATATGATAACAAGCACAGTACCTCCTTTGACAGAGTTGGGAAGAAGGAAGAATTAAAGGGAGAAACTTGAGACAGCTGTCCTTGGTCAAGAGAGAACCTTGAAAGGGTGCAGGGGAGAAGAGTGAGGATGGGGTTGGGTTTGTGTTCTGTTGATGAGTTAATGCAATGGTCACGCCAAGGTACAATGAAGGCAGGGACACGTACGCGTACTTGCATTGACTGTCTCTCTCTCTCTACTTTTCGTGCCAGACGAAGACTCGGTGCAAATTGCTGATTGCATAAAATTTGTTTAGATGAACTAACCCATGTGCCTTGTGTGCGTAAAACGAAAAAGAGTTTTGAAAAGAAGGTGCACAATCTCAAACTTGATAATTCTGCTTCTACCTATCCTTTACTTTGAAAATAGAAAATATAGATCAATCAACGATTACATATAGCAAGGTAAAAGGTTTTCTTTAACAAATTCTTTAGAAAATTCTTAACTGGTATCTTATGAATTGTCAATGTTACAGATAATCTTTTTTTGTCTTAATATAACATGTTTTTACGTATAAAAATTCATTGTCATTGATAGAGTTTAGCTCATAAGTAATTTGCTTAAAAGACTTAGGTTCGGTTCTATTTTCACTTCAAATAATTTATAAAAATTATTATTTTATTAAGACTTGTGACATCTTTCAAATTTTGAAATAAATTAAATTTTAATTTCGTCTAATTTTATGTAATAAAAAAAAGTTCAATACAAACTTCACATTTGTGGTGATTTATTAATAAATTTAATTTTAATATATCTTTTCATTCATTTATTTTATCTTCTTTTCTATTGTGATAAAGAAAGGACATTTTTTTCTTATTTGATACGGAAGAATGAAAATACAATTACAAATATTACATCATAATTTAAAATAATTTTTATTTTTTGTTAGAAAATAATCAATAACTTGATGTAAGAAGGAGAATGTAGGTGTAACTTAAAATAATTTTTATTAAGAGTGAATTAGCATATAAGAGTTATGTTTGGTGAGATAACCCAAAATCACGGTACATCAAAAATTGAATAAATTTTTTTTTTTTAAAAAGTCCAATCCAAAATTTATATCTAAGTTTGCGCTTTATATCTAAACTTTGAGGTGACTCTTAAATGTTTGATTTGCAAAATATTTTTTCATTTTTGAAATATTTACATGGAAATGTGACATGTTTAATATAAGATTTCAAAGAGTATTCACATATAAAAATAATTCACAAATAATCAACATTCTCACACTTTCATTAGAGATAGATTTGCTTCATTCTCATAACATAATAATATTTTGGTATGTAAAATATTTAAAATGCCCCTTCCATAATCATTTTTAGTGACCACTACCACTCTTTATAATTGCATATTTGGAAAATAATTATTTTTTGAAAAAAATTACTTTTTGATTATAAATTATTTTAAATATAAAATAAATTAATCTATACAAACATTTAAAATGATGATTTAATCCATTCAAATGGCAATATCATCATAGAAAAAAAGTAATCAAATAGAAAAAATTAATTATTATTAAATCTCTTAAATTTTACTCAATTAATTGATTTTTACTCGAGTCACCGAATTTAATTAAATGACAAACAAACTTTTCAGTCGAGTTAGACAAGTGATTAGTTCACCAATTTTTCAACTTCATATTGACAATCGTAACTTTAAAATCAGAGAGCCAAAAAAATGAAGAATGTGCTTTTCAAATAAAATAAAACTCGTCTTTGATAACTTCATTTCCTTAAAGAAAAATTGAATGCCACTTGATAATAATCGAGAAATGTACACACGGCTCATCCGTTCCGCACAAAAAATTGTCTATGGTCAAGCATCTTCGTCGTTGGCCAAGTCAATCGCAGCATCTTCGTTCTTGTCGTTTTAACAGTTTGACGGTTGAGACATTGTCGTTCACAATAATACAACGCATTATAATTTAATGATTTGTGCTTATGTTTATCTCTCTTTTAAATTTTTTTTTCCATCCTCTAAACTCTATTTCACCTATTTAATATATTAGCGATATAAAAAAATTGAACATTGTTATTATTATTTTTTAAAATTATATTCTTATTTTAAAATAAATAAATAAATATATTAAAATATTTGTACAAAAATATAAAGTTCTGCATAGAAAATACAAATCTCTTTAAAAATCCTTAGGAATTAAAATAAACTACCCAAATTCAGTGAAGGAATTGGCAGAAATCTTGTTACCAAAAAAAAAAAAGAATTGGCAGAAATCAAACAGAAGTCGGCCTAGGGAATTATTAATGACATAGTATGAACATAAATTACATGTGGTTGGACTTTACATTAAAACCTATATATAATTACATATATGAGTTCTTGTCTAGATTGTGTTCACACAAGGTCAGCTTCCAATTAAATTATGCTAAAAACACACCACGATTTGACGCAGGCACTTGCAGCCAATTATAAAATTTGCGTGTTTAACTTTCAAAGAGTCACATAGGACCAAATGACAGATGGTGCATATTATGGTCTGCCAAAAACAAAAATACAATTTGGACCACGTTTTTACGTGTAACAGATGTCACACGTAAATGCCACTTATTTTCTCGGCGGGGCGTTGGTGGGAAAACGACGGCAACTTAAATTAAATTAAAATTAATTAATATGCAATATATTTTTCATATTATCTATATTCGGATTTAGGAGTTGATTAGAGGACGGCAAACTTTAAAAAAGGAAAATAATAAAAATTTATAAATATGATTTGAATTAAAAAAATAACCAACGACGCAAAATTAATTATAACAAACTGGTTGTAGAAATATAATACTCACTCGTAATGGGTGTTTTACTTCTCTTTGCAAAATCAAATTCGTTCTTCTTTTTTTTTTTTGTTGTTGTAAGAAATCAGAAATATAATACACTCTAAAATACTAAAGAAAATATGAAGAAATAATAACAAAAAAACTAATAAATAGAAACACTTAAAAAAAGAAAAGAAAAATAAAAAGACTAAAAAGCATGTGAACCATGCATGAAGTACGAAAGAGAATAACATGGTTGACTTTGTTCAAAGAATTATCAAGAACTGAACCAGCACCGTACGGTAAACACTCAATACATGAGCAGATGATATTATAAAAGAATTTTTATTTTATTTTATTTTTGTGTAAAACCCAATGTGATACAAAACCAACACAACAGTGCAAAACCAAACACAACACTACAACGGTGCTTCTTCCCATGGTCCAAGTTTAATTTGTCATACACTATTAGAAAACAGTGGATATATATATATATATATATATATATATATATTAAACTTTATGACATGGCGGATGAGCATCTCTTCAAGTCTCTTTTAACTAGTATAAGGTGAGTTTGATTTGCTAGAATGAGAGTTAATTAAGGAAATTAAATGGGAATGAGGTAAATTGTCTTTAGTTGCAAGTATGAAATGGAATATTAGACAATAAGAATGTTACACCCTCTAAATCGGAAGGAATGGAAAGATGATAAGATTATTGGAAAAAGCCCTAATCCTCTTTAAGGGTGTTGTGTTTTTAAAGATGTAAAGATTATAAGTTTTCAAGCAAATAATCATGTAAAGCTCTATCTATTAGGGGCTCTCAAAACCTAAATCTAAAACTTAAAAAAAAAAATGGATGAGAGAAGACGGATCATGCAAGCCCTAATCCTAATTGCAACATTTACATAACATAAAAGGAATTACGATAATTAAAAATTCATGCAATATGAGGATGACAACACATAAAAATTTAAAAAATTAATAAACATATAATCACCTTCGAACATGCATAAAATAACCAAGACGCAAGATACAAAGAGAAGTGCCATAAAGGCAAAAAGAAAAATGATTAGGGTAGAAGAAAAGAATGCAATGCAAGATATTAAAGTCATAAAAGAACAATAAAGTAAACATATAATAACTTCAAACATGCAAGTGACACAATGAGACAATAAGTTTCATGGCCATATATAAGTCAAAAAAAGCGTATGCGATAATGAATTGAATGAGGAAAAGTAAAGTTGGACAAAAAAAGATGCAATCCTAACTTTCGAAAATCCATACTTTCATGTCCAAATCACTTGATCAATGTCATGCATGAGATACCATTCAGGATTGTATGATGTCATGAAAACATTTTAACCAGAAATATTGGGAATTTGAGAGGGTGTCCCACTTAAATTTAATTTATTTTATCCTCCTCTTTTTTGCTATGCTAAGCTGAATAATAATTTTATTTTATGTTTATTTTATAAGATGAAGGATTGTCATGTTTATTAATTAAAAAATTTTATTTCAAGTCTCATTCCCTATGACCAATAATAGAATATGAAATTTTATTCTCTCGAAAAGATGTTTAGAATATTTAGATTTTATATTTCATGGAAGGAGATTTTTTTTCTTACCATATCTTTATTAATTTTATAAAAATAACAACTACTACCATGATTAAATTTGTACAGACTTCATTTTTTCTTCCTCACAAATAAAAAAATATTTTCTCTTTTTTTATTAGCAGCATCATTTTTTTTATCAAGTTAAAAATTAAATTAAACTTGAATATTACTTTCAAGATCATGCACATTATTTTTTTTGTATAAATCAAAAATATTTTCATAAGATTTGGTTCATTTAAAATGCAATTCTTATGCCACCTCTTGAGTAGATCATGTACATTCTTATTATATATAAAAGATGTACATGTGAAAATTTAAATTGTTTTATTTTTTTTCACAAAGAACATTTATAGTATTTAGATCATTTTTAATTTTATTTTACATTAATTTCATACACTAAAACAATAAAATGCTTGAAAAGTCATTCCATTCTTAAAGTTACTAAACTATAAACTTAGAATAATCACCAATCTATTTTAACTCATTTCATTTAATCCTGTTTTGTTGCACCAAATGTGTTATTAATCACAACAACAAAAATTGAGACTAAAATGAAGTTTCTACATATAGTGTGTAGATTGTTAGAATGGTTTAGCCTAGCAATTTATCATTGAATGATTGAGTTGGACATCAAAGTTAACCATTTTTAGTTTATCTTTTAAAACTTAAAAATCACGAGTTGTGAAAAAGCTTGAGAAATTTTTTTTTGCTCAAACCATAATTTAATTATTTCCAAAAAGTAGAAAAAAATGCTACTAGTCATTTTTAGGAGCCTTACAAAAACAATTATAAAAAGTTTTGTGAGCACTTACATAAAGAAAACAAAGAAGTATTGTGAGCTTCTTTTGGTAAATAGGTACGTGAGTCCTCATTTGGTGGTAAGCAAGAATTTTCTTCGATAATAATTGTTCCATTGAAAATTGGGCGCGCAGTCCAAACTACCACCATGACTATCGCCACTGTTACAATTACTTCCTCTGCCTCAGTGCCTCTCTCTCTACTTCTCGCTCCCGAGGAGTGAAGGCACGACGAAGGACGTTTCCGAAAAAGGAGTGCAGAACCCCATTACGAGAAACGATGAATAGCGCCGCCTTTAAGGTTGCTGTGGTGGGAAGCGGAAGTAAGCACTACGCATCCATTTCATCTGTCTATGGCCGGTTGCTACATTTTGTTTTGTTTTGCTTTTTTTTTTTTACCAAGTGTAGTGGTGAAAGATGCAAACTTTATGATAAGAAATTGTGCAGTTTCAGGAGCCGTGTGCGCATCAACTCTTGCCCGAAGTGGGGTTTCAGTAACTCTTTTTGAGTCAGCTAGAGGCCCTGGTGGACGCATGTCCCAGAGAAGGTTCTTTAGTTTTTTTTTTCTCCTTTTAATATTTTAAAGGGGTTCTGTGTAGTTATTGTCTTATCCAATTGAAATAGTGTCTTGAAGTTATTCAATTGATTCGGAGAGAATTCTCATATTATATAATTCTTACAGAAGTTTCCAGTTGTTTTCTTAAAGAATTGAAAAAAAAAAGGCTGATATGGCTTTTCCTGATTGCTATATTTGATTTGTTGGAATCTATGGAACTAGGAAGGTCTCTCAGGGCTTGGATTTTATAATCTGGAAAAACTCAAAGGAGAAGACCCATTGCTTTACTGGCTTATGTTTTGAAATTGTCCAGATTAGTTAGCAGTTAGCACGTAGCTAATCTCTGTTTATTTGAAGTATTTTTTAAAGTAACTAAAATATTTTTAAAAATTCTCTATTTTCTTGTTTACTTTTTTGAGATACAATTTACTTATTGCCATTCTTTAGTCAAAGAAATAGCACTTTTATTAGAAACATGTACTTTAGTTTAAGCTATAACACAGTTAAAATCCTTAGTTCTTTACTGATGTTACTGTAAATTCCTTTCATTGGCCTAATGGTAATTGAAAGAGGATCCTAAATTTTCTCATTTTCTGGAACTCCAGAGAGAATACTGAAGATGGGAAGGAGCTGCACTTTGACCATGGTGCTCCATTTTTCTCAGTCAGCAAGTCCGATGTGTTATGTTTAGTTCAAGAGTGGGAGTTGAGGGGTCTCGTAGCTGAATGGAAAGAAAAGTTTGGCTCATTTGATATCCACACCCAGAAATTTAACAACATGGAACAGGTTGACAAGTATTATTCATATATTTTGAACTTTGATATGGTTTTGTGCAGTATATATGGTGCAGTCATATTTGATCTTAATCATTGATTAGGCAGTGTTTCTTTTGTATCAATGGTTTGTGGTGTCAATTCATACAATTGAAACTTTTTTCATAGTGTATCTTCCTATGTGCTGTTGGCCTTTCACCATCATGATTTTAAACAAAGTATTAACTTGGACTAGATTTATCTACATTTAGCTTTTGTATACACAATGGAGTCTTTATAACACAAGTTTTATCCTATTATTTATCCTTTGGTCTGAATCTATGATGCCCGGATATAGGTACGGGTATTTGGATACGATAGGGGGATATGACATTTTTTTAAAAATAAAAATAGGATAAGGATACGATAGGATTTGATAGGACATATATAAAAAATTATATATAGCAATTCGTAAAACATAAAAAAAATATTAAACCATCTTAAGATGTCATAAATAAAAAAATAATAGTTAGGTCATTCCATGATTGAGGGGGAAGAGTGGAGAAAGAAGTTTTTATTTTCAGCATTAGTCATTGTAGATACAAAAGAAGACTAGCATTTATCCAATTCTTGTGAGATCCCACCCATATTGGCACAAAAATTAAAAAATAAAAAAAATACAGGATATCGGCTAGCAGTTTCCCATGGTGTCCGTAGAGTATCTGATAAGAATACATATCTGATACCAGTATGGAAGCCATTTTAAAGTCTCCGTGCTTCCTTGGTTTGAATACTGCACACTTCTTCCTAAATCTGCTGCCATGTTTGGGCTTCAGTGCTGCAATAGGAAAATGGCTTTCTATATAGATTCAAGGCATTTTGCGTCTTTCTAAACTGAACTTCTAGCATATGTAGGGTACTTTAAACTGATACATTATATGTGCAGCGTATGCATTTTCAGTTCACTACTTCTATTGAAAATACAATTATATTTAGTAGGTACATACAACAATCTTGTTCTACATGCTCATGACAAGTGGAGAAATTTTGAAATAGATATGTTGTTGATAACATTTGATTGATGTTTGAATGAGGAGGACTTTGCATATCTTCTTACAAAATGAACCACAGAATACTCTGGTCATTTTACCTTTTGATTATGTGATGCCCTCTTTTCCTCCTTATCATGAGTCTTTCTCAATGATTGCATCTGTATGACATATGCAAGATTCCTCCCTCTCCTTTTATCTTTTTTCAGTTCCCTAAAATTGTCAATACCAGATGGGTAAAAATATATATCTTACCAGCACCTATGATATTAGAAAAACAGATATTTTCTGGGAAACACATCATATTTTTCTTCCATTTTCAACATAAGTTATGTACTTGTTCAAATTATGTACAAGATATGACTTGTACCACAAAGCTTTGTGAATCTGAGATAACTTTTATTCTCTGACTGGAAATTTTTTTTAGGAAGGATTGAGCAAGAGATTCGTGGGTGTTCCAGGCATGAATTCTATATGTAAAGCATTGTGCAATGAGAGTGGTACCTTCTAAATTCTTTTTGTTATTAGTTGCATTGTTCAGAGTTGATTGTGGACCTAGTTTGAAATGTATTCATTATTTTCTTTTCATTAGGTGTGGAAAGTAAGTTTCGGGTGGGTATTGGAAGAGTTGAATGGTTGGATGATGAGAAATTGTGGTCATTGACGGGTTTGGATGGACAAAATCTTGGTCAATTTAAGGGGCTTGTTGCATCAGACAAAAATATAGTTTCACCGAGGATGACACAAGTCACAGGACGGTTGCCACCACTCGGTATGAATATGATGGCTTTCTTTCCGTAGCTCTATTTTTATTTGTCCATGTTAAAGTGATCCGTGGTTCATATATCTTTTGAGGGAACAATGTTGGGCTCTATTAATAATTCTTTTTGTTAGAAAATTAGCTGTATAGTAAGCCATCTAGATTGTCTTTGTTATTAAAGAATATAGTCAAGGAAGTTTACCTGACAGAAAAGAATAAAAGTGACTGTAGAAGATTAGCTGGTATCAGCCAATTGCCATATCAATAAACTTGTTATATGCTATCATACCTCTTTGGCTCTTTGGATTGAAGAGCATTTTCTGCCTCTTTTTCCTTGAATTATGATTTAATTTATTTTAAAATACATTGTCCCCCATAAAATTTAGCTATAAAGAGGATACGAGTGTGAAGCCTAAAAGGGGCCTTGATAGGTTATGGCTTCATAATTTTGAAAAGCATCAACTTTCATTGCACCTCTGGCTGCATTTTTTTGACATATTTACCTAATTCCATTGTTTATTTCTGTCTTTATTTATGCTTTAGTGAGACAGAGATGGCTTTTTAAACAAGCTTTTCTATGTGCAGCCTTGAGGGCACTTGAGAGATATTAGTTACAGGTATGCAAAAATTAGTATGATTACATGTCCGATTTAAGAGACTAGATTTTTTTTTTTTAAAAAAAAAAAAAAAAACTATGTTGGAAGTTTATCCTGTCGTGCCTTTCCTGCTGTACTGGCAGTACTGGGCTACATCCTACACATTAACACATTGCTTGTAGAGATTCTAGGAGGCACGAATATGATTTTGCCGTCAGCTGTTGTTTCTCTTCAAATTGTTAATCACAACCAATGCTGGTGGGATACATGTTTTAGGTGTCTATTGTGTTTCTTGAGATATTGTTTTAATGTTATGCTAGAGAATATGGATGCAATTGAGAAGTGTTTCTTTTCTTTTTTCATTTTTGAAATAGTCCAGAAAGTTTAGAATTTTCAAAGGAAACAGATAGTATAAAAATGTAGTTTAAAATTTTCAGTATGAAGCGTTGTTAGAGATTGAGGAAGGGAAGCAGGATTACAATTTAGTACCTGATTGCCATACATATATTATGTTTTATTATATAAGTGACAAACTAAAGATTCCTTTACTGCCACTAATATGTGCGATGCAATTTTTTATGTAAACAAAATAATTTAAAGTTGGGTAGTTAATAAACAATCTAATTGAAAGATTCAACATGAATTTGAACTTGATGAACTGGAAATTAGGGAATATATTTTGACTATGTTTTCAACTCTTCTCAAAAGGCTTCCTTGTAATAATCAGGTTGGCTTTTATACATATATATACATACGTACACACATACACAGTTTATATATATATATATATATATATATATATTGTGACAAAGTGAAAATACTGTGTCTGGATGCTTTATGTCTGATTAACATTATTGTTCCATTTGTATAGTGGCTGATGACTAAGCTCATCTTTGACATTTGTGAGGTATGCAGATTTAAAGTTGGTGCCAGAGTTGTCAGCAAAGTTGCACGATCTTCCTGTTAGGCCATGTTTCACTGTAATGCTGGCATTTGCAGAACCTCTGTCGTCTGTATGATGTTAACTATACAACTCCCATGTTGTCACTAAATTGTACAAGTTTGCTAAAACATGAATTTGACATGGCTCATTTGATTTTGGACCCATTTCATTCCTCATGCTTGGTTTTGGCTAGATGATTCTTGATTTCCTTTTTCACATGTAGGTTGGTATCTTCTTTTTTTTTTTTTTCTTCTCACTTGTGGAGATGTTATGTAGCTTGATATCTACTATATAACACAACTGAAAAATGACATTGGCAGAGAAGGTAGTTTATGTGGCAGTTGTTGTAGCTAAATGAATTAAAAGTATAATACTGACTGAGTACCACGAAAAACAATTTGAGATGACTTTTCCTAATCAAATTTCACCTGGGAAGATATTCTGAGATTGCATTTATAATCAAGTTGAATTGAGGCGTTGTTGAGTATTTTAATTTTCCATTTAAGAGAATTTTCTGTGATGTAGAATTGAGGATCTTAGTCAATAAAATTCAATTTATGATTCAGATACCAGTCAAAGGCTTTTCTTTTCAAAATTCTAGAGTTTTAAGCTGGGCTTATTGTGACAGCAGCAAGCCGAGCCGATCTACAATGAGGTATTTGTTTGATGTTGCTACGGTGGGACAATATATTTTAAGCTCAGTTTCCATTGATTGGTAACTTTCTGAGTGGCATCTTTACTTTACAGTGAAAGATGGGTTCTTCATTCAACAGAAGAATATGCAGAGGATATAATTGCTCAAACAGGACTCAAGAAGCCCTCAGATATAGCACTGAAAAAAGTGGCTGAACAACTTTTCCAAGAATTTCAAAGCACAGGGCTTAACAAATCTCAACCCTTTTTTAAGAGAGCCCATAGATGGTAAGTATGCATATAGGAGCTCTGAGTTGACTGCTAATTCTCGCGTCATGGACCTATATCTAACATTAGGCCTAGGTTGTGGTGCCTTGAGAAAACAATTTTGAGTTCTAGACCATTGCTGTATATCAGGTTGCATTAAGCTGGATATTGACTTCACTGTACTGATCATGCAATTGATCTTTTCACATTTAGAATCTCAGTTGCCTTTACCTCTGGTTGATATTTATATAAATTCAGTCATAGGAAACGTTTTTCTTCTTACAAAGTTCAGATCTTTGAAATACCCTGCAAGTATTTGAGATCACATGTGTGACTGTGCCTGAGAAGTGAGGGTGTTTAATTTCATTTGAAGGCTAACTTGTCAGATAGTACTATATGGTGAATGATGGTTTTTCAAAAAATGCAGCTGGTTAATGAGAGGTATAGGGTATAAGCCTGTGCACAGAACGGGCCATTATGGATCAAAAGATCGGTATTTTTACGTTGTTTTTTTAATTTTTTTTTCTAGCTGTTTTGTTTTGTTTTCCTTCATTTAGTTAACATCAAAAACTGAAGAAATTCATACTGCATTACCATCCTATGTTTATGATCAGAACTTTTTTTGTAATGTTGGTTGGTTTTGTAGGGGAAGTGCATTTCCAGCTGCTAGTATTGCCCAAGAGGAAAAATGTCTTTGGGACGGAAACAAGAGACTAGCCATCTGCGGGGACTTTTGTGTTAGTCCCAATGTCGAAGGTGCCATAGATAGTGGCTTGGCAGCAGCATTAAGGCTTAGAGATAGTGTCAGCTGTTTATAGTTGGAGGCTTGAAGCATTATTTTTATGGGAGTTGCTACTATACCCATGTTTCAAAATTGGTAGTTGTCCAAACTTGGGCGTGCCCTTATTTGTGTTTACTTTTTCTGGGAAGACTTGTGTTTAAAATTTCTTCAAGTCATTGCTGTGTTACTAAATTTTTAATTTCTGACTCCGAAAGAAATAAGATAAATGTATCCATAGATGATGGCTAAGTCTATTATGAATTTGTGATCATTTCTTCAACTGAAAGACCTTTCAGAAAGCACCTTGGTCCGCAAATCTAAAAATGTCAACATCCCCAGGTCTAAGGGAATAGTTAAAGCTCTTAAAAATTACTAAATAATTGTTTATATGTAGTTATTTATTTCTTCAAAATTACATAGAATTTGATTTTTATCTATAAAGCAGCTTAATTTTGTTTTCTAGTGTGGAGCTTGAGTTGCTAATGCTGTAGCAATTCATGGAATTGAGATGAAATTATATGCTTGACAGGTTGAGTGCATGTTTGTTTTAGATTCTTGAGTCACCAACCGTGTGTTGAAGAAAAGTAAATGTGAAAATGAGATATTGAATCTTGTTTGGCTACATTGACAATTATATAGAACGTCCGTTTGAAGTCTGGAGAATTGATTTTCATGGGCAGTAAAATTTTGTAGTTTTTGCTGTTACTTTTATCTAACATTACAGTCAAAAAATTACCTTCATTTTTGTCTGTATTCAATGATTATTTTTTTCTAAAATTATATTATGTCTTTGTTGGTAATTTTATCTTTAAAAGTAATTTTACTTTACACTATCTAAACAAAATTAATTCTTTTAAACTAACTTTTAAAATATTCTTTCTAAACGCAAATTACTTCTTTTGACATCAATTCTTTTAACATCAACTCTTTCAACATCAATTTTTCAAAAGCAATTTTACTAAAATCTAAACCAAATGGACACTGAGAAGTTGGGGGTTTTCATTTTAGTCATAGTCATGTCAATCATTGATAAACGCCATATAACTACTGTTCTCAGAAGAAATGTTCTTAGAACAGGTTATCTGCGAAACCTGTTTTGGTTGAACTGTCATTTCAAGAAACAAAATTGCTCCCTGTTTGAGGGCGCTTGTAAGAGTAAAAGTGGCAGGTAAAAAACAGAGAAATAGTAAAGAGAGACAACATTGTTAGATCGTGAATATTGTTCTGCTAGATAATCCAAGGTTGAAAACTTGAAATCCTTAAAATAACATTTTCATGATCATAAAGACGAGGTCAACTAAAGCAAAGAACAAAGTTGCTACATCAAGTAGATTTTGAAGCCTAATTGAAAACCCAAACCGGGTAATCCTTGTCAGAGTATCAGTAAGAGTCCTAGCTCTGCCAAGCATGCACTCTAGCTTCTCAAGCAGGGACCTCATTTTCTTCGAAGAGCTCCAATTGAAGCTTCCAAAAGAGTTCATTGTTTTTTGTATCTCCTCCACAGTCCCGTCTATGCTGCTCTTTATTCTGGCCAAGAGAACCTTGACTCCTTCAGAGAAATTGTCGTAGTGACGCTTTGCTTTGTCCCTGGCGTTACGAGTCTCTTCAAGAATATAATTCAAAAAGCACGCCATTGATAAATAAATAAATCAAAGTTCAAAAGCAGACTTTGAATAGGAGAACCCTTGCTTAACAGGAAGAGGGCACGCCTATATATAGACATACACACCAATCATGAGGGTTGATATGAAAAGAACCGCTGCTGAGAAGGTGTAAGGCCCTGATAAGTTTGATGGTTAATTTCCTTTTTTGCTTAATGTTTCTAGAATTATATGAAACTTTGAAAGTGCATGCATGTGGAATCGTTAATCTAAATCCCAAGGCGAGGTTGCACACAGTCTGAGGCGTGCTGAGAAGCCCAAAGAAACATTATAGTATGCAAATACTTTCATTGCTCATGTTTTGCGTTTTATTTTCCTAGTGACTAGAGAAGACGATTAAATTTGTGCCTGAATGCATGGTGTTTTGCATTTAGTTTCTATCCTCTCTCAAATGAAATACTACTACTTTTTTTTTTTCACATTTCAGGATACGTATACTATCAATTAATTTTCTCCTTCACCATCTATATTTATTGTTTCATACTGAGTTAATAAAGAGACTCTCTTTGTTAGTAGACTAATGGTGTTTGCCACACCCCAAACAAGTTTTTGGATATTCAAACATATTTATACTTATTTTCTGTCTTATTTGTTATGGCTTTATATTATTTTTTAAATGTAATTCTAGTATCAAAAGTCAGTTTAGTTTAAAGTAACTATTTCTTACTTTTGAGTTAAATGTGATTTTTTTTAAAAATATAAATCACTTCACTCAGACTCATTTTTGACCAAAATTAAATTTATCCAAAATCGAATTTATAAATTCTAATTCAAATACACACTAATCTTTTATGAGTTATTTACAAATCTTTTATATGAGTTCTTCTCATATCATTTTATTCATTAAAGTATATAATAAGAAAAATATCATATAATTAGAATTTTTTGTCAGAATTTTTGACAGAATAATTTGACATATTTTTTTATTCTTAGATTGGTGAATGATTATCACCACTTAATTTTATCTAACAATCCTCTTTTGTTCTATCTGAATTCTATAAAAAAATTTTATCTATTTTTTTTATTATGTAGCATTACTCATATAATAATGAGTTTAGTGAGAATTAATATTTTTCTTTAGGATCTCAACAAACCCAAAACACTAGTGTTACACTCACCAAAATTGGAGCTCATCCAAATTCCAATTGTCTATAAATAGGCCTAACATCTTATATTTTCAGAAAGTCAGTAAAAAAGTTATTGATACAATTTTTAAATTCCTATGAACTCTCACACCAAAGTGAGCCCAAATTTCATTAAGGTAAAGCAACAAAATTTCAAAAAGATTGAAAAAAATTGTTTGCTGAAGCTGTTATGATTTTGTTACTGTGTTGCCATGGATTATAAGGGTGTCCATTGGATTGGTTAATCCTGTAAACCCGTGTGTCTTGACTTAATTTAACCTATAATTAACGGATTATATTGAATTCGCTGATTAAGTTAAGTTAAGTTTAAAAATTTCTAACTCGAAAATAATGGGTTAAGTTGTGGGTTGGAATTCAATCAACCCAACTCAAACTAATTATTTTTTTTTTATAAAAAAGGCATTATTTTTGGATATTCAACATATTAAATCTAATATTTATTCTTTTTTCTCTTTCAAACCTCATGTGACTTATTGTATTTTAGTTTTAAAACTTGTATTAGGACTTCTTATATTTAAAATTAAGACTTGTTATTTTATGTTTAAGACTTGTAACTCATTGTATTTGATTTTTAGTTTGTGTAAAATTTTATATGTCATTTTTTGTATAAACTTATTAAATTATTTATTATTATATATGGTGAAATTTTGATTTTGTATTAATTTTAATATTTATTTTAGTAGATAAAATTTGTTTCTTAATGTATGTCAAACATATAGGTTCAACCTAACTTACTTATGTACGAATTGAGTTGGGTTAAGTTTTTTTTTTAAAAAATCTCTCAACTTAACTCTATGTTTTGGTGAGCGAGTTAGATACAAAAATACTTTAAATCTAACTCAATCTAACTCACATACACCATTAATGGATTCAATTTAAGGGACTTGATTGAAAAATCAAAATGCCACAAATGAGGGAAAGAGCTGTTGAGGGTGATGGCATGATTAGCCATTTGTCTGAAAGCATTACTAGCCACATCTTATCTTTGTGTTATCTAGGAAATGGATTTACATCTCAATATATATATATATATATATATCCATAACTAATTATCCAAGTTTTAGTGATTAATGATCTCCTTCTCAAGAAGGAAAAAATATAAATGATTTCAACCCTCCAAATCCTTAAAGTAAAACGCATATCTATTTTAAAAAATTAGTTGGATATGAATATAGACATAATATTTTAGTATGGTTAGTTATGAAAAAAATTTATTAGAAAAAAAATGCATTATGTTTATTGACAACATAAACTATGCATACATTCTAAAATAAAAGAAATAAAAAAAAAAACCTCGCAACAGCAGCAAATCTTTAGGGGGAAAAACTGAAAAATTTTATAAGAATATCAAAAAAAAGATTACAAAATTTTAGTTTAGAATCTGCCAGTGACTCTCTTATGGCAAAGGACATGAGTAACTGATCTCCAATATTATCATTTTTTGTTCTGTTTGATAATTTCATTGCATGAAGGAAATCCACGTGTCCTGGATCAAGATGGGTTTCATAATTTTTTGTATGTACGTTTCTGAAACAACCGCTGAAAATTTTGATCTCGTTTCGATAATGTTTGCAATATCATATCCCATTATCCTGCATTCCACCACATGAAATCCTGCCACGTGTCACACCAGTCATCACTAATCACTGGACACTGTTCCTATTATCCGAGGACTTTGTGAGGTCGTTTCTCGTACCACTGATGCAGTAGAAGCAGAAGCAGAAGCAGAAGCAGAAGCAGAAGCAGAAGAAGCAGCAGCTACCTGTCTCAGTTGAAAAATGGCAGCCTCAGTCATGGCTTCTGTGAGCCTGAAACCAGCTCTCTTCACTGCTGAGAAATCCTCAGCAGTGAGAGGGCTTCCCTCTCTTGCAAGAACCTCTTCTTCCTTCAAAGTTGTGGCCAAGGGTGGCAAGATCAAGACTGACAAGCCTTTTGGTTAGAGGATCCTCTTCTGAAATCAAAATACATAGATCTGCATGCATGATTCAAAAACCCTACTACTCGTTTCATTTCTTTTTCTTTTTTTTTTAAAAAATTTTTTTTGGTTCTTTTGGGGTGAATGATTTGCAGGAATTAATGGTGGTATGAACTTGAGGGATGGACTTGATGCATCTGGCAGGAAAGGAAAGGTTTGTGATTCTGCTTAGCATCTTGCATTAAACTTCATAAGATTTCTCGCCTAGTATATGAAAGGTTCTGTAAGTGTTTTGCTTCAACTTCTTGATGTGTAAAAACTCACATTAATAAATTAATCCGGTGATTAGTTACTATTTTTTAGGTAATATGAATGAACTATTAAAAAGAGAAAAAGAAAATCTTAATTATATTATTAAGTGTCGTGTTTATAGTTAATTGAACATGGGTATTGCTTAATTACTTGAAATTGTGTCTATCTTTTAGAGCTTACTGGATTTGCGTTTTTTTTTCTTTTTTTGGAGATTCCACCCGATCATCTAACTTCCAAACTTCAATTCAGGGAAAAGGTGTTTACCAATTTGTTGACAAATACGGTGCTAACGTTGATGGTTACAGGTAAGTTACATTTCTTTCGAATTCCAGTTCCAATTATATTTTTTTTCAGTACTCTCATGTAAATTTTGCTTTGCGTACAAATAATAAGTATTTATTATTTGATACACTCATGAATTTTACTATTTCGTCTTTGACAAATGAAATTTGCATCATCACTCTTTTTGAAATAGTCACACAATTCAATATCAACTCTCTTTTAAGTCATCAAACACATATTTCATATAAAATTATTAGACACATAAAACTAATGGTTTCAAATGATTATTTTAATTATTATGTATCACTCTATATCAATTAATGGTATGAATATTATCTAATATTGACTACAATATATTAAGAAAATTTCTATAAATTGTTTAAAGATAAAAAAAATATAAAGTAATTTATTTGTGTAAAACATCAAAGTACAGCAACACAATGAAGTACACCGCCAAGGCGCCCAGTGTTGAAAATAAATTAGTAACAAATCAATTTCAAGCAATTCAAAGTTTTGGATATTGATGTTCATGAATTGTCAATTATTTTCATGCAATAATAACTAAATTAGTTAATTTAATTGCATTTGATGTATTATACAGTCCTATCTTCGACACCAACGACTGGTCTCCAACTGGTGATGTCTATACTGGCGGTAAGAAATTTAATGCCTTAAAATTCACTGTCAATTTAAATTTTTTTACATTATCATTAATGTGTTATTACATTATTAAAAGAGTTTGATCCCTCGGATAGTAAAAATAGATGAAAATTAAATACGAAAACATGTTAATTTTTTTCCTTGCATGAGAACAAGTTTTGAAAATGCAGGTACCACTGGCTTGGCTATCTGGGCTGTGACTCTGCTTGGTCTTCTTGCTGGGGGTGCGCTTCTGGTCTACACCACAAGTGCTTTGTCACAATAGAGTTTGAAATATCGATATTTGAATTATAGCATGTAACTGTCTGGAAATGAAGGAATTTCACTCCTCAAGTACTTTGGAAATGTGGTGCCTTAAGTGCTATATATGTTGTATGGATGCCAAAATTAATGCTTGTAGTTCCTCTTTACTGTAAAAATTTTCTTTTTGTTTGTATAACCACTATGCATCTTCATTCTTCGTGGGTGTCTCCAATTTGTTTCTCGGTGTGTTAAGCTCATGCAGAGCTAAATTATAAATGAAGACAGACAAATCAAACTAAGAAGAGCTCTCCAATCTCTCTTCATATCAGTCAAAGAGACCCCTCTAAACAAACCCTTAGCTGAGCACCATAAAGAGGCCATAAAGGATACTTCATCACAGAAAAGATGCAGGGAATAAATGGCTACTAAGCTCCGGTGTGGAAAACATATAACCAGAGATGAGGAGATAGAGTCTGGTGTAATCTGCAAACTCTGCAAAAAAAAAAAAAATCATTTTTATATATCCTGTTCAGTACTGAGTCCAAGTGAATGCTTTCACATTAGAGAGAGCCTGCGGTTTCCAAAAAGAGTTGGCAAGAAGAAACGTGTCCCTATTTGGGGATTGAGGCAGATATTGGAAGAAGGATTTAAAAGACCATGGGAGAATCCAAATTCCAGATCCTCACATATACAGAAGAAGAGCGGTGAATGGGGATTAAGCAAGCCAAGAAGGGAGTGTAGTTCAAACAATTCTCAGTCATTCGGATTTCTGAAAAGGAGAAAACTTCATGGAACTAGAATTCTGCAAAGAATAACAGCTAAGAATGGGTTGGTGATGTAAAGAGGATAAGTGATATAGAATTCATGAGAGTGACCTCCTTGGGAGAAGAAACCCCTTTTCATCAATCCAACTTTTTAGCTACGTTTCGCACCACTGGATCCCCAAAAGGACCGAATGAGGATTCACACACAAAGGAGGACTCAACTAAGCAAGGGGCCACTATAAAGCTTGACATACTTGAATAGAGGCCAATGAAGAACTGGGCGATCCATATTAATGCCTGCTAGCCAGCTCTTACACCCGTTAATATGCAAGCCAGAAACCAATTCAAGAAAAATTAAAAAAAGAAACCAATTCAAAAAGCTCCCAAGACGGTGAGAACATGTACCAAATTATACTTTTCATCCACAAACTGTAAATGATAAACTTTCCAGAGCCAATTATCATTCTAAGAACATCAGCCGCAATGGTGAAAAGTAAAGGGAACAAAGTTTGACCTAAACCAAGTTCTGACAATATATTCCTAAACCAAGTTTTGGGTTCTCCATTGATGACCACAGGAAAAGTAGCATTTGACGAGCACCCATCAATCCATATTCTCCATTTAGACCCAAAACCTTTCCTCCCCACGACTTTATCTAGAAAACTTACCCGATCATTCTCAAACTCTAGCTCGAAGACCATGCCTTCTCCTCTACTACTAGCCCATTACATAATAATTTTTGTCAGATTTAGCACTAATAATTTTTCAGACTTAGCTCTACTGTCTTACCATATCTTTTCTTCAAAATTGTTATCATTTATTACACCTGCCATAATAATGCTATTACATGTTTCTGATTTTTTATTTATAGAAATTTTCAAAATTGATTGCCCTCATAATGTTAGTAGTATTTTGGAATTTTTTATAAAAAAATTAAAAAAAAGGAAAAATTACTTCATTCCAAAATTAAGGTATACCAAAACCTATGCAAGTGCTTAAAGTAGTATTTTCAAATTACTTATTTATAAATGACTCTAATAACAATAAAATCAGAAACCTTTATAAATTCGACACTCAATGTACCAATTAAATAAAACTTATTAGCTTTAGTATTTTGGAAAACATGATATATAGCATTGCAAAGAAAAATAACTTCAATATTCAATTTCTGTGTCCCCCATCTTTTCTTTTTTTTTTTTTGGCATTTAATTATGTCTCTCACTATGACTGATTAATTGCCAACCAATGTTTTCATTTTTCAATAGCTTCAAATGTTCCAAGATAATATATCATTAATCAAATTTTAATCGTAAACTGAAATATGAAATTATTAAAGAAAATATAAAGGCGACTAATTGCATACACATCGTATCATTCTCAATATGTGATAATTAATCAATATTATCAATATACTTATTTAGCATTAGACAGACAGATTACTTGCGCTGCATATAATATTATTTTCTTCATTATCCCGTGCAATACTTTCTCATCAAATGATACTTTTCACCAATAAAAAACTCAGTTAAAGCTGCCATCTTATTGAAATTTTTCAGTTAACAAGGATGAATCTGACGGATTGTAGGCGTGCCAACTACCATAGATTAAGCATCTTCTCTTAACCTATTCTCTTTTTCTCAAGACCAAACAGGATACATTCATTACCACGAGATCTGTATCACATTAACTTGTGCTCATGAAGTCTCCTTCCACTATCAGCTAAAACGTACAGTTTTAGAGTTGGGGTTGTGAAGAAGAAACTTGGACAACCAAACAGCAACTTAAACATCCATACAAGCTAACGTAAAGCTTAAGTTCAGCAGGACCCCAAACTATAAGCATATGTAAAGATTATCACGAGTTCTGCAGCATCACCAGGTGAGGGCCAAAATTGCTAACTCGGGGAATTTGTCCTTCGATGACATAATCCACACTGTTCATCCCAAAAAAAAAAAGGCTCCACAGATTCAATAAGCAAATTATCCACTTTACTTCCTAATGCTGAACTACTTCCTCCCCTGCCACAATGTACAGTAGTAAGCATATAATTACTACTCAATCAACAAGTAAATTGTAAATAAGAATCAGCTAGTGTATACCAGAATTAGACAATCATCTGCACGGAAGTATCATCCTCACTTGCAGCTTCATGAAACTGTAAAGGATACAAATTTCATCAAGTCCGGATCCAGCAGGCACAAGGTAGTGCCAAATTACATTGTCATTGTGAGAGTTATGTATCAAAATCACATTTTGAAAGGGAGGCATGCAGAGTGATGACGAAAGAGAACACACAAGGAAGTCTAGACTAGCATGCCCCCCAGAGCCAGATAATATTCTATCAAAACTGAAAAGATAACCTAGGTTTAACTCCCATAATATGGGCTAATTGCTAATGCAAATATCTCCAACTCCCTAACATGAGGTACATTTGGAATCTAGGCAATCATTCGAACATTCTCAACAGAATAAAACGAATAAAACATATTATTATCTGCTCCCATGCCTCAACTCCTTACACCTTGTTAGATCTTGTTCTCAAGTATATTATAAATAAGATGATTACATGACACATTACATTTGCAAAGCAAATTACGCTTGAGGAGACCAGAAAACTACCTTTTCATTCTCTGTCACTATATTCATCAGCACCAGCTGCCTCCTTGACATCAACAGCGAAGCTATATTCCTGATCACAGCCCAGGTATGAATCACACATGAAATAAAGGGCATAGGATTTCTTTCCAATATCAGCAGGAGCAGCAAACTCCAGTTTGGCTTTTAACTTCCGTTGCAGGGAAACCCGTTTAATGGCAAGCAACAAGTTGCTTTTGGTATCACCTACAACAAGCCACCATCCTTCCTCCTTGGCTTTTGGATACCTGGGAGCATCAACAGGTCCTAACTCTGTCTTCCCCTCAAGATCCCGCTCAAGAGTGACTTGTACTGTGATATCCTCCCCAGCCCGCACATTGTCACTCTCCAGCACCTCATATGACAAATCAATGTTAGGGAAACGATTACAAAATCGTGCAATATCCAACAACTGTGAATCTGACATGCCCAACAATTCACGCCTCTCATCATCCTCCATCTCTAATAAATCGAACACAGTTTCTACACTCTTCCCAGGGTTCTCCTGGCATTTCTTAGCCAGATCCTTCGTGAAGTGAGGAAGCTGTAGAAGCATGGAGTCACGTTCCCACATTCCCTGGGTCACCATTTGACTAACTTCCATAGCAAGAAGAGCCAGGCTCAGCCAACCATTGCTCGATATTACATCTACCATTGCCTGGAGCAGTCTATTTGCAGAAAGAAGCACCTCTCGCTGGTCCAATGCGAGGTTCCCACCCACAAATTGCCTTGAGAAATGGGCCTGAAGTAAAGCATTAGCTTTAACATGTGGGTCCGTGACTTTGGGGTTTTCAAAGGAAAACCTCTGGTGATTAATTAGCCGACGGACCACCTCTTCCTCCCCAGGTCGTATTGGAAGCTGAGCATACTCTGAAGCTGAAGACAGAACCTCCAAAAGACCCTTCATTTTTGTTTTTGAAGTCACAGAAGAAGAAAATCGTTCAATTGTTGTGTAACTTATGTAATAATATGATGCTATCATACCAAGATTGAGAGGAGAAAGGTCCATGTCATCCTCAATAGCAACACACTTGCTTGCTTCCAAATCACTCAATGTATTTTCCACAAGTTCTGAGAGGTGATCAGAAAGATGCCTGTGACTAACTCCTTGTAAGTTGTAATAGTTGGGATTTTGAGTGAGCCGCCTGTACATGAATGTCCATGTAAGATAATCTACAGCATCTTGCTTGTTCTCAATAATTCCAGCAACAATTTCAGCATTCAAGTTATCATGTAAGAAGTGATGAAGATGGCTTTCGACAGGGAATGCTTCATACAAAAACTTCTTGTAGTACTCCTTGCGAGGTGCATGACACAAGATGACACATTTTCCAGAATTGTCTACCAAAGGTCGGCTGGCATGACCCATCATCTGCAGAAGATCAGTAACAGGGTAATCTGTCTGTGCATTTTCCCGCCCATCATAGTATTGTGTTCCCATTACGACTACCAAATGGGCTGACAATGTCACTCCCCAACACATTGAACTGCTCAAAACACAGACCTGAATCCAGCCAGCTTCAAACAGCTGTGTCACAATGTCACGATCAAGACTGCTTAAGCCCTCATGCAAGTATCCCACTCCTTCACGTAAAGTGACTTTCAACATTTCATCACTAATCTTGTCAAGAAAAGGTTCAAGCTCTTCAGGGGACTGCAATAAAAACGGCTTCTCTCCACTGTCAGCACCTGAGTATGTAATCAGATCCACAGCCGTCAGCCGCACATGCTTCCTTGTAGGTACAAATACAAGAGCAGGTTTCCCATTCTTGGCGTGTTGAACAATTGCAGTGTAAGTTGGTTTGGTCATTGCCTGCATCCTTGCCTCAAAATTGGCAATATCTATACCCTGGATGTGTATTTCCAAAGGCACAGGACGAACGCCAGGGGGGAAATTAAAAAGGCCATGGGAGGTAGCTCCAATCCATTCTCCCAGATCCTTTGCATTCGCAAGAGAGGTAGACAAAGCCACAATACGAATCTTGTTTTCAACCTGACTAGCAATATATCTCATCCTGGAAACGATAACCTCCAAAACAGGACCCCCTTGACCTCCAATTAAGTGGAGCTCATCAATGATGAAAAGACTAACTTGCTGAACTTGCTTCCTCTGTTTCCAGCGGCGGGATAAAGCATCCCATTTCTCAGGAGTACTAATGATAATCTGACCTTTCTCAAGCAGTTTCAAGTCAGTCGCTGTTTCTCCAGTCAATTCAACCACCCTCAATTTAAGCCCACCTCCAAATTTCCTCTCCCAATCACGATACCGTTCCTTGGCAAGAGCTTCAACGGGTGCAACATAAACAACACGCATGATGCTATCAGGCCCTTTTTGATGATTCCTTAAAATAGAAAATTCGGCACATATAGTCTTCCCACTCCCTGTCGGGGCAGCAACTAAGACATTGTCATCAGAATTATACAGAACTGTAAAGACTTGTGTCTGGACAGGATTAAAATGCTTAAAATCCTGATAGAGAGCTTCATAAGATGGATTTCTTAAAGCAGTCACAGGCAGTGGTTGAAGATCCAATAGCTCAGTCGGCGGAGGATACTTTTCAGGCAGGATAAGGTGCCTGAAAGAAACAGGTAAAACAGTTTGTGATCCAAGCCATCTATCTGAGACAACACGGATAAAGTACTGAGGAGGAAGAGGCTCGTATATTGGCACAGTGAAATTCAGAGTATGATCCTCATCAATATACTGTTTTTTCAGTATAAAATACTCATGATGAAGAATGAATTCACCATCGTTATCCTCCACAATCACCCAGAACGGCTCAACATATCCATGAATTCTGTCATCCCATGAAAAATCTGGAGTTATTGTCAGCTCAACCCCCAAAACTGTACGAGTAATTGGCTGCACATGAGCTGCAAGGTTTAGTTTTGGAAATTGATGGATAAATTTATGAAGTGTCCTTCCCATCTTTGGTGCGCGAATGAGTTCACCTATCTCCTGTGATGACAGGTCATAATACCTTTCCCAGGCCAAATCTTTCTTCTCCAACTTTGTCAATATATCATTTGGGATTCCACTGAACTGACGAAGAGGTGTTTGGACACTCCACATCCTCTTGCTCACCATCTTGCATAAGTTCAAAGCCTTCTCAGCTAACTGCGCCCAGCCACGTTTCAAGACAATCTCAAAAAGAGCTCGCATAAGACGTCCAGCACTCTGAAAGAAAGGAAACAAAATACAAGAATCAGCAAAAAGATATAAGAGTATAAGACAGCCAGCAAACAAACTGAAAAGAAAAGGAACTCAGAGAGTGTGCAGTAGCAACTGCCATTTCCAAGTTTAACGTCTCAACAAAGGTTAGGTATGAAGTCTAACCTGAGTTATAAAGACCATATCAGATGTCAGTGAGAGTCCTTCAAGTTTTAATTGTGATATGTATGCTTGCAGCAAAACATTGATCTTGGCACTAGGCTCTTCCAGGCTTTCCTTGATGGGAATGGGAACACGGTCCAAAAGCTTTGCCAGTTCCATCTTCTCATCCTGCCTTACTGTCACATACTTAAATTCTTCACTCAGTGAGAACAATCGACAAAGCTCTATATCTCCCATTGTAGGCTTCAAATGCTCATTATATGTGGATATTGTTCCATGAGTTATGTAATAGTAGCTTGCAATACGACCTAAGTCAGTGACCTGAAAATATCCACTCTTCCTATCATACTTGACCAAATTATTTCTATCTAAGATGGTTGCTGCCGAATGAATCTGCAAAATAGATTTAAATGAGATATATCATTACTAGCCACCACAGAGATGAGAAATCAATAAAATATGATAATAATTGGCAATACATATACAGAAATTTATGAACTGAATATCATTTAAAATCCATCCAAGAAAATATTCAAAGGAGAAAAAGTTCGAACTCCAATGCACAGTAGTAGTTCTGACAGTCAAGGTAAAAGCATCTTTGGTTGATGATGTAAATAATGAATATACTGTACCAGAGAATATCAATGACACAGAAAAAAAAAAAGTATATGATTTGTTCAACCTCCAAGGGCTGACACCCCTTCCAAACCAGTCCCCCCAACCCCAAAAATGGTCAAGAACCTATCTCTAATATGTATTACCACTAGAATGAACAGAAAAAAGTACTGACTATATGTCTTGAGTAATTTTCACGGCCAAGACAACTTGGTTTCCTCACAACTTCAAGCATTTACTCATACTTCATTCTACCACAGTATCACTGATCTTGGCCTTGAACTAAAATGCTACAGGCAAGGCAAATCATTTCAAGCATTTTCTCATACTTCACTGATCTACTCTATCACAGATCATGGCATTGAACTGAACAAAAGGTTAAGAGCAAACAGAGATTAGGTAACTATTTGTCAGCTTAATTTTAAATAACAGATGAAGACAAGAAAAGACAAGCATAAATACTACCAGAAAGACACCTAATAAATAAACTAAATAATGACAAACATGTATGTTTAGACCAGTCCAGGTAATAATAGAATGATAAATTAGAGCATTGTGATGCTTACCAAATCAGCCCTCCTTTCCTCCAATGTTATATCTCTTGTTAGGACATCAGGTGCTAAACCATAAAGTGAAGGATTTCGCAACATGCGGACATACAAGTAAGTGTATCCAATCCAATGACAGGCTTCTCTAGCATTTTGAACAGTTCCAAGAACAATTTCTGCATTCAGCTGATCAGCCAACTTGGACACAAACTGGCTCTCAATCGGAAGTTGCTGATTCATAAGAGAGAGATAATACTGCAATTCACTGTGGCCAGTAACAATTATTCCCTCACCATATGAGTCATACTGGGGCCTTCCAGCACGACCAAGCATCTGCATCACATCAAGAGGACTTAGTTCAGTCCAGGCCCCCTTTTCTGGATTGTAAATCTGAGTCCCTTTAATAATCACTGTATGAGCTGGGAGATTCACACCCCAGGCAAGAGTCGCAGTGGAAACCAAAACTTGTACATGTCCATCAGCAAAGAGATCCTCAACAAGCTGACGATCAGTCCTAGTCATACCAGCATTATGAATTGCAAAACCATATGGCAGAAGATCTTTAAGATCGTTGCTCTTCACAAGATCAGTATGGGTATGAAGAATCTCGCGGCTTGCACTATCTTCTTTAAGGAACCTACCAAGAGTATCATTAGCAAGTGCAGCATCTCTGATAGCTCTAGCTGTTTTGGCAGTTTCTTTCCTTGAATGTACAAAGATAAGAACCTGATGCTTTCCAGCTACAGCCATAACTTTCTCATAACAGACATCATTCATCAACTGGAACCTCTGAAGCGGCTTCTTTACTGTGATCCCAATGTACTGTTGAGAAAGAGGAACAGGTCTATAACTATTATCAAAGTAAAACAACCCCCTTTTCAGATCAACACGTAAGAACAATGCCACATCTTCATAATTAGGGAGAGTAGCAGACAATCCCACCAAGCGAATATGCTCCTTTGTGGTTTCAATCTGCCTCACTGTTCTAGCAACAATACTTTCAAGAACAGGTCCTCTGTTATCATGAAGAAGATGAATCTCATCAATGATAAGAAGTCTTACAAGCTGTGTATAAGTACGATCTCCTGACTTTCGAGTAATAATATCCCACTTCTCAGGAGTTGTGACAATAATTTGAGTTTCTTCTATCTGTTGACGGGTAAGCGTCTGATCTCCGCTGAGCTCCCTAACTTTAACATCATAATCCTGCAAACGATTGGACAAATTCCCAACAACCTCAGCAACAAGAGCTTTCATAGGCGCAACATAAACTATTTTATACGCACCATGGTCGATTGAACCATCATCAGAATTTCTGTGCAGTGCAATCTGTTGAAGTATTGTGAGAACCGCAACATTAGTTTTTCCAGCCCCAGTTGGAGCACAGAGGAGAAGATTGTCAGGCTTAAAGAGGGCAGCCTCATAAACCTTGCTTTGCACCCTGTTCAACTGGGTCATTCCTTTAAATGCTGGTTGTGCCCAATCAGGCATAGAAGATATTTTTACCAGTTTCTCATTCAGATCAAGCGGTTTAGCCTTCAATGCTGGCACATGAATTTCTTCATAACCCTTGCTGAGATGCCTATAAGACCCATCTGGAAGGTCACACTTCTTTTTTGCCATAAAAAACCCACCTTGATCAAAAGCAAGGCTATCAAGATCAAGCAGCTGGCGCTGACCTTTCAACCAGCCACTCTCTGCATCTCTATCGGCAAGTCCCCTCCTGCTCCTGTCCCTGTCCCTGTCCCCGTCTCCACCAGTGTCATCCTTCAATCGACGGGCCTCTTCTCTGATACTTTTCTCCAAGTTCTTTTGCCTCTCCTTTGCAGAGGCCCTTGTAGCATGTAACTGCTCCAAAATTGACTGCAAATCTGTTCCCTTCATTTCCTCTTCGATTTTCTCCCTTTCATCCTGGTCTTGTGCCCTTGCCAAGCGGGTACACCACACAATTTTAAGCCTGTTCCGCAACAGGAACTTGATGAGGCTGAACTTATCGAACTCGAGATGCAACAACAGCTTGTTCTCAACTTCCCTGTCATCACCTTCAGCCAGAATCCTGAGAACCTCTTCAGCAAGTTTTTGGCACTGCTGCGGATCAATCTGCTGCTCAAAAGCTTGAGAGATTTTCCTCTGAAGCCAATAAGCATCAATATCCTGAACATTGAGGCCCATCCCCTCATTCGCTTCCTCCATATCCTCATCGTCTATACCACCACCCATCTGCATAGCCCCAGTGCCATTGGGTTCCGCAAGATCATCCTCATCCTCTTCCTCCTCCTGCACCATATCAAGATCACTCTCCTCATCTTCATCCTCATTCTCTTCAAACTCCACTGCAACACCAACATCGTCATCAAGTGCATCATCACCATTTGCCGCTGCAGTACCGGCCGTGGCGGCATCACCACCCTCCTGGAAATCAGTAATAAGCTTCCCAATAGAAACGAGCTGATCAAACACATGGTTCGGGATAGGGTTCAGGAGCTTCTCAATCTCCTTCTTCTTGTCGGGGTTCTTAACAGCGTCATTCTTGAGCACTGCGAGAATCTCATCTGCAGCGCCGCTGACTATGCTGAGTGGCTGGCCGCCGAGCTGCTGCTGAATGACACTGAGCATAGCCTCGTAGGCAGCCCTGGTTTCCTTGGTCTTGGGCTGATAAACGCCCTCCTCCGTGGAATTGAGAACGCTCTCTTCCTGGAGGCGGCGGCGCTTGCTCTGGCGGCTAGGGACGGGCTCTGCAAAAGGGTCACGCTCTTTCTTCTTCTTCTTGGCCTTCTCGAGCTTCTCATCAAGCTCCTGTGGGCGGCCACGGTAGGCCCGGTCGCCAAAGCTTCTAGGGTCAATCTTGCCCCAGAGGGACTCGGGCTCGCCGGTGGGCTCGTGGGTGTCGCGGGGACGAGAGTCGGTGGTGAGGACCAGGCTGGAGTTGGCTCGGTACTCGTACTGCTTGAAGCGGGCGTGTGCCTCGGCACCTCCACCCAGGTGCGCCATTTCTGGGTATGTACCAACTATCGAATCAGAAACCCTAAACCTAAAGCAATTGAAGAACAGAACAAAACCCTAAACCTAAAGCAGTTGAAGAACGGAAGGAAACCCTAAACCTAATTTGAAGAAAAAAAAACCCAGTCAATAGTTTGAAGAAGTAAACAATACCCTAATTTGAAGATGGAAGAAGCTCTGCTTCTGTTATGTTCAGCTCACGGGACTAGAGTGAACATATGTAGAGACATATCGGAGCGCTGCACGGTTTTATTAAGTTAAAATATACATTAAAATATCTTTGATTAATGCAGAAAAATGTAATTTAAGAATAATGAAACTATTGACACAGAAAATGGAAAATTAAAAATCTCTAATTTATTTCTAATTATATTTTTTGTAATAACTTTTCTTCTTTTGTCAAAGCATAAAAAAAATTGAAGACAAATCAAATTTTTAAAAGGTTAATTACCATAATTAATTAATTTTAAAAAATTTTATTATATGTTGAATTAGTTGAATAATATTAAAAAATAATTTTAAAAAATTTTAATTATAAGATTTTGTTGAATTGTATAAAATTCAATAATAATTATCATTCCGTGTTTTACGTTTCTCTTTAGGCCTTTTTCACTTATGTGATATTGACAAACTAACATTTAAAAAGATAAAAAAAATCAAAATAGGTAAATAAATCAAGCAAAAAGAACATGGGAAAAAAGCTCACCCAAGTTCTTCATATTATATCCCTCTTATGCCATTTAATTTTTAAAACAACTCAAAATGTACTAGACTGAAATAAAACAGAATAATAAAAAATAAAGTAAAAGTTAAAATAAAATAAGTTAAATTAAAATCCCATATGTAGAATGATAAAAAAAAAAAAAAAGTCCCTCATCTAGTATTGAAATAACATAAATTCCAATAGGAATTTTACTACTAATAAGGCAAGTTTAGTTACTCATTTCATCTTTTATCATGGTTTAGAATTTAATTAACTTTATTATGTAATGTTTTGAAAAAGCTAATCCTCATGATTTATTAATTTTAAAGAATTTTATTATATGTTGAATTGGTTGAATAATATTGAAAATTAATTTCAAAAAAAAATTAATTATGAGATTTTGTTAAACTGTAATCCAATAGTAATTGTCATGCCATGTTTTATGTTTATTTTCTTATCTTTTCTACCCATATGATATTGACACATTAATATTTAAGAAAATAAAAAGACTAAAATAAGTAAATAAATGAAGCAAAAAGATCATAAGAAAAAGCTCACCCAAGTTCCTCATATCATATTCCTCTTATAACATCTACTTTTTAAAGTCTTTCAACATGTGCTAGATAAAAAGTAAAAAGAATGTGAGGAAATAACATAAATTCAAAACAAAATAAGTTAAATCAAAGTCCCATATGTTAAATGATTAAAAAAAAAATCCCCACATCTAGTATTGAAATAACATAAGATTTAATCAAGAACTTTCAACTGCAGTGGGAATTTTATTATTAATAAGGCAAGCTTAGTTACACATATCGTTTTTTTTACTGTGCTTTAAAATTCAATTACCTTTATTATGTAAAGTTTTCACCCTAGTGATATAAATATTAATTAGTAAAATTTTTATTTATGAAGTTATTGAAGATATAATTAAGAAAAAATATATTTAATTAAATAAATTTCACTTAATTTTATCATGTATTCAAATAAAGCTTTCACCCCATGATTTAGATATTAATTATGAGAATTTTTATTTATTAAGTTATTGAAGATATAGCCAAAAAAACTGTTTCACAATTAAAATGCAAGTGAAATGGAATAACAAGAAATGGTAAATCATTTTTGATAGAGCATATATGCACTGCAACCATGGTAAATCATGTTTCAATTGTTTTTTTAAGTCATGAATCATTATCAATTATTCCTTGTTTTTTCTTCAGATCCAGAACCTACCATGCGTGAATTTTGAAAATATCATTGGAATTAGAATTTCTTCCAATTCAAATCTTACAAATAGCAAAATAAATTTAAATTAAAAAATTGAAATTGGATTCTTTCCCTGTGCTTCAGGGATATCTCTAATAAGAATCACAATTGAATCTACAATTGCTATCTTGTAATCAAAACCACCTTCTTCCCTAAGAATGTTGCTCAGGAAGTTCATCCTGAAAATAATAACAGAACACATTTAGATCATTTATCTAGGAAAAATATTTAAATGAAAAATGTAATATCGGGGGAAAAAACCCATATTATGACACATTCACAGAGGTCAATATTTTAAAGGGAACTTCAAGCACAATGATCTTATTGCTTCAACAACAACAATTTTGAACTCATCAGCAATATCAAACATAAAATTTGTAATCTGCTTCATAAGACGATTCACACTTGACTCATTTCCTGTCTTCAAAAGAGTAGTAACAGACAATTGAATGAACTCCTTTGAGAATCAAGTATTATTGATCAACCATTAACACTACACCTCAAACAGAGATAATCGGGATTCTCAGTACATGAAGAGAAAGAGTATCAGAGGAAAGATTGAAGGGGATTGAAGGGAGGGGAAGAAGAATAATCCAGAGAAGGAAATCTCATAACAATTCTCACACGCTCCACATTCTCTCACCCTCCCTTGTATAAACTGGTCACTTGCTCACGTAGTCATTGAGCATCCTATTGGCTACTCTGGCTCGTGAGCTCCTCCTGAGTAGAGGTTCCTGGATTGTAGGATCACCAGGCTCGTATCCTTTCTCCCCAACCGTTTCCTCCAGCTCATGAGGAATTAGTTGTCCTGCCACTTCCACCCTGGATGCCAAGTCATCCATGACACAATGCTTCTATTCTGGTCAGAGATTAAGCTTTCCATATCAATGTTGCAGTTAGTGACTTCCATTGGAAGTGTCATTGCCACCTGCAAAGTTAAAAGCTACACTCAATAATTAAAATTCAGATTAAAAATAATGGTCAAGTTTGACCAAGACCAATCTTATGAGGTTAGCTACAATAGAATATGTAGGAACACTTGAAATGAAATCATAAAAATTATTTCTACTTGAATTGACCCAATTAAGCCAGCATCCATAAATAGGGTAAAAGTGCTGTCAAAAGAATCTCCATCGATGCCAAGAAAATTAACAACTTCATCAGGACAAATACAAAAAGAGGAAACAATTTCCATATTGCAAATTTGCAATCTTTTAACCTTATAGTAGAATCAAAATCACACATAAAGAAAAGTTTCACTTGAAAATGACTCAATTAAGAACAAATGAGAGTACTATACAAGCTATGACAATACTGTTTTAGGCATGACATTTCATGAAAAAAAGAAAAATCCATGCTTGCTATTTAAGCTTCTACAACAAATCTATATTTAGAAATATAGCATTAATTGTTCTTTCTTTGCTACCTAGGTGTCCTTAACTTTTTCTTTATACAGCACTTGGGTTGCACCTCCATGGAACTCTAATGCATTACTACTTATCATAAAAATTAGAGTGACAGTTTTCAGTCAAGAAACTCCAAACTGATCATAAGACATCTATATAATTTAACATAGATAACTGAAACATAGCTTCTCATAATAACCCAAAAATAATAGCTATTACATGAGATTTAAATCTACACAGAATTGCAGCAATATTGCAATAAAATAGATGGAAGTATCAAAACAGAACTATGTTAGAGTATGCTAAACTTACTAAACAGCACAAATCAGAATATTCAAGCTCAAAATAATGTGAAATTTCATTAAACAGTTCTCAAAGATAGATTATGAAGTAAAAACAAAGTAACTGCTTGTGATACATAATGCAGCCTATATAAATTAGATCAAGATTGGAATAGTGATACTTCGGTTAGAAGGAAAAGAGTAAGAACAAAAGAAAAAGAAATCAGTATTTAATATTGAAATAACAATTTAAAACATATATATTCCATGTATAATACAGTTAAGAAAAAATCTGCACAAATTTAGGTCTACTCTATCTAGGTACATAAAAATAAATTGTCTTATTTTAACTTAGGAACATAAAAATACACAACAGTTTCAGATTTATAATTAAGGTAAATAAATATGTAGAAGCTAAATAAATATATGCAAGAAAAAAAAAACCATGTAGACTTAGAACATACTATGTAAGACATTCTAGACAATCACGTAGACCTATGTACAGTTCCAGTTATGCAAAAAAAAGAAGCTGCACTTCTGACTTTGAATATAACCTTTACATCTCAGCCTGTTAACATATCCTTCTCAAAACCGTCCAAAAAAAAAAAACACATCCTTCTCAAATAGATTGCGTTCAAACAATCAAACCAATAATTTTATGATAACTCCAAGACCTTGGCTGTGAACTCGTGTTAATGATATAAGCAACCGTGAGCATTGTAGGGTTAAGATTAAGACCTTATCCTAAAGAGTTGTCGGTAAAGAAATTCAAAGTAATAAATAAGGAAAGATACTCTCGGAAATGTACCTACAGCCTTAACCTGAAAGTTAGACACATGTTTCGATTTATATCCATCCTTGTGGCAGCAATCATTAACTGCACTACAGAGAAAAACAGGACGAAACTCTCAACCACTCATCATAAGAGATGGTCCAAGAATGATTTAAATACTATATCTCTATTCAGAACAAAATATATGCACTAAAGAGAACTGAATTTATATTATCCATTCCTTTAATTTGAAAAAGAAATAAAATGAATAGAAGTAAAACTTATAAACCAATTATAGCAAAGGGATTATCGATAGACATTAAAAAACAAAAACAAAATGCAAATAAAATCCAATGAAAGGACCCCACAGTTTTTTTCGCTTAGACGACTTGAAAGTTGGATTTATGTTGCTCCTTGAACTCTACCTGCTAGACTTGGTTGGGGAAAAATTCCAATTGTAAAAACAAAGAGAAATAGAGAAGAAAAGCACATAAATAAGATATCGATAGAGGCGAAAGAAGACTCAGTATCACCCTACCCATACACTTAGTTTCAATAAATCCTGGTTTAGTACAGATTTGTATGATAGATTGGATTGATCTGTACAAAGATCCTGCAGCCATTGATACGAAAAACCAAGAAAGAAGAAAACCCAAAATGGAAATTATCACAAAGGAAAAGAAAATAGAGCAGCAAGAAAGAAAATACATCAAAGAAAGAAAATCAATTCCAAGTAAATTTTAACTCACTTGTGGGGCTCATAAAAAAGATCATTATCATTTTTGTTGAGTCTAGGGTGCAGGGGTACGAAGTAAATCTTCCAAACGTAACCATCGCTCGTATATCCTGGGCAACGTTCCCTCTTAGGAGCAGCTGATCTTGGAGCCAAACGTTAAACAGCTAGAGCGCGTTCTTGTTGCGCATCAGACAAATCAAAATCTGGAGAAGGAAAATTTTCAGAGATGGTAATATCACTATATCAGCAAGATAATAGAGAGAGACCAAAGTTTGGATAAAATAACTCATACCAGAATCATCCACTCAACTATCTACGGAAGCCTCAATCAGCATTCTAGATTAGAATTTAAATCGCAGAAGATAAATCCACCGAGGATGACTTCGATTTCTTGTGCATTGACAACAAAAACAATTAGAAATGGAGAATGGCAATTCATCTTGTCAGAATCAGGCAAAATTTTATCTGGGATTTGAAACAAAGCTGTAATTCCCCAACCCAACCCCAATCCAATCGGGAAATTTAGGAATTTAGCGAAACATAGATTGTTGGAGAAAAAAACAAAGAATAAAAAGAAAATCGGAGTTTGCTTCCTTCCTATGCAATGCAACAACTCCAGAAGATCCATCTAAACGAATAGGCAACAGGAGAAACTTCAGCAGAGAGAAATGAGTAGAAGAACATGGAACCGTTGCAGAAGACTGAAGACTGAAGGTTGAAGAGTCGATGCACGCATCTTCCTCAGGTTGAAGATCATCTTCTCCCGAGCTTCCTCCGATGTGATAGAAACCCACTGAAGTGCAGAATGATAGGTTAGAACTCTAACAAAAATTAGCAGAATTAAGTTAGAGTCATATTATTCCAGGAACAAAAATTAGCATAATTAAGTTAGGTTTGAACTCCAACAAAAGCGAATCAAGCATAACAATTTAAACACCTTTTTTGAGCATAAGCACAGCAGACCCGAATCTGACGGTCATACAAAGCGGTCTCCTGCATCGTCAACTCCTCGCCGTCGTCGCCGTCCAGTTCCCAAAAGAAGGTTAAACGCTCACGCCACTACCCACTGAAGGATGATCTTTTCCATCTACTCTCCGGCGGTTCCGTGGGAATCATTAGAGGATACGTACATTGAAGAGCAGAATAGATGAAAAATGAGATACATGAATGAAGAAATGGAATGAGAAATAAGTCCCAGTTGATCACAAATGAGATCCTCGGAAACATTAAAACATTGGAAGAAAGCTCAGTGATAGAAACAAAAAGATGAATTTAGTGGAAATAATCAATATATTCCCTTGGCAGTAAAGAATATCAAATAAGGCATTTGAAGAACACAGTCAACAAAAAATAAAAATAAGAAAGAGAAATCATAAACTGAAATGATAGACTTAAAAATCCAAGAAGAGGCATTTACAGCATGTTTAGGAAAGTTTCTTCAGGAAAAAAATTATTTTTTAAAAAAAAAATTAAAAAACTTTAGTTATAAATTATTTTAATTATAAAATAAATTAATTTAAAAATAAATCAAATAAGTATTGTCATCAACAGCAGAACAATCACGCTCTAAAATAAAAAGATAAAATAACCTTATTGGGAAGAAACAAAAGAAATAAATACATTATACAGGTGAGATTAAAAGAAATTAATTAAGAAAAAAAAAAGGGTCTCTGGCAGAAATTTAAATTTTGAATGAGATAAAGAAAGTAATTTTAGAGGGAAGAAAAGTCTCTTAAAAAGTGACACTTATCAAAACTTTTCGAACAATATTATATATATACACACACACACACACACAATTTGTTTATGTTTTAATTATAATGTTTTTTTGAAAATAAATAAATTAGCTTTATTTACACTTTTATATGGAAAATTTGTTGAAGATAATGTGTGATTAAAATATATAATTATTACTAATGGTACTTAATATCTTTAGAATTAAGAAGTATTGGACTTGAGATTAAAACTTTTCCATGATAACAAAAAAAATGGAACTATAATAAGTTTAGTGTTCCTCATTTGGATTCTATTTTCTTGACTTTCAATTTTAAACTTTTATTGAAAGACGTGCAATATAGAATGAAAAAAAAGTATTTTAAAATTTTTTCAAAAAATATAAAAAGTCTTAGATTGTAAAAAAAAATGATATACTCCGACATTTTCCCCAATGAGATGGAGCCAATTTCAAGTTCTAGAGTGAATTCATTTGTTTATGAAAAATTACACTGACATTTCTAATATTTAGTGATCACACATATGTATTTTATTCCAATTACCTCACATCAGTTTGTCTTTGGCTAATTTTATTTCATAATATATTTTATTTACGCTTAAAAATTAAGGAAAATAACAAAATTATTAATACGAGCAATTTGCATTTTTTTATTTTAATTGATTAAAAAATTTATTTAAAATTTAAAAACATAATAAATTAATAAATTAATAAAATTTATCTTTTATATTTTATTAAATTATTTATTTTGATTGACTTTTTTTTGTTCTTTATTTTTAATGCAAACAGATTTTTGTTTTACTATATCCAATCAATTGTTTTTAAGAAACTTGTTGAATGTATTAAAAGAGAAAAAATAGGAATAAATAGTTAAGAAAATAGTGTTGAGAAGCAGTTGAGAAAGAATAACAGTTTTTAAAATGGGCATAATTTTACAATTTTATCTTTTTTATAATTTTTGTTTTAATTTATACTGTTGGCTTTTTAGGAAACAAAAAATGGAGACTAACATAGATAATCTTAGGGGTTATTTGTCCTTCATTTTCAATTAATATGCTTTTAGTTTTAATTACAAAAATGTTAACTTATTTTCATTATGTTTTCTATTTTTAAAATTTTGTAAAGGAAATGATAAAAATAAAGAATTTCTGTTTTTACTATTTTTTTATAAAATTTTAAAAACAGAAAATAAAATAAAAATAATATGCCATTTTTGTAATTAAAACTAAAAAAATATTAACTGAAAATGAAATAAAAAAAAACCAAACACCTCATTATCTTTTGAAACAACTTAGTCACAATATGCAATATCTTTCATCGTATTTCTCTCTTAATCGTCAACTTAACCCCAATATGCGTTACCTTCCATCTTTGTTAGTCGTAGCAATACTCTATTGTGATCACACTCTGAATTTTTTCTTGCTAACTTCGTTGTCCTGAAGCATAGACATAGACGATTCTGGCTAAAGCATTAATATAAGATCTTTTGTGAATGAGTTCTTTTTTTGGCCCCTTAGTATTTAGCATGTTGCTTAATGATAAGAGGGATTGAACATGAAGTTCTTACTTTAATGGAGAGTCAAATAATCACTGAGCCATTACTTGAGTGGCCTTCTATTAAAGAATTTAAACAATTGAAAAAGCTTTTTTTTTTTCAGGTCCAAGAGAGGAGGGGGTGTGGAGGTGGGGGGAGGGGTTGGGATTCATCCTCATCCGAGATGGATCCCAATCCCACATGCAGTATATCGAAAAAGTTTAAAGTTATGTTAGTCCTGTATTTGTGGGCTTTATTTTGGTTAGGATCTCCCTTATTAATATTGGCCTTAATAATCACATAAGTGCCTATAATAAGTGTATTCTTTTAACATTTGATGCAGTTCTAAAAATGTTTGCATATGCTTTGATGCTGAATAAATGTGTCAATACCTACTATCGGGCTCTTCGGGCATTGATGGTTTGCATAAAGGGAAGAAGTCGATTCCTGCTGTAACTAACAGGATACTAAAGAAATACAATAAATTATTTTAACCTCCTTTCTATTTACTTATTTTTTTATAAACTTCTATATATTTTTAAAACTTATACATACTCTTTAAATATTTTTAACAATCTACACATATATTCTCTAAGTATTAATACAAACCTCTTTTATATTTTAAAAATATACTATATATACCTCTCTTGAGAAGTGAGATCTCTGTAAGTTTTAAAAATAAAAAAATTTATAAAAAAATAAATCAATAAAAGAAAAGTTGAAATAATTTACTCAAAAAAATATTCAAAAAGTTCTTTGTTACTAAAAAATGCAAACATTAGGATATGAGAAGAGATATGTGGCTTTATAAGTTACAAATTCGTGAACACAATTGATATCATTTTACTAAGTCGACACCTTTGTTTATTTATGGCATTTAGGTTAGGATGTTCAATATAATTTTACAAATTTATGCATGACTTTGGTAAACTTTATGGTTGATGTTGATGTGGACCAAGAGTTTTTTTGTTAAATTTTTTTTTTTTATTAACATGTGGACGAAGAGTTTAAAGATGAGTGCTTAGCAATCTTGTTAATAAAGTATATGTCTGTATATCTTTCTTTTTTTTTTTTGGTCATGAGAGTGAGGGATTCGGATTGTCCCTATAGAGGATTCGATCCCAGGATGTGAGACATCAAGGCCCTCATCCTTACTAATTAAACCTTAAACCTGACAGCATATGTCTGTATATCTGACATGTGCCAAGGGGAGCCTGCCCATCTTTGATGAAGTTTTTTGTTTTTTTCTTTTTCAAGTTTTTTGCCCATCTTTTATGATTTTTTTTTGTGGATAATTTAACAACTGCTTCTAGGTGATATGGCCCAAATGTCTCATGGTTGTTTTTGGTACTATAGATCCATATCCAGTTACCCAAATACTTTATCTCATATATGGCACATTACATAGCACCAGCTATTCTATCTACTTATAGTCTAGTACTTGTACATACAAAAAAATTTGATTTGTTTGCGTATCTTGTCCATGCTACACATAAATCAATATATTGCAGAAAAATTTGCTTTGTAAAAAATATCCTTTTAATTACTCTTTATTATTATATATATTATATTTCAATTAATAATGTATTTTTTATTAAGAAAATATAATTTTTTTAAGTTTTATTGTTGTAATTGAATTATTTACTTCTTTGTTGGTCAATGAAAAATATTTTTAATTTCCTTAATAAATTTTTAATGTTAAGTATCATATTAGTTTTAAATTAATTATATGTATTTTTCATTAGATAAAATTAAGAAATGATTTTTAAAGTGAGTTATAGTCCATCAAAGACAAATGCAAATTAATACAAGAAAACAAGCGTAACTTTAAGTAGTATGTGAAAAGCAATTTTTTCGGATTTACTTTTAGAAAGAAAAAAAATCAAATGGAGTTCTAGTTGTGTACAAAGTACAATACAATTCAAATACAGTAGATATGTGATCGTATGACATACCCTTTTTATTTTTTGGATCGATAACTAACACTTTCCTTAGTTTAACTAGCTTATGACTTGTCCGTGGGTTTATTTTAAAAAAATTTGAAAATAATTTTTTCTATTTACTCAATTATTTTTTGAAATAAAAAACTATATATACACCTCATAGTTCTATTATATTTTTTTGGCACATATAGTTCTAATTATATTAGATTGGGAATACTCTACCAAAAAATAAGGTGAGAATTTTATCATTTTTTTTTATGTATGGGTGCAAGTACCTAACTGAGCGAGGAAAATACCTCATCAAAAGTTGAACCTCGGATATCAAGGTTGTCAATTGAACTACAAGTTCATTGGTCATTATTATTATTATTTTATTATTTCATATTTTTTTTTGTGCCATTAAAAATTATGACATTTGTGATTGTTTGGTTGTTGGGCAACTGAAACATGTACACGGGCCGAGCAAGAGATGGCTTCATGTCCAGCCCATAAAAGAAGATTGGGCTTTAATGTTGTGGGTTTATAATTTGATTATGAGATAAAAGCCCCCAAAACTAAAAGATCTAGCTGCGTAAAGAGGCTCATCAATTTGGTCCAAAAGAATTAAAAACTCTGCATTTTTTTCAAGTAAGGCTCATCTACATGAAAAACTGAATTTTTTTTCTTAAATATGAAAGAATTAAGGAAAATTATTTTTCAGTACGTTTCGAAGAAATGAATTTTGAAGTTTTAAGTGGAATTGGTCATTTTTATTTAACTATTTAAATTTTAAATACAAACCCAAATCACAAAATTTGCCAACTCAGATCAAATCTTAATAGTTGCAAACTCAAAGAAATAGACTAACAAATAAGGAATTGGATGCATTATCAGGGAATTTTCAGAGAGGCAGTTATGATGAGTTCAGATGGAAGAGAAAGAGAGCAAAACCTTCCAACATTTGCATACCACCAGTACTTACATAGATATTATTAGATGGTGACTAAGCGTATGTTTACTTTGGGAGAAAAAGCGTTGGAAATGCACGTCAGAAACAAGAAATTTTTGCTGAGAAAAAAAGTATTCTCAGAAAACATGAATAGTGGCGTTGCTACGAGGAGAAATGTAAATAAATAGAGCTTAATTATGTGGTGTTTGGTTTTACTCTTTCATGATTGAAAAACTCGAAATGGACCAAGGCGCAATAAAGAGCTAAGGCAGAGAAGAAAAGCATTTAAGTGGATTGGATATTCAATGAATATTGTAGGTAATTCATTAACTGTCAAATGAATTAGATTTAATTAATCAAAATTCATTGAGAACTAATGCATATAAATGGTTGGATTGGTTTTGAATTTATACATGGTTGAATTAGATGGATCATGGTTTAGTGAATAATTTTGCCACCCCTAGCTAGTTTAAAAATGAAGAAACGATTAAAGGATCAAATTTTTTGGCCTAGTGTATATTATCCCAACAAAAAATACAATCTAACTCAATTGATCAAGATTATCAATGAGCTTTTGAATAAATTTAATTAATATAAACTCACACTAGTTAAATCTAAACTTAAACATATATTTATGTAAAACCAATTGTCTAATAATAATAATAGAAGGCTCAAGATGAAAACATCATATTTGTATACCTAGATGGATTTGTTATATTATGATTATGTTAATGAACAACTTGGGGGGCTACTCCCCTATATATCCTCGGTCGTGGGGCACAAGCCCCGAGGAAATATGCTCCTTTCATTTGAAAAACATACAAATGGGATAAATGCTTGACTCTTACTTGAGGTAACATTAACAATATTACATAGAGCCATTGGCCATGTGTTGGATATTTAATGGGAGCTAACAGCTCAAACCTCAAACTAGCTGACACTTGAAAATTTTCATGGATCAGTCATTTTCCATCTTTTGATATAATCTAATTAATTTCTCACATTTTCCATAGTTTTATGGATTAGGGTCCAATATCTGAGTTAGGTTATGAGTTGCTTTCAGAGAATCCCATGCACTTAATGTATACAAAAGAAAGCTGAGGTATACTAGTTAGACTTTGAGCTCCAACCATACCAAACCTAATCTTTACTTTCAACATTGTGTGATACACTGATACTCTACTGCTTACACTGCACATGGTGTCGTTGTTCGACATCAAAATCATACCAAGAAACTTGTTGTTTATGTTAAAAAGTTCATTCCAATCACTACCAATTCGTGTGCATTGAAAAGGAAAATTTCCCAAACTCTCATATTTGATGTTTGTCAGGCTCGAAGTACTTCACACTAATCTTTCAATGAGGCCACTTTCCTTTCCACTGTTTGTTGGAAGAGCCAAGTATTACTGTTTCTGTTTGTTTCGAAAGCAGCTCATGCCAAACAAAATATAAATTTGAAACTGTGAAGAAATTTTCTCATCAATACAATAGTCAATATTGTAAGAGGCTATAAACAGTATATGGTTGCTGCTTTGTGATCTTATGGTGTTGCGGAAGGAGAATACTCAAATCTCACAGTGATGAGAGCCTCGTGCTGTCGTGCATTAGGCCACCCTTTTTACTATAGTCAACTATATCTCATGCATTTGATGCTAACTCCTTGACGCATATAAACTGTTGTGGAGAGATTTTCCACCTAACACTCATCCAGTTGGATGCGGAAGAAAATATGGACCAGGGAAGCACCATGTATGGCTAACTTCAAGGCTTTTCCCCAGGACAAATAAACATCCTCTTAAAGTTTATAGTGTAATTTAGACAATAAAAATGTAGGTGAGTAATTATTATTGACATAAAAGCAATGAAGTAAATTTTTAGTAAAGGCAAACACATGTATAATAATATGAAAATTTGTAAGCTTTTTTCTTTTTTGTTACACTAACCAATTTAATGCCTGCTAAAATGCCTTTGTGACGTGAAATTATGTTACCCTTCCACTTCTTTTTTGTTTTTAATAATTTGCTTATTTTATTAAGATTTGAACAAAACATGTATTACATTTTCACTTCAAGAGTGTGATTCAGTAATAAGTAAACGGAAATCTCAATAGAAAAGGCTTTAACTTTATACAGAAGAGTAGTCTTAGTATCTTGAGCGAGGTCAGACCTTGTAAATACAAAAAAAAACACGTTTACTACATTTTTTACCTCATATATGCAATCCCACTTGTTACTTTAAAATTGTTGGAAAGAATTAGGTGTATTCATATTTTTGGCTCGAAAATATGGATAGTCAAGGAATTGGATATCATCTTGAAAAAGGTTATTAACCTAGTAGTCAAAAACTGTCGGTGCAAGTAATAAATAATGACTTTTAAGGTGTAACTAATTAAGTAGAATGAGAAGAAGACATTGTATGTTTGAATTCTTCACTAATCATATATTTCATTCCTTTACACCTGTTCTAAACAAATTGAAACAAGATAATTGTACCTATCAATTTCAGCAAATTATCAATAATAAATCACTATATAGTTGGTGCTTGTTATTTCTAGCTAAAGTTGTCAATCAAATTAATTATTTCTTAGGCCGCAAATTCATCCTGGTACCTAGAGAGTTATTGGAGTATTTGTAAATTTGTGTAGAAAAGTATTGATGTAACTTAGTAAAGATCTAGAGCCAGATTTAATTAATGGTATAGAAAGGAGCTGTGAGTTTTTACTTTTTATATCCTTAATTTGTGTATATATAGCATTATTGTATCGAGGCATTTGGTGCGCAGACATATATCTAACCTCGGATATCTTAGATTCCTGGACAATATGCTTATATTATTGGATATATGATTGTATGATATGACCATAGATCTTTCAAATGTTCACTATGCAACTAATTAAGATGCTCATTGTGTGTGTGAGCATGTGATATAATTTCTTTTTTTTTTTTAATAAGAAAGGTCTATGACGATCGACTTGGTGTGAAATAGAAGAGGATAAATTAAAACGGAGATAAAGTTAATATAATTTCAAATGAATGAGAATATTACATATACCGGTACCTAAACATGCATGAAACTTGATATGAAGTATCAATATATATTACTCCTCATTGAATCCCTTTTTTTTATTTATAAATATCATTTATCTTTATCAATTTTATCCTCTCATTAATTTATAAATAACTAAAAATAATTTTTACATAATATCAAGAAAAATTAGCATTTAATGAGTCATATATACAAAATTTTAAGCCACATGTTTAAGATATCATATATGTTTAGTCATTTAAAGTAGTATATCAAACATTGGAATCCTATATGTCCAGAGATCTATTAATGCTTAAAAGCTTACGTTTAAACATCTAAAAATCCGTATACCAAACTCTGTGTATATATTAACTAAATTAGTGAGCTAATGGTTGAACAAACTAGTCTTTCTGAGGCCCAAAAAAACTGATGTATTTGCCGCAGAAAGCCTTCGTAAAAAAGAGAACAGGGGGAAGAAGCAAAACACCAATCAAGTCAGCGAATCCTTAGGGTGAGGTCATATGGATTTAGTCTCCTCTCATTGCAGTTGTCTCTTCCTCTATTAAATTCGCTCCATGAAAGTGACAGTTTGAAGATGATAAACTTTGCTTTGTTTTCATGTGTTTGACGTTACACTTGGGACAGACTTTTTCCACCTAAACAAAGGGTATCAACATTCAAAGCAAGGGGAAGAGTTTCCAAGTGTCACTTCACCCCCTTCCCTATTCTTCTTGGTGCCATTGCTAGAGATTAAAACGTTAGAAGACAAGACTTTATCATATTATAATTGACCAAATTATGTTCTGCTATATGCTACCACTGCTAAACAAAAGAAAAAGAATATTAACAATACTATAAACAACTGTGAAATGCATTATTTAAATTTCATCCTTTCTTTTAGTGTGAATTAATAAAATACTGCATCTAAACCGTACATGTATTACATCAGATTGGCCCACGAGTTGAATTAAAGAATCAAACTCCATTGTTTAATCACATACTTATAAGGATGCAGAGTATTTTATGAATGTTAGGATCACCAAATCTGCTATATATTAGTTTTTGCTATTACTGTTAACAATAGATAATTACATCACAGATTTATGATGTGCACATAAAATATTCAGCTTGATATTCTATTGATTTTGGTAATCAATTATTGTGTTGGTTGTGGGGAACAGTTTCAAAAGAATTATGGTTTACATTTTGTTGTCTATCAAAATTTGGCTTACATGACCGGAAGATAGCTACTCCTTCAATAAGATATGTAATGAATTTTCAGAAAAAAAAAATCAAGTTGGAGCCTTCAAGTCTTCACCATTGGGAGTACAATTATGTGACTAACTAAGCTTCATTATCATATATGTTTTTATATTTAGTATATAACGCCAATTGATTCAATTGTGGATTCAAATTGATGTTGTCATGAAAAACTCCTGAATTTGGAAGGTAGCGATGTACATGATACCATTTGAACTACCATCACAGCTCAATTTATCATCCAATTTAAGAAGATGAAATTTTCATCCATGCACTAACTAAAATTAATTACACATATTTATAAGTTTCAATTACGTCCCATTTTCCTAATATATTGGGACATATATCATGGATGGGTATATATTAATAGCTGACATAATGAGAAAATTATAGATGCTCACCATTACTTAAAACAATGGATTTTCTCATCCCCCTCTTTTGCTTCTTTCTTTTAGTCTTTTTTTTTCCTTGTGGGATGTGGGAAGAGGGTTTAATTTGGGGGAAGCCACACCAAGAAAGCCTAGGATAACTGAAGCATCACATCAGTAATTGTTCCATAAGTTGGGCATACCCACTTCAGACAAGTAACTCTCTGAGCTTCCTTCTCCTAAGCTTGGTGACCCTTTCAGACTTGGGTAATGTGGGTTTCTTTCCATCTTTGTAAGCTGACTCAGAACAGCTTTTAGTACTTTTCTATCACAGGAAAAAGGGTCTAAGCAAGAACCCAGATTGGGTGTTCCTCCATATGTGGTTGCATTCTTGGCTGGTAAGTTTGGCTCCACAGTGGTTATGTGGTTGAAAATTGGGTTGGTTTGGTTTTGAGAAAAAATGGAGAAGCAGGGCACTTGCTCATATTCATCTGCATGGGTTTGAGCCTGGTCAAAACTGATGTAAGAGTCCATTAATGCAGGAAGAGATGAAGAGCCTGTGTCATCATAGCAGCTTCCCATGCTAGGTTTGGCAGCAGCTTCTCTGTTTTTATAGAACACCCTACACAAAACCCAGTCTTCCTGTATGCAGAAAAGGTACAAATTTTATATTAATTAGAACAAGCCAAGGTCTTCACTCAGTGGATGAAGCAAAAAGGTAAGAAACTGAGAGGAAAAAAATGATTGCTTCTGCAATGGCATGCCTGCTAGCTCTCAACTATAACAAATTCCACCACCCCCCCCCCCCCCAATCTCTATCTTTACAGCTAGTAGAATTTGGGCATGTTCCTAGGCTTACATAAGGTGTTTGATAAAAAATCAAAAAGGATCTTCTTAGGTCAGCTACCCAATATCTTTTTGAAGTCACATTCTAGCCAATGGTCCCAGATGAGACAAATTTGGTTTCGTTATAGAGCAAATACATATAACATATTCCAAAAAGTCAAAAGTATTGAACATTTTATTTGCAATCACCAGTTGCCTCCTTGATTCATGCAAAGAAAATACAAGCCTATTACAAAAAGAGGGGAAAAAAAAAGAGAATATTCTATGAAGATTCAAAATAATTTGTTGTTGAAAATTGACCAATACATATTGAAATAAAAGTGAACGTTAACATAAAATACTTTATATAAATGCATATAATTGAAGTATTTTTGGTGTAATATACTATTGTATACATACCTTGGTAGAAGAAATTTTAGGGGGGCCAAGGGGACCTTCAAGGCGAAACTCATGCATGACCCACTCAGTCTTTTCTCCCTTTGGGTGCCCTTCCTTGGTAGAACACCAAAGTCTTCCTCATCCCAACAAGAGTGCCTTTACGCAGGATTGCCCTGTCCTTCCCTGTGGCCTTCCAATATCCTGATGCAGTGGCACGGTTTGTGCGCAGGCCTGTTGCATACTTGCGGTCTCGCTGTGTGTAGAAATACCAGTCCTTCCCTCCCACACATGCTGTTTCTGCAGAACCATTCATCAGCCATCACAATACAGTATCAAACTGGTGCTTGTAAATGATATCATTACTGAAATTATATATGCATTGAAAAAATAGTGATTAAAATAACATATAGATTCATGGATGTTATTAGTTTTATGTTTGTTATAATCTCTGCAGTTTAGTATGATGACATAGTCATTAAATATAGCCACTGATTTGTCAAAACAAAATTTGGGGTGGAGGAACATGTGCAGTAGTAGGTCAATGAGGTGTGAATGAGTTTTGTGTGAAGTCAACTATGACTGGTTAAAAATAATTGTTCACATTAACAATATTATCTCTTGATTAATATATAATCCTAGACTTAATTGCTCATGACTTTCTTTGATTTTCTTTGTCTTATTAGAATTGACAATATCTTGCAGCAGAATAGGAAAGAAAAATTAAAGTTATATTCAGTCAATTGTATTATAGACTTTGAGATTGATTTTAGAAATACATATCCTCTAAAAATATAGTTTTTTTAATTAAATAAAATTAGCTAGGAGTATTACTTTCGTATTAACAAATGGTTCTTGTTTGGAAGCAATTATACATACATACATATATACTTACATACATTATACATACATATATACATATATACTATTTGTATGGGGCCCATATATAATTGTGGCTTCTTCCATTAATTGTTCTTGTTTCTTCTGATTTGCCTATCCTTATCGGTTTCTTTTCTAATATGACATGCGTGTATATAACACAAAACTAATTATGGTGATTTCATTATCAAACAGTTGATATTATCCCAAAATAATATAAATTGTGAGCACATGGCCTACCACACCAAAGCATTAATGTTGACCCATCATATCAGGCCTTGAAATTACTTTTGTCCTTGTAGATGAAAAAAAGTATACAAGTGGTTAATATTGCTTATTTAATTATGGACTCACTTCAAAATATCCCACTCAGAAAAAAAAAGAATCAATACGAAAATAAAAGAAAAAACATGAATCAATACTCACTTCAAAAAGAATTGCTTATCTCTCTCTCTCTCTCTCTCCCTCTCTCTCCTTTTGATTGGAAATGTACAATCGGCTTAGTTGGATACAGAGAGAATAAAGGCAAGACTTGATTGTTCAATCTCCTTAACATGAAATGTATGTTAATCATCTTCAAGTACACGCGTGTGGTTGCAAAGAAAATTAAAGTTTGCATTATTGTGATGAGAATCACTGTCAAACACTTTATAGCAGGACAAGTTCAATGTGTCAATTTATTCAAAAAGAGCTTTGAAGGTGATGTGTGTGTCTTTGTATATAAAGCCGTTTGGATAATGTTGCAATTTTACCCCAAAACCATACATGATTTTTAGAGCTTCCCATTCAAACCTGCTAACCTGAACTGTGTAGATCATTTTCCAAGGTGTATGCGCATGCATGTATGTGTGCATATGTACATAACCATATAAACATTTTATAGGAGTAATATTTTGAAGTACAGATTGAAAATATCTATCATTGAGTATATGGATGACCAAATTCATTATTTTTTTATTAAAGGAAAAAAAAAGTAATACTATTTCCAATATATTTTATCCTTGTTATATTGTAATAGACTGCACCCACCTGTCTATCTGTGTGAATGTATCTGAGATTGGAATTGGAATAAAATTCATGACCCACATGAAAGCACAGAGGTTGACGTCAACGGGTATGCAGACTGAAAATAATGTTATTTGCTTTCTAATTATTCCACAATGAAGAAGATGTTCATCTAATATTTGGATCATAGCTGAATGGTATTATTGATCCCAGAAAGAAAGGGAAAGATGAAAGTACCTTTTGAGGCTAAATTTGACTTCCATCAAAGCTCTTTCATTATTGGCATATATATATAGCAACAGATATCATAGCTAGTAAACTATTGGCTTCAATGATCAAAACTACAGGGACTCTTCTACACGATATATTTCTAAGACATCAGTGATTGGGTTCTGGCCTACGAAAATGGAATTTAATTTTGATTCATGGAATTAATTTTCTGATGAATTGATTTGAACAATATTGAAAGCTTTTGGGAAATTCTGCAATGTCTCATAGTCACTGTTGACAGGTATCGTTTCCCTATCAAAGCACACACTGCACAAGTGCAGGTATAGATTGGGATCTATTATAGCCGTTCCAGTTGCTATCATCACCTCACCCCACACAGCCACAGAAAGAAAAGAAACTTTCCCCTTATCACCATATATTTTGAAATAGAACAAGAATACAAAATAGATGACAGCAACAACTCCATCAATTTGTACTTTACCAACCATAACAGCAAAACGAAATGGATCAAACATGTCCATTATTGGGACCATATGTGAAATGAAGAAAACAATTGGAAACTTTGGATTCAATTTCAAAACCAAACTAAGAGCTCTGTTTCAACTAGCATTTCTCCATTATCAGTAGTAATTTGTGTGAGTGATATTTGGAAAGAGATTGAGCTCTAATGAATATGCAGAGAAGAATCGTGGCATGTGTATATATGAACTATGAAGCAATAATTGCATATCAGAGAATGCATGATGATGGGGAAGGAAAGAGTACAACAACACTGGTACTACTCACCAGGAATATCCCAGGGCTCGCACTTGTTAAGGTCAACGTCAATCATGAGAAGGGAGTCACAGTGTGTCACCTTCTTCATCAAGTAATCACACACGAGCTCTTCATCTCTGGGATGAAACCTGAACCCAGGTGGCAACTTTGCCTCCACCATGCTTATGTTGCTCATTTTTTTGGTTTCTTTTCAACAGAGATAAAAGATGGAATGAGGGGGAGAAAGGGAAACAAAGAGAGGAAGCTCAGGTTCAAGTGAGAAATGTGAGAGATCTCAGAAAAAGGGAAGCGAGGTACGAGTACATAAATAGGAGAGGAAACACACAAAGGTGGGTTAGTCAACTGGTAATTACGTGCAAGGAGGGAGGGTGGGCTTGTATATCTCCTCTTTTTTAGAGAGAGAGAGAGAGAGAGAGAGATTGCCTATCTGTGTGATGACGTGGACAAACCAATCACTGCCAACTTGCTGACATGTATCTCTAAGTGCTGGGGTCATTGCTTCTTTATTTCTTTCCATCTGTTTAAGAATTTATGATTCAACAAGGTTAATTCACGTGATTAACTTTCGTTTGTGTTATTTTATGATTTCAATTGAATTTTTGATTTTTTTATTAATTAATTATTTATAAATATTTTTATAAATGTTTAATAATTATGAAAACATGCTTCATTTTATACGATGACGAATCTTATTTTTTAATAAAAAAAAATTATGTGCATATTAAATTAATTTAAGAATCTCCCAACACATTTTTTTATCTTATATATTGTGAAGTATTTATATTTATATTTGTTAATCACAGGTTATAGTTAATACATTATAAATAATTATTATAAAATTAATTAATTAATAAATAAATATTTAATAACTAATTTAAAATATCAATATAAAAAAATTGAGTATCATAACAATTTTTTATTAATTTGAATGAAGATATAATGAGATAATAATTTGGAGAGTTGGCCTAAGAAGTAGCCAGTCTCAAATGATGACAGGGGGAGCGCTCACTGTCATTGATTTTTGTTTTGTCCTCTTCTACTTGCCCTCAACTGAAGGTTGATTGACATGGCTGCCCTCTCTCCTGCTCTCCATTACTTTATTATTTCTATTTTGTGATTTATCTTCATCATAAATTAATGGATTTTTTTATGTATACTCTGGCCCAAAACTAGTCATAAATAATCTCTCTATATATATTTTTTAAAAAATTGTATTCAAATTGGTGGTTGATAAGCTGACATCCACAGGATTTTTCTTGAATGACCTTTATTTAGAACAAAACTTTCAGTCATTATTTATTATTATTATTTTTTGGTTTATGGGTTATAATGAATAATTTATATGTGGACGAAGACAATTTAAGGAAAGACAAAGCCTAAAGAGTATTTTGTGCTGGAATCTGATGGGAGGGCAGGGGAGTCAGGACGTTAGGTGATCAATTTCGTCATTAAGAGTTAAAAAATGGATAAACACAAATACAAAAGGGTTTGATATATTAATTGATTTCAAATCATGCAATTAACCCAACAGTTAAAAAAAGGATTAGTTTTCTCCTCCTAATTTTTTTTTATTCAACTATTAATGCAAACTCTTAATTAGGTTTATCTTATTCTTGGTGGATAGCAAATAATATCCATATGCCCTTAGGAAATAGAAAACTAGGATTATTTTGGCAACTCTTGGGAATAAGAGAGATAGCAATCCCTTGTGGTTGGTTTTTTTTTTTTCCTTGAATTAAATAAGCTTCAATTTGCTGAATTATTCACCCACCCTTCGGTTGAATAGAAGACCTTTCTTTTCTATTAAAACTTAAAAAGATGAAGTGAGATTTCAAGATTTACTACATATGTTTTTATTTTTTGGAAAGAAACTTGCAATAATATTAAAATTTTTAAGGTATTATATGGATAAGATCCTTTTCTGCTTTAAATTTTCTGCACGTACATATGTTTTAATTAAATTTGGTAAACACATCATTTTTTTTTGGGAGTCTGAATAAATAGTGATATTATTGGTACAAAATTAATATAAATGTTTAAATATGATATTTTAAAATTTAGTCTAAAAAAATTAATTTTGGTTGAATGGTGTATAATTATAAAGTAAAATCACTTTAGAATATAATTATAAGTATATTTTAAAAATGTTTATGGGTCTCATATTTATAATCAATTTTATTCACCGTATAAGTAAGAAAATTTTACTTCTCTTAAAATTAATTCTACAACCTAAAAATTTGTGAGAATTTATTCTAGAAACCACCCAAATAAGAATAATTTATTGAAGGTCAAAAGTCATTCTATGCTCTCTAGAATGTAAAACAAACAAGCACATAGTATTCTTAGCAACTCCATTTGTTTACAAAAATATAAAAATTTCTGTCTATATGTATCGTTCATATATTGATCAAATAGCACAACTTGTATCATTCAATTAAAATAAAAACTAAATGCAAGTGGTCTATGTTCAGGTTAGGGATATATAGAAATCGTACTTGTTCTTGTATCCCAAACCAAAAAAAAAAAAAAAAATCTTGTTTTGGATATGGATATGTGTAGTGTATTATTATTTTGTTCAGTAATATATACAAATAGGGGTGGCATAAAATTCCATTCCTGTGCCCTCTCATCTTCATCTTTACTTCAAGTCTATGCTTGATTAATTCAATGTTTTGATCCAGTCATATATCCTTTTTATTGGAGTTGAGTTATAAGTAGTGTTTATTCAAATACGATAAAACTTACCATAAATTCATTTTGATCCCTATTTTTAGATTCACATCTCTTGACTAATTCATCTTTCTGGTTTAATCAAAACTACTAGACCATTCACTATACAAAAAAAAAAAAAAACTAGGCCATTCAATTAAAAAGTTTATAAATAAATTTCTTTAAATTCAAACTAACCTTAAAAAATCAATGACATATTTTTACTATTTGATCATCCGTTGAGAGGTTATTTTATAAATATTTACTAAATTATATTACATTGAAGTGTGGTTAAAGTAATTTAAACAAAAAAAGAAAAGAAAAGTGCATAGATTAAAAGATAAAAGTTAAATAAGTAATTAAAAAGAAAACACAACTATTTTAATGCAGCTATTTTAACCCTTAGCACATATTAAATATCTTTTTTATATATATTATGTTCCAAGAGTCTTAATTCAAGTGAGTGAGACTATAAGTCTTACTTGATTTCGGATTTTAATTTCACTAGACGTCCTTTGTAATTAAAGAAAAAAAAAAGCAATTTATTTGCATCGTATGTAAATCTGCTAAAGAATTCAACATAAACTCGGTCGTGTCAGAGAGTTCCATTTATCAAACTTGACACTGTTATGCATTAAAAAAAAGGAGTGTGTGTATAGGAAACAAGAAAGAAAAACCATATCACGATGGATTTATAATCTTTTAGAAGTGACACCTTGACCATCTGCACTCGGCTAGATTCAAAGCCATAAATGAAAAGTGGCTTCGCATGCACAGAGCACATTTGGTATAGAATTGTGATGAACACATTGGCCAGGTGGCTACAGCCACACGTGAATCTGATCGTCAATGCATTGCAACCTTTCTATTTTCTCCTGAGTTCCTCCAAGTCAACTTAATTGACAATCTCCTCCTAACCGTGATTTCAAATTCAACCCATTAAGAGAGGGAGAAGAAAATTGCACCTGCATCTGTCATTGAAGTCATCAAGAAAATAGGGATGTTGGTGGAGTAATACAATAACAGTGGTCGAAAAGAGGCACATCAGTGTGTGCCATTGCTTTCGTAGAAAAACAATGCATAGTGGGGATTAGGGAATTCTATTTTTTGGTTAAAAAAAAGTTTAAACCGAAGAGAGGCTCCTTTTATTTTAGGATAAGGCAAATTACCAATTTTAATAAATATTTACATTGGATCGTCTACCAACAAAAGTATCGTAGATTCGAACTCAAATAATGCAATTATCCTAAGTAAAAAGTAGACTCCAACCTTGGCAGGAATTTGATGACAGGTTTGGTAGACTAGACGGCAGGAATTTGATGACAGGTTTGGCAGACTAGACGAGTGGTGGCAAATTTGACTATTTGGTGTTTTTCTGGTTAGGTAAATGCAGGTTCCCCATTTTTTAGGTACTGAATTTCGGTGGGAGGGTCACGTGTGTATGTGCGTGCGCACCATAAAGATCTTCATGGAAAGGGGAGTGTGGCGGCTGCTGGTGTGGTTTTTCTTGAGTAATTTGGCGTTGAAGAAATGTGGGCTTTTGAAGTCATGGAAAGGAAAAGGAAAACTGTGTGAACTGTGAAGTTCTGTGAGCAAACTCATTCATTCAATGTTTCCAAACATCGAACTGTTCACTACAGTGGTGATACCGATGATCATGTTTCTTCTTTCTGCGTACGTGCAACAAAAACAAGAGGATAAGTGAAAGGATAATTATACAAGCATCGCAGCGGAATTATATTGTGAAAATAAGAAACTCATGCATTTTTTGGTATACCCATTTTGTTTTTTTCTCTTGAAAGATGTGAACTGAAACTCAATCCAATCCCTTTTTTTTCTTTCTTTTTACCCTTATGATAAAAAAAGTATCATTCTTTATTTTGTTTGATAAATCAACAAATAAGATAATTAAGCTGCTATTACTCCCCGTAGATCACAAAGCATCATCTCTCAAGTGAATATAATATTGCAACTGTGTAGTGCATGTTTGGGAACAATTAATTTTAAAAGAAATTGTTTTTTTTTTTAAAAATTTTAATAAAATTTTAATTATAAGTTATTTTAATTATAAAATAAATTAATTTAAATGAATACTAACTGTTTCTAAATTGATTGATTGAACTTGACATACGGAACGGATTTTCTCTGACTGAATTTCAAGCCAACGATCCAAAATTTAATAATTATGCACGCATGGCACGCATGGTGCACGGGTTAGACTATAGACTTGGCCTATTGATTGTACACGGTGGGGGCTTCATTTGGTGCCGAACGATATATTCTAGAATATTGGCTTAGTGCCACTTGAGTGCAATCAGGTGGCTAAGGGGATGAGAATTTGGATAAAAATGATTAGTTTAAACCGTGAACAGAGTCTCTGTGATGCACTAAAAATAATGGAAAAAACAAAAGCGTTTTTCTAGCCTGGTGAAAGAACATTGGATTTGTTGATAAGAATTTTGCACACACTAATCCATTCTAAATCATCTAGAGCTACACAAGAAATCAAAACCTTGTTTTTGAGCTAGATTATTTGCACGCACACCGCCCCCCCCCCCCCCCCCAACTGTTTGGTTCAAGCCTCAACATCAACGTCTGTGTCTTGATTATCCCGGGCCTACCTTGCATGCGGATATTATCAAGATGGGATGAGGAACTGGGGCTACTAGTTTTGTCAAAGAAAGTAGGCCATGGCTTCATTATATGAGCATACATACATATGGTCGACAAGAAAATTACATATCAGAAATTCGCAGCCAGTTCAACATTCTGATCTTGTTAGTGAAAGATTGCCCTACCACTACTTAAAGCAACATGCATGCTTGCATCAATATAGGGCTCACTATTATAGCACTTTTCAGGTATTTGCTGGGAACCTTGCCCCAATCAGAAATCAATATGTACTAAAAAGCAAATAACACACATCCACACACGAATCCTAGCACAAATCACACTAACCAATATGTAATGAATTTTTGAGGTAGAAACCACTTTCATGTTAGGAGGAACAACTTTAAAGGAGAGAGAGAGAGAGAGAGAGAGAGAGAGACTAGAGGACATAAATGGGTTAATTTGAGCGAGCCTTGTTCCAACACGACTCTTGTTTCATTCAATGTAAATCCCCACAAGGGTGTGGTGTACTGTGGTCAAACTCGGAACAAAGAAAGACAGAAATTTGTGTCTCGGCGAATCATAATCACACATCTAATACCGCAGCATCGTTCTTTTGAGCCAAAAGCATCTCAGTCGATGCATGATCCAGAATATGACAGAGCCAACAGTATGAGACAAACTAAACTCCTACATTGATGATTTAATTTCAAAGTAATCTGTGAGTCAATGAATGCAGTATTTGCGTAGCCAACCTGGAATAATCATCATTAATGGTCACGACATTTAAGTCCATTTTTTGGAGAACAACGGCGCACAATTATCTGGGAAATGATAAGAACAAGGCCCTGTGTCCAAATCCAATCCTTCTATTTTTAACCCCCTTATTAAATTAGTCTTGGAAAGTCTACTTCACTTAGTGCACATCTAAATCCATTATCTGTAACATGCAAATACGGTTAAGTTCCATTCAAACCTAAATGATGAAAGTTTTGACTGACTCATGAGAGTGATATTGTGCCTATCTGAAACCACTAGAGAGTATACTATAGTTTTACTTCCTAGTCTTCTCAATAGGATGGATATGATGTACATCATACATTTTAGTTTCAGTCGTTCTTCTTTTTGTTGATGGCAACCTCTCATGTCATTTTGCTTGGAATCACCACTGAATGGAAAGGAAGAACATTCATTAAAATCCTAAAACGACAAAATTCTTTCCACCAATGACACTTGACCTGCCCTGTGGTGCTGCCATCTGTGATGAAGCCCCCCACATCCGAAACGACAACAAAGGTTTATTTCCATCAATGGATAGACGTTCAAACTTTAAACCTAGTGCAGTGCCAAAACAGAGGCGTCCTCACTCTTGTTCTCCTTCAATTGCCTTTCCAACACTACAACCACTATTGACAAAGAATTGGAAAGGTTCTGACCCCTGCAAATCAGACTTCTGATAAAGAAATCACACACTCAATAAACCAAAATGGGTAGTAGACTAATATTTCCTAGTTCGCTTGGAACGCTTGCAGAACACAAATTATAACCCAGAACTTGTGTGGTTCATTAACAAGCCAACACAAACAAATTTGACTGTCTATTGCAACATCCTGATAAGGACTGATGAGAAGACTCCTAGATGGAATGCCTGAAGATAAATAGAGGAACTGGGCAAAAAGATCCTATGAAGCATAGACACAATACGAGACACGGATACGATACGATACGACATTGATATGACGATACGGTGAATGTTAAAAATTATAGGATATGACAGGGTTAGGATACATAATACAAAATTAATATAAGATTAATATAAAAATAGAAATCTTAAAAATATATGTAAGATAAAAATACAAATTTTAACATAAATACCTATATTTAAAATATATGCATTATTACATAGTCATTTATAACTTAGATCTTACATAAAAAGAAATCAGCATTTATCATTATAGACATGATAAAAGACTATCATTTATCTATTTCTTACTATATTATACTTATATTGGGACAAATTTAAAAAAATAGTATAAAGAAAAAAATTTATGATAAAGACTAGAAATATTCAAAATATCTAAAAAGTATTTGATACAGATACGTATCTTACACTGATATGACAACCTTTTTAAAATATCCGTACTTCTTAAAAAAAAAAAAAGCTTAGGAATCTTAATGGCATTCTCTGTACAAGATATATTTGCAATTATAATAGCCAATGATGGAGTTATCTACTTCAATTATCAACTTTCAAATCCGTGTAAGAGATCAGGTCCAAAAGGAATATACCCCATAGCATAGGAAACCCAACCCATAATATACAGTATGTACTAATTCTACTTGGTCACGTCTTATAAAAAATTTTGCACTCAGAAATAAAGTTATATAACACTTAATCTCCTCATTATTATTACAAGACAAAAATGCTGATAGTTCCATTTATTCTTGAAATATCTCATTTGAAACTTGTGATATTAGGTAAAGAATTTATCTCTTTGCAGAACATATCTGTTGTTTCATTTGTAACAGTCAGGCAGACTCAGGCTAGAACTATCGATATCAGTACAAGGGTGTTTGTTTATATTTAGCTGCAGGTAAATTTTCAAGTGTTAGCATTCCAGTCCATCTCTAGAATTACACTGGCACACAGCATATAAATAGTATTTCTGATATCAATAAAAAAGCTAGTGAAACTTTTTTTTCTTCGGGGGTAACAAAGGCTAGCTTGTGAAACATGCAGAATACTTAAGCTTAGTCATCATTAATAAGTGTGAAAATGATACAAGAACCTAATAAATAACAGTACCGCCATTGAATATGTTGATGATCCACAGAAAGTGTTGAACTATTTATTAAACGGCATATGATAACCAAAAGAGAGTGAGACACAGAAAAGATGCTAGAATATATCATTCCTTGGCTACAAGGACAAAGAATGCTTAATTTCATAAACCTTTAAATTAGGAGACATTTAATAATCCGGACTAAGTCCTCGTTTGGATGTATTTTTTTTCATAAAAAAAGATATTTTTTTTTAAAAAGTACTTTTATCATCTTTTAGTATGTTTGAATGAATTTTTTTACAAAAAGTTGAAGTACTAAAAAGCACATTTTGTGCTTTTTTTAGAAGTTAGATTTTTGTACTTCTAAAAAAAAGATCTTTTTTATAACATAAAAAAACTGTTGAAACTTAAAAAAAATTCTCAAATATCACATTCAAACATAAAATATCTTCTATTTTTTTAAAAAAATCTTTTAGAAAAAGCTCATGAAAAAAAAATCTTTTTTTTTTAAAAAAAAATTCATCCAAATGAGCTCTAAAAGCTAAATGTTTGCCAATGCCATTCAAGTTTGCAACATATAGAATGGTGCAGTGCCAAGTTAAATTTCAGAATACTCCAAACAATTTAAATAGCTACTTTGGAATTGTGAAGTGATTCAATATTAAAAAGAACAATGGCACATGAACCGCATAAGTAGTTCACCACATGAAATTAGAGTTAAATGACTAAAATTTAGTCAAACAGGAATTGTGTCAGATATTTTGTCTTTTCTATCAAACAGATTCTTCCACAACATAGACAACTACTAATTATGTATCTCACGTCCACTTGTAAATTTCAATCTCAGATTGCCCAGAATATAAATCTCAAGCCTCAGAATTATGACTCTTGGAACCATATCTTGCAATAGATAGTATCTTCCTGCTATGAAGAAACTCTCCACGCAAAAGAACCTCAGACCAGAGGTTTTGATGCCCATTTTTCTTCATTTATCATAATCACATTAGTGACATTTTAATTTTGGAAGAGCACCTAGGTTTAGAGTATTCATGTATCACCTTTATCCAGTATGAGGTAGAACGGGAAAATACAAGAATTCCAGAAGTTCATGGTAAGGCAAGAAAAGAAGTACGAAGGGAAAACAGGAAGCACTTGTCCAAGTCAAAAAATCACAAAAGTGCAGAATCCAATTCCAAACTAATCTGTATACAAGTTCACAGATGGTATAGTTGTTTCTGATTTTTTTTCCATCTTTTTTTTTTTTGGGGGGGGGGGGGTGGGTTTGACGGGGCGTCTCTCTTTGACTTTTCCATGGGAGCATATAAGCACTCAGATTTTATCATCATTTTTATATTGGATAAATTCCTTCTAACAACTTCACAGAGTAATTTCATAATAATTTGAATAGCAATAAGATCAGAGTTTACACCCTGAAGGTGGATAGAGTTAAAGAAAGTACAATCTCTGCAGCTGCAGCTTTCACTAATAATTTGAAAAAGAGGATGATTAAGATTAGTGGTGAAGCTGGAAGCAGATAAGGAAGGAGATTGTATTTTTAAGGGAAAACAGTTACGCGAGAAAGGGTGCTCTTGCCTAGCGAGAAGAAAACAGATTGAAAGGGCGTTCATGTACTCTACTCTTTCAGACAAGGAAATTATCTTTCTAGTACACTAAGATAAAACACAAAACAAATTAGAGAAAAGAAATATGCAAGTAAAGAATATAGGGGAATTTGGGCCAAACTATCAGCTTCTCAAAGGACCATATACTATGATCCCCATATCTATCACATATTTTCAGAGCACACTATTGAAAATTACTTTTAGCAATATATATTTAGAATAAGCAACACTATAGTCCAACACCCCATGCCACACAGAAGAAAGACAACGAAAAGAATGGTAGCCTATAAAAATTCAAGTAGCTTAATAGTTCAATACAAATAAATGGGCTTAAAAATTCTACATTATTTGGTGTCAGCTTGCATCATTGACGGTAGAGGTAACCTCCCATGATGTGCAACCAACTGGACCCAACTGTGCAAATTGAGTAACATTCTTGTTGCAACAAGGAGAGAGGGAAGCAGTGGGATTGAATGACGGCAGCAGCATTGTGGCCTTGTCCCAATATGGATTTGACCCTTTTCACCTGAGAGGATCTTGAAAATCAACTAAAACTCACAAGAAAGCCAGGCATTGGAGTGGGGGAGAAGCAATACTGGCACTTTATATGGTTTAATAGAATAATAATATCAACATATGAAAGAAAAAAATCCGACAGAGAAAGAAGGGATCATATAAAGACCCTCCACTCCAAAAATTTTTATTTTCAGTATATATAACATCACAAACCTTTTGATGCTGAGCCAGTTATGCTTGAAGACATATCCTTCACGCTTCACATCTATCAAAAAGAAAAAAAAACAGGGATGTTTCCTGCTACAGAGAAAGGCAGCAGCAAATAAGTAATGAAATAAAAGGATATTAGAGTTGCTGTGATTGGATAATGGGAGTAAATGGCAAGGAGATACACACAATGAGACACACATAGGCCACTCACCTTTCAGTAACAGGAGGATCTCAAATCTTTGTCGATCTTTTTTGCAATTATGGCCACATTTCTTGGGGATATGTTTGGGTCAAAAATTGGTAACAAGGAGGCTTCCAATGCACTACCTTGCTCTTGAAGAAACAATAATCTATCAAGCAGAATAAGAGTCTCCAAAAGAGGCCCCAAGGCAGCTCTGAGAGACCAATAAGGTCCTATAAGGTCCTGTACATAATTGCTACTCTAGTAAGTAGAAAGTACTTGGTAATTCTCTTTTTTTGCTAGGATTAGGGCATAAAAATATATAACTTTCAAAAATAGATATAAAATGATATGTTTTTTATTGAAATTCTAGCAAATTTTTTTCTTAAATGCAGTCCAAACAAGTCACTTTAAATTCTGCAGAAGACTTCTTTCTTTCATGACCAAAATTATATTGGCATGGTACCAAAAAAGCACAACCAATGGATAGAAATATAAACATTAAACAAATATTACAACCTAGAAAACCAACATTCTAGATTCTACACTCTATCTAAACAGAGATTGCAATCTGCCAAAGGTTCTTGGCTTTAGAAGGTACATTTTTCTTTCATGCCAAATATTCCACATTGTGCAACATAGAAATCTTATCCTAATAATCAAATCCAACCCTTCTAACCAGAGAAGCAAATAAACCATACTAAATTAGGCATGATGATCATGATCCAATGGACTCCAAATAGAGACAATACCAATCACAAATGAAAAGCAATTCTACATTATAGGTTATAACAACAAAAAGTCCATAATTTGCCCTTCTTTAACACATGCAACAATAACGTATCACAAATATTGTATGTCTCCTCAAGCTCAGCTTTGAGAACTTGTGAACATGGAAATATGCTAAAAAAAAAAAAGCTACCAGCATAGGATTTGGAAATACTCTCCTAATAAACATAAAAAGTATGACATGAAATCTCTTGAACCAACTTAAATCCCATCTTGACTTATGAGCACCATCTCCACCATAACATTGTTTGTAGAATTATAAAGAATCCATCAAATGATTTGACCTCCTTATACAAATTGACAACGGCCAGCCTTGATGAAGAAGAGTTGTACAGCATTTAATTGTTGAACATAGGAGTAATACCACCACTTTCCCCACACTTCAGCCTTTATACATTATTACTTTCAGATACAACCACATACTGAACAATGCCTCAATGAAAATATTAAAGTTTTTCAAGTCCTAATCCTCCCAATCATGCAGGTAGATTATTTCAGGCAGGGGTGGCCAAAGAAACCAATTGCCGATCACCAACCCAATCCATCCACTCACACATGAAACCCAACTCATCCAATTAAACCAAAGGATTTGATGGATCAGGTGCATTGGGATCGGTGTCATTTAGTGGATGGTTAATGGGCTGCCCAGGAAACACATTGGACATCCACCCAAAATCAACTATTCACACCTGACTCCAACTCTTCCAAATAATGCAACATTCTCACCACCGCCCTACTGCCACCACCACCCTACCACCATTGACACCACCCAAACACCCTCACCCCACCATAGCCACCACCCACACAACCACCATTGCCGCTACAACCCCGCCATCACCACACTGCTGCTGTCATCATTGCTGCTGCTGCCGCCGCAACTGCCACCACCCATGGTGGCTAGAAACATGATAGATAATGTGTGGGTTGGATTAATAATTTCATTTTTTACATGCCCATTATAATCCAACCCAATATGCATCCAACCAAACTGTTTGCCACCCCTACTCATTCACCACATGAAATTTGAATTCTTACCTTCCCAAAGAAACTCTTTTGGAGCTTAAACAACCTAAATAATACTATGTCAAAATATGAAAATATGCCAAATAAGTCATCAAATTAGGCAATGTACTCAAAATCAATCATTAGGTATTTCCAACCAAGCAACCCGATTTATTTCAACCACAGGAACGCATGCAGCCTCAAATTTAAATCCTAATTACTCTGAAAATTACTAAAATAGTATTTAAAAGTACATATAAACAAGAAATTGAAGCTATAAATAAGCAAAACACGCAAACAAAAAAATTAATAACAAAATAAAGTCCTAGACAAAGTAAAAATAAGATCTACAAGCATTATAATGACAATAATCTGATATAATAGAAGAAACTCGGCAGAAATTAACGTACAGCAAATAGTTCTGCTTCCTTCCATGTCCCTTGCAAGTTTATATCATGTGAAGGTTTAATCCCAAGATGAGATAATCCAGACAGGCAGAAATTCTCAAAAAGTGAAAATTTATCATCAGATTTAGTCCCTTCACATCCAGCTCTTTGATTAGAAGGAATTACACTAGGTAAGGCCTGTATTTCCAATACTGAGGCCAAAATCCCATCTGTAACACATTGCAGAAGGCAGATATATCAGTGATTTAAATGCTACCACACAGCACCAGAACAACCACGTTATTTTAACTAAGCATGTGTAAGAATACCATATCACCCATATCAGCTTTTTTAAGTCTCTACTTTTGTAGCTGCAGAGAGGTTTTACCAAGCATTTTTTTGGATAAAGAAGAAAATTTTTTTAGAGACGAGAGAAACAAATACAAGAATAGAGGAAAAGGTGTCCTACTAAAAGAGAACAAAAAATACAAGAACTAGACAACAAAGACAAACTAATAAACTTAGCAAAGCTTGCCAACCTCTCTGCATATAAAACAAAAAACCCCATTGTAATAGCCATTAGCTCACCGAAAGAGGCTAATAAGACTACTTTATCCCATAGTTTAGGATCATCTCTCCCTATCTCTCTTCATCTCAAGCTTTTACTTTGTTCCCCCTTATAGGTGTTAGACAGAAAGTAAACAGGAAAAAGGATTTCCAATCATAACGACAGCTATAACCTCTCCAAAAAGACATGATTCAAATACCAGTTTCTGATTCTTCAAGTGCTACAGGAGGGAAATTTTGTCTTTTATGGGATATTTCCATAGGCAATGATGGACAAGTACTTCCTTTAAGATGCAGCAGGGACTCCGCAGATCTCCTTTGATGTCGCCGACGCAGAGCCTTCCCTTTACGCCCAATTGAAGGAATACTCATTGCAACTTCCGGATAATATTTAGAAAGAACCTTCAGGAGCAAGGAGAGTATAATTAACAAAAGAGGGGATGTGAATTAGGGGGAAAATGAGATGTTTATACAGAACCATTAAAGGAGTTGTCATATCCAGGGATTGGAGCAGAATCCAATAGTAAAATAAATAACATTATACTGATCTTTTGCAAGGTGATTCACGACTTGTACATGTCTATTCTAATTTCTAAGAGGCATGTTGGTCTCACTACCCTACATTTTTGCAGGATACAGTACAAAGTGCCTCGTGACCAAGAATGAGTATTAAGCATAAATCAGCAGTGTACACAGGAACCTAGACAAAAAGCATAATATTAATCATTCTTTCTCCATATGTCATCAACTTCATTTTCATTATTTTGTTATTTCCTCATTAATCAAGTAGATAAACCTATTCAGTTGCAAGATAGCCCCATTCAAAAATGAAATGGAACAAATGTATGCTCTTTCACATGAAAAAAAGAAAGGAACAAGGTAAAAACATTAACATCTTTATGATGCAGATGGGCTAGGCCATATCTACAAATATTCGTGTATTTATCAGAGTCTGTGTATTAAATTAAGGAAAGTTAAAACCAAATTATAATTTGAAATTTGAAATTTCAATGCATTCAAATTAGAGCAAGGTTGTCTAACCAAATTAAAATTATGAGATAAATAGAAAAAAAAAAGTGGGCAAAATATTTTCTTTTTATCTTTTTGTATAAGGGAAGACATGATAGAAAAGGAAAATAGTATACGGAGAATAAGACATACTCCTACATACATAATAAAATTAAAAAGACACAGCGAAGAAGCAGATAGAAAAACCATTAGTAAAAAATAGAGCTCTCTAATCTATTTGAATATCAGTCTAAGAAACATCTCTACAACACCAATTGGCTGAACAACATGTGGAACTTTGGTAAGAACTTTTGCTTAAAAATTCTTCCATTTTCTACTGTACTCTAAAGAATGAAATATTCAAAAGCAAATTTGAGCAAAGATAATTGCAGCAAAATCCTTTGATGCAAACATTAGAAATATCAAAAAATTTCTTCTTTGCAAATTAATACCATGAGATAATTAACTATATGACAGAAAAAGGAACATTCATTTGTATTTTCATTTCCCATAATAAATAAAACCCAAGCTGGATTACCATAGAGGCACTATTGCAGACTGCCACCAAATCCCATCTGTGACACCAACAATTTACTTCAAGAAATTTTAAATAAATAAATAAATACAAGAAATTTATGCAAGACCTTGAAACAAACTTGAAAGAAAGATCCTTTAGGTGCTTCAAAAAAGACTACAGGATGGAAGAGATAATAAATTCTGGAATAAAAATTTCAGAATTCATGCATCTCCATTCGCCATGACTCCACCTATGACCTATGTATATTAAGCAAGGTACAAAGGGGCAAAAGTAGATATCAATGTTCAAATTTCTCAAATATGAATCATCTTCCAGCATAAGAAACTTTTATGGAGGGCAGAACATTGGATTAGCATTACAATCATCCCATCATATGCCATCAACAATATGATTGACAAGCAGAGTAAATCTGACCTGGTTGTATCTCGTGGTCTCTTTAATTAAGTACTTTTGAAAATTAATGTGCAGCAGGAAAAACAACTGTAAGTAGCCAACCTACCTTTTCTCTTTAAGTTTTATGCTAAAGGCAAGATGGGGAGGGTTGAAATAAAGGAAGTTACAAATAGCAGACAACAAAACTAAGTGATAATTCTGTACCATTTGAAAAGCAGCACGAAAAGCATGCAACTCAAAGTTATGAATGCCAGCATGCATATCCAGGCTCCTCCATCTCTCTGCACTCTAACAGGATGAAATGTGGTTAGTACAGTAAATTTCTCTCACTTGACTTTAATATTAAAAGGTCAGAACATAGTAAATCCATAGAAATTAGATAGCAGAGAAAAGTTAGAACCACTAATTGCAATTTCTGTTTATGTAGAAAATGCCTCTCTGGTTCTAAATGAGTTACAATGCATTTTGGTACTTCTCATGTGATGCAGGAGCAGTAGAAAAGAAAATAATTGCAGCAGGGGTTATTTTTATAATTTCAAGTTATTTTGCTTAATTTTCGCAGTTTCTAGTTATAGATAGTATTTTGGGTCAAAATTATGTTAATTAAGTGTTCTAATGTCTTATTTGTAGGCCCAAGGGTTCTTAGTGGGCTTGGCTTAGTAGTAAGTGTCAAGGATTGCATTTTGGGAGTTGTTTTCTTGTAACTTGCTTTCTAATAAGTTGTCCCTAGAAAGTTGTAGTTTAATAATTGTAATTTGGAATTCCAAGAGATGTAAGCTGGAAGGTCATCTAATTTAAAGGTCTTAGCTTGCATAAAAGCTAAACCTCAACCTTTGTATGAGAGATCTTCTAATCAAATCAAAATCCAGAATTATTAAGAAGAATTTTCTTCTTTCCTGGTTTGTTACACCAGAAGAACCAGCAAATAGCTGTCTTCTCTATTCCTTGGTAGAATCCTATCTAGACTCTTTGCTCTACATCAATTTGGTACCAGAGCCCAAATTCGATCCGTTCCAAAGTCTGTCCTAGTGATGGCAGCATGTAGAGGAAGAGTCCCTAGGCCTACCCAAGCTCAAGAGTTGGCTGAGATCCGAAGAATGATTGGGCAGGTTGCGCAAGAGGTGCAGAACCTGCGTAGAGAGCAGCCTGAAGTTCGAAATGAGATACCGGAAGGTGATCATGACTTCCAAAATGCAGAGTTTGAGGAAGATGAAGAGCACGTCAACCCCTTCCATGATCCCGCAAATCGTGATCAGCCCGGACGCGGTGGATTAGAGGAACTGTTGGCAAGAGCTCTTGAGTTGAATTCTGGAGTTCGTGTTGAAGTTGGTGATTTTCATGGGAAGATGCATGATGAAAACTTCCTTGATTGGGAATCTTCCTTGGAAACATATTTTGAGTGGAAACCTATGGCTAAAGAAAGAAATGTGCTGTTTGTGAAGCTGAAGTTGAAGGGAATTGCCCTACAATGGTGGAAGAGATTAGAGGAGCAGCGTGAAAGGCAAAGGCAAGGCAAAGATCCAAAACTTGGGAGTTAATGAAGACAAAATTGAGGAAGCAATTTCTCCCTGTTGATTACATGACTGATCTGTATAAGAGATTTCATGGGCTAAAACAACGAAACCGTAATGTGGAAGAATATACAACAGAATTTTACAACCTTTCAATAAGGGTCGGATTGAATGAAACTAATGAGCAACAGGCAGCCCGCTATTTCTCTAGATTAAATTCTACAGTCCAGGATGAGATCAGCCTTGAAGCTTGCATTACTGACCTAGAAGACGCTTATCAATTTGCTCTTAAAGCAGAAGAGAGGATAGCTCGTTTGGGGCCAAGGCGTCGGTTGAATGGTGGGACTAATCTAAGGTTTACAGCTGCTGTTAAAGAAGGAAAGGGTGATCAAAATCTGCTGCACAAAGCAACTGCCAAAGTTCTGTTACCAACAGAATTGCTTCCAAAACCATGGGAGAATTAAGAAGGAGTGGAAAAAGGAAGGAACCTGCAAGGTTAAGCAGTATTGGCAGTGGCAGCAACTCATCTATTCACTGTTTTTCTTGTGGTGAACAAGTTCATGCATCTTTTTCATGCCCCCATCGCCGTGTCAACTTTGTAGAGGGTGGTGAAGAAGAAGAGGGGGGAAGAAGAACCAATTTATGATGAGTACTTTGATGAAGAAGGTGAGAAGGTTGACTTACTGCCTGTGGAGGGTGAGAGTTTGGTTGTAAGGCGTGTGATGACAAAGGTTGAGGAGATTGAAGATGGGAGGAGGCATAGCATATTTCGAACTACAGTTACTTGTGGAGGAAAGGTGTGCAATGTCATTGTTGATAATGGCAGCAGCAAGAACATAATTGCCAAGGAAGCAGTGGAAAAATTAAAGCTTCCTACAGAAAAACATCCCCATCCTTACAAGGTTGCTTGGTTTCAAAAAAGGGTAATGAAGTAACTGTCACTTCAAGGTGCTTAGTGCAGCTCGGAATTGGCAATGATTACAAAGATGAAGCTTGGTGTGATATTGTGCCTATGGATGTTTTGTCACATCCTATTGGGAAGACCATGGCTGTATGGTCGAAATATGAAGCATCTTACTACTCCCAATACATATACCTTTCAAAAGGATGGAGAGACTTTCACACTCCATCCTTTGAAGGAGGAACCAGCTGGTCAAAAATTCAGTAATAACAAGGCTAGCTGTTTTGTCAAGGCTAGCAGATTTGAAGAAAGCAAGGAGTATGGAGTGGCTCTTGTGGTAGTTGGCAGAATTACTGAAAGTGAAAAGGAGGAAGAGTTTCCATTATCACCTGAAGTTAAGAAGCTTTTGCTGACTTTGAGGAGCTAGTTAGTGAAGAATTACCGAAGGAGTTGCCTCCTATGCGAAATATACAGCATGCTATTGATTTGATTCCGGAGGCAGCATTGCCAAATCAGGTAGCAATATCGCATGCCTCCACCACAAAGGGCTGAAATAAGTCACTAAGTAGAAGAATTGATTGCAATGGGATTGGTGCAAATAAGCACAAGTCCTTGTGCAGTTCTAGCTTTACTTGCATCAAAGAAGGATGGTTCATGAAGGATGTGTATAGATAGCCGTGCCATTAACAAAATAACAGTAAAGTATCGCTTCCCAATTCCAAAATTTGAAGAAATGCTAGATGTCCTTGTGGGATCAACTATTTTTTCAAAGCTAGATCTAAGGAATGGATACCATCAAATCCGAATTCATAGTGGGGATGAATGGAAGACAGCATTTAAGACACCGGATGGGTTATACGAATGGCTGGTCATGCCATTTGGACTCTCTAATGCACCTAGCACATTCATGCGAATAATGACAGAGGTACTGAGACCTTTCCTTAATTCCTTTGTTGTGGTTACTTTGATGATATACTAATCTTTAGTCGAAACAAAATCTGAGCATTTGAACCACCTAAGACAAGTTTTGGAGGTTCTTTGTCAAGAAAAGCTTTATGTTAACTTGAAGAAGTGTTCTTTCTTGAGCGAAAATGTGGTGTTCTTGGGATTTATTGTTTCAGCTGAAGGTTTAAAGCCTGATCCTTCAAATATAAGAGCTATAATTGATTGGCCTTCACCCCAGTCAATTGGAGAAGTGCAAAGTTTCCATGGGCTGGCATCTTTTTACAGGGAGACTTATTCATGTAATTTCGGTTCAATCATGAGTCCTATAACAGATTGCCTCAAGAAAAACAGAATTTATGTGGACAGACAAAGCAGAGAAAACTTTTGAGCAGATTAAAACAGCCATGACCCAAGCTCCTGTACTTGTTTTACCAGATTTTAGTAAGCTGTTTGCTGTTGAATGTGATGCATCCCATGTGGGACTAGGGGCTGTTATGAGCCAAGAATGCAGACCCGTGGCTTTCTTCAGTGAGAAAAGAAAATAATTGCAGCAGGGTTATTTTTATAATTTCAAGTTATTTTGCTTAATTTTCGCAGCTTCTAGTTATAGATAGTATTTTGGGTCAAAAATTATGTTAATTAAGTGTTCTAATGCCTTATTTGTAAGGCCCAAGGGTTCTTAGTGGGCTTGGCTTAGTAGTAAGTGTCAAGGATTGCATTTTGGGAATTGTTTTCTTGTAACTTGCTTTCTAGTAAGTTGTGCCTATGAAGTTGTAGTTTAATAATTGTAATTTGGAATTCCTAGAGATGTAAGCTGGAAGGTCATCTAATCTAAAGGTCTTAGCTTGCATAAAAGCTAAACCTCAGCCTTTGTATGGGAGATCTTTTAATCAAATCAAAATCCAGAATTATTAAGAAGAATTTTCTTCTTTCCTGGTTTGTTACACCAGAAGAACCAGCCCATAGCTGTGTTTACTTTTTTTTCTTCCTCAAACCTTCTCTATTCCTTGGTAGAATCCTATCTAGACTTTTTGCTCTACATCATCATGTTAACCCCAAGGTTCATTGTGTTAAGTTTTTTTATGACAAATATGGTTCAAATATATAATGCATATGTCACATATATGTCCTTATTGAAAACATGCATGATTATAGTCTTAACTTGTTAACTAAAATTTAACATGTGAGATGTGACAAATATGCTGTTCATATGAACTTAATGGTTTATTTTATGCATGATTATGTTTTTTATATAATCATACTTTACAAAGTTTACATGTAAATCATGCAATAAGTTCTGTGTAGCACTCATTGTACAATATCTAATAGTTGTGTGTGTTAAATGTTTTAACTGAATATTATTGGCTATATGTCTATATAATATACATGCATGATGAACAGTTACATATTTGAATCATGCAATATTGATGAATTTGGACGCACTATAGGTTTGCAAGACAATTTTGCAGGTGGTTCAAGTATAAAGAGTGAGCAATGAACCAAGAAAGCAGAACGTCAAATACTTAATCAACTCAGATGATGGAAAAGAAAAAGGATCCACCAAACATTTTAAGATTTTAAGATTTGAAGATTTTAATTGTTTGGAAGCTTGGATTGCATCAAGAGAACCTAAGGATTCAAATTAGTGAATGGAATATTAAAAGAAAAATATTCAAAGAGAGAAAGAGAGAGACAGTACAAGGGGGATGATAAGATATCTTCCAATAAAACTATGAGGCACTTTTACTGCAACACCCATATACAGGCATGCACAAAATGTAGCATGCTAGTATAGTCGAGAGGGGGGACAAAAAGATATTGTACCTGGCAAGCAAGATCACATGCACTTTTTCCAAGTGATAAGCCAGTGGATCTTACAGCATGACTCATTGGAAATCCGCACTGAGATCCAGCATCCCCAGTGCTTTCTTCAGATAGTAAATTGTAACAGCAACCAATACTAACAACAGCTTTAACATCTTTGCATTCCAAAAAAGTCCTAATAAAGAAAGTACTGGAAGAATTACAACTCTGTAGATTATATATAATAAAGTAACATACACTGAAACGCTGACAATGTTATAAAACAGGTTCATAATTGTTTTTTGTAGAAAAACCAACAATAGAGTTAATAGTGTAAGTAACTGCAAAGAAAAGATGACACTTGAATGTAAGGAACAACGTGAATAAGATGTTAGTCAACTATTGCATTCTATACCTGCTTGGAGACAAGTCCCAACACTATCCCTCTAGCTTTAAAGACATCAGAAATAAACCAACATTTGAGTTAAAAAGTGCAGTTGTTAAAAAGAGGCTTAACCATATTTTGAAACTCACTTCAACATAGTCACTGAAAGGTCACCACAGGCATGAAGCCCAGCAAGAACTGAGGAAGATTTTTTGTTTGCATCACTAGGCCAATGTAGTTCCCCCTGATCTTGATTTTCTCCCTTTAACCTGGACTGCTCAACATCGTCTCCAAGCAAAGATATTTCAGCCAAGGTTTTCAATGTGTCAATGGACAAAACACGACATGTGATTGTCTTTGGCACATTTAAACTCCGCATACCTGATCTAGAGCAAAACCAATAAATACACAAATGAATTCTCATAATAATAGTCAGTGTAGAGATCAAAAGCAGAATAAGGTCAACTTTGAACTACTACCAAGGCATATTCAAGTTGCAATAACCCTCCCAAACATGTATATATTAGCATCCTCACATCAGTTGTTTCCTGAAATTATGAATTCATAATGTGCAAATTGACACTTATGCTTGGAATTCCTAGCAGTCATTTTATACGTCTTTAAGAAGATAGTAGGTCCTCCGTAATATAAGGGAACGTTGCAGTAAATAAGAAGGAGAGCATACCCAGATTTTACCATCTGTGACACATAATGCTTTTTAATTCGTACTGCTCGTGCATCAGTAACCCTTCCATGATGAGAACATGCATCAATTGCAATGACAGAATGCTGATATTGAAAGGACATTACTTGTGCAAGATAACCCTAAAAATATACAATAAAATGAGATGGAGAACATATTAATAAAAATAGACCAAAAAAATTGCATGTTGCAATAAGCATACAGAAAGCAGCAAAGGCACATGCCAACGTTATCACTAAATGAAGGCATAATTTATGCTCATTGCTCAGCCAATATACAGACTTTCATCTTCGGCATTGAGGGATCTAATGGAAACCAAAGAATTGTAAATGCACAGACCAAATTATCACTAAATGAAGTCACAAATTAGGCTCACTGTTCAACCTATATACAGACTTTCATTTTCGACATTGAGGGATCTAATGCAAACAACAAGGTAGTAAATGCACACACCAAAAGCATCACTAAATTAAGGCATGACTTATGCTCATTATTCAACCAATATTCAGACTCTCATTTTCAACATTGAGGCAATTATCTCTCTACCCTTAGCATTCAAAAGAAAATAATTACTTCTAACCATGCAGTGTCCCTCAACTTGCCCAAACAAACCTAGGTTCAGCATCTAGCCTATAAGAAATGTAAGCAAAAGAAAATGACGCCACACCTGACCAGCACCAACATCAACAATGGTGTGAGCTCTGACACTGTCTGCAATTGAACTTACAACAGCAGCAAGAACTTCTACCTGCACACATGAAATTCTTTTTAACTGAGGTATTGAAGGGTGAAGGCCACTAAATTTCTTGCTCAAAAAGAAAACGGAATCTAGGACTCAATATTTGCTTGTCTAAAACCACATGTCCAGGACAACATCTTGTAAAACATAAAGAAGGCAATTACAAAAATGTGATAATCAATTACTCACTTCGTGTTTTTTCTTTATATTCATGCCCTGGGCAAGAACACTGTTAAGTGAAGTTATCTGCAGGCCGGGTAATACCTGCAGGTACAAAACAACTTATAAATCAAGCATACCCAATTCGAAACCCTCTCAAGCACAAGTCCCAGATAAATACAGCTTGAAAACAAAAAGTATAATAAGTCTTCAAATCGCCTTTCTTATTATTAAGTTCAGAAATTCTTCACAATTATTTTGAACCATCATAAATTGCCATGGAGCAAAACTGCACAAGTAAAGGGCCAAAATCTGGTCTTACCAAATCAATTGACCAAAGAAAAATATCAGAAGATAAGTAAAATGAAGGATTGCACATTTTGAATAAGGATTGATATAACCAAACCAATTGTAAGATCAAGGCTACTTGTTGTCACTTAGGTTTTTATTAGCTCAAAAAGAAAGAAAATGAGAAAATTCAGTTTAAACTAGTGCAACTGGGATTATTTGACGGTAAAAGTTTCCCCAGACAAATGAAACAATCTGCATTGTTACATATATACCCCCAACTGTCATCTTTGTATTTTGTTGCATATAATATCAATAAGAGATAACCAAAAGAGAATGTATAAGCCTTTTTCATACAGATTACCGCTGCTATCAATATGCTACTTTAAAATCTTCATTAAAATTCAATCAACAAGATCTTACCCAGATTTCACAAGGGTAAATGAATATTTGAAGATTACATACCATGTGTATATCTGCTTGTTCTCGACAAAATACGATAGACCTTAATTTAAGGATGAATTCCTTCAAAGAAGTTGGCCAGTGATCCTGCCACCATTTTTTTCATAAAGAAAAAATATTATTAATGAAAGAGAACAGAAGCACACAAAAAGAAGCAAAGGATAAGGTATCCACCGAAAGAAGCAAAGAGAAGACAAAGGACAAACACAAAAAGAGGAAAACTTGAATATGAAAAATACCTCCAGTCCTGCTGCATATCTGTCTAAGAAAACCCCTAAAAATAACCATTGACTGAATACCATAAAAGCCAAATAAATTATTCTTTCCCCCACATGCAGCAAAGGCAAGAACTTCAGTTTTAAAACTGTAGCCTAACACTCCCACCAAATACAACAAATACACCAAATGGGGCAAACAGAGCACAACAGGCAGAGCCTTTTCCACCTTGCTAGTGCCAAAACCAATTCCAAAGTTGCAGGACACAACCTAGACTCACCAAAACTTTCAAAGATACTACATCAAACACACCAAGCTATTGAGCAGTCTAATAATAAATGACAACCACTTCCAGAACTACGAAAACCACAATGCACACTTAACAAGTCGTAACAATCCAATTAAGTAAATTGGTCCAAATTAAAGATTAAATCTTAAAAATCCTGAGCTTTCCAGATAGGATCAGAAAGAAGGAATATACTCCAAATCAGAAAAAAAGGAACTAGAACAGAGATTTGCAAGAATAAACACTGGAAGGATCCCAAGCCCAAACCTTTTGATATATGCTGGAAGAAATCTAAACAGAATCTAGCAAACCGAGAAGGGAACATAACACAGAAGTTTCCCCATCATTAAGACTCCTTGGCAGAAACAAAGTTTAAAAGAAAAATTCTAAGACATGTTGTAACTTCTATGGAGTGGAAACTACTTACAAGAGTCCGGGGTAAAGAAGGAAGTAAATATAGACATGTAACAAAAAGGCCTCAAAGAAAGGAAGATTCCCAGCACATGAATCCCCCTAAGGCTGAAAACTGAACCATCACCCTGCTTAGAACGAACCAAAAGATCAAAGGAAGCACACCCAGGGAGTTGATAGCAACAGGGAGATGATATTGCCATCAAGAAAAATCATACAATCAACAAACCATGGTCACCATGGTATGTGACCGTGTCTAAGCATGTTATATAAACAATGCTGGAATTTCATAAGGAAAATACATCACCCATAAAATACCATACGTAAAAAGTCTAAAAACCACCTGATTAGCAGCAATTAGAGGATTTTCTGCCATCATGATAAATGGCAATCACTTGGTTGTCACTCAAAACTAGAAAATCACTAAATATTATCAGACAGTCCACATTACATCCCATGGTGCATTTTTACATTCCATAGAGCTCTTGCAGTACAAGGGCTAACTAAGATGACCCAAAAGTTATCTTAGCTCTTAAGAAGCTAACAAAAGCAAAGTAATAACAAGTTAACAACTGCCTATAAGTTCCATTGAGCTATTCTAGTCCAATTATCAATTCATCCTACAACCAAGAACCAATTCAAATCAACAGGAGAGGCACTTCAGTGAATGTAGATACCAAACTTAAAATAAAAACAGGAACATCCAAGTAAGATCAGCAAGATAAAAGATTCTAAAGCAACCTGTACTACTCCAGAAGGTATCAGGAGAAGATTTTCAACAGGTTCTCCGCGCAGGCAATCGATCCATTCCGTGTCAACATTCTCCCACAGTCTATCCTGAAATTCAATTATAATTATTGTTAAAAAAAAATAATTTTTCTCACAAATTTTAGCGCATAATCGAATTTATTTCACTGCAATGAGTTAAAAACAACATTGCTAGCTGTCAAATTAGCGGAACTTTATTACCTATAAATTCCGTTCAAACCCCCCAAATTGTCGCAAGCAAAGCAACCTAGCAAAAATAACACGGAAAGCTTGGATCGCAAACCGAGGTGTACTAATTCGGTCCTAAATCCTAATACAATCCAGTGCTCAAGCAGCTTGCTGCATTTTCTCAGCAGCCAAACAGGGGTTTGGAAAAAGAGGAGGCGCGATGGATACGAACCCGGAAGAAATTGACGACGTGAGCGTTGATTAAGAAGGTGAAAGGCGTGAGGAAGTCGATGATGGCGTTGATCCATGCGAGGGTCTCGGTAGCGGTGTCGCATGAATACCTGCACTCTGCAGCAGCCATCAATGCTAGTGCTGGTTTCTCCTCAGCGCGAAACGAAGGCAGCCACTGAGCGTGAGCGTTTGGATGGTTACAAAGGGAAAACCAAACACAGGCCCTGCTCTCTCTCTCTCGCAAGGAAAAGGTGTTTACGAAAAAAAAGGTACTGTGAAAATTACAAGTATTGAAAAGTTATTTAGAAGTTAGTCAAAAATTAATAAATTAATTTATTTCCAAATGAAAATATCGTGAAATTATTAATTATATGAAATTCTTAGCAGAAGCATATTTACTTTAAAAAAAAAGACACTTAAAAGTAAAGACCACTGGAACTATAAAACATGGCAAGTTAAATTCATTTTTGTCCACGAAATTTAATGGAGAGCAAGTTGTTTGGTTTATGAATTTTATATTTCCATTTTCAATAAAATTATAAAAACATACTCGAAAATGTTTTTTGTTTGGTTTTAATGAAAGTATTGTTTGTTGGGTTTTAATGAAAATGTTTTTTAAGAAGCATTTCTTAAAATCTGATCAAGTTTGAAAAATAATAAATAGTCTTTTTAAATTATTTTTTTATCAAAATGTGAAAAACACAAAATGAGAAGTTAAAAAATGTAATAATAACTTTATAATTACAATAAAAAAATATATTAAGCACATATGTTTTCTAAAACTAAAAAGTAAATATAAAACAAAAATATTAAATATTACTTCAAACCAAACATACTCTTAATAAACTTAAAAAAGTTAACATAATAATTAAAGATGTATAGTGTCTACCTTAATTGTTCGAGTTCAAACTTTGGTCCAGCATTTAGGGAATTACACTCTTAAAACTCATAGTATAAGAACTTAGTTTCCAAATATATATTGACTATTAGTTACCAATCAATTTTTAAAAAAATTAATAATTTTTCAAAAGTAATACTTGCAAGTTACAAATTTTAATATTGGGATGGGTTTCCTTTTCATACTATATGATTTTACTTTACCTCAATTTTTTTTTTTACCCTCAACTTTTTTTTCCCTCTTTTGCATAGGAGTTCCTTTTAATATTCTTTTTTGTTAGAGCTGAAATCAAACCTAACATTTACCTCAGTATCACTCCACTCCACTATGTCTTAAAACTCTTACTACTTGAACTAGTTTCTTGTAGTTTGTTACGCTTGCAAGATGTTAATTATGTTCACACACATTATAATATTTATTTTTTATTTACCTTATCATATCTAAACCCTATGTGGATCTATGGTTTATTTTTTACCTCACTTCAATATATGTGCATCTTCAAATTCTTGATTAAGTTGTAGCCACGCTTGTCTTAAAACTTATTACAAATCGAACTTCTTAAGCTTTCATTCACAAGATGAAACATGAAACATCATCATTTTCTAGTTGAATGAAGAGACTTGACTGGTCAACAAAGGCCAAATATTGAGAGTGAAGCTTGTTTATACACTCAAAGTGCTGAAGCTGTGGATGGAATGGTTGCCTCCCAGAGCTAGCTCTTCCCATGAGTGCGAGCATAATTATGGTTTTCATTCATACTCTATCTGGGACCAAACACATGCCTGTGTTAAAGTTCCAATCTAGGCCTAATCAAGATTGCTATAATATCATTACAAAACATAAAGTATGTTTAATCTTAATGCATGTTTAGTATATAAAACTCATCCATAAAAATTTCATCATAATTTTATTTCATATATATCAGACTGACTCTTAATGTTATTTTTCCCATTATCAATCAATTTGTGTAAAAGATAAAGGACTAATAAATTATTTTATTTCCTCCACTTGCGTTACTGTCAATTTTAATATATCTAGTTTATTCTTTCTTGATTAGTATTTTTATTTCCATCTGCAACAGTCCAAAACAATTAAACAGAAGAGAATGCAAAATCCTACATTGAAAAGACAATAGACAAAAAGAAAACAAAAAAACTAAAATTGATGTAAATAATAAATACACACGAGAGTTGTATCTTAAAAAACATAACGAAAAAAGAAAAAAATTTAACATAAATGCACATTTGAAACAATTTTCATTTACATAACTACTTTGAAGTCATTTAATTTATAAAAAATTACCATATTAGAAAGAGAAAGACATGAAATTTTAAATATAAAAAGTAAACTTTATAACTTATCATGATAGATCCTATTATAATATAATTTGTGTTTATCTTTCGCTATAAAAATGATCTTATTATAAGAAAAAATTAAAATTCTAATTATATATTTAACTCTTTTTATTATTCTAAAACACATTTAAGAAAGATGATTAGTAGTCTATTTCCCCCAACTTATAAATAGGGAGAGGTTTTCACTTTTTTAAAAAGAGAGCGTAATAGTTAAAAGTGACCTTATTTAAATAGTGATTTTAAAATTTTAATTTTGTTAGTAATTTTAAATTTGTAAAGGAAAGCAATTATACAGACAATACGCCAAAGAGCCTTTAGCTATCTATTTTTTAGTTACATAAATATTGTCGTCGGATTAATGTCCACTGAAAGTTCATTTTAAAAAGGCATCAATTTTTTGCGTTATCACTGTTTTCTTCGTCGGTTCCACTTGGATCATTGTCTCGATTTCCTGTTTCTTCAAGCCCCTCTCGTTCACGATCATATGCCGTGCTGCAACCTTGTTTGTTTGGATCTATCTTCATGCTCATTCTCAGTTTTTATGTATCATTGATCTTCTTTGCTCTATGATGCTGTCTGGGAACATGTTTATTTCTGCAGGGTCGTCCAAAATTCCACTTGAGACATATTAACAGTGATGTTGAGTCAACATTGAGAGAAATTAGCTAACGGCCATTGCACTTCCAAAACTGAAATTTTTTTTCGTATGATATACACAATTTTTTAAGTAAACTTCCTTATATATGTCGGATCATGATCTGACTTTATTAGTGAAATATCAGAAAACATGTTTGATAGAAAAATATATAAAAAAATTTAAATATAAAAAGTAAATTTTATAATTTATCACAATGAGTTTACTATATTATAATTTGTGTATATCTCTCTCTAATAGAATGATCATGTTATAGGAAAAAATCCAAATTCATATATGCCCATTTTTTTTAAATTATACTGCACAGCACGTTTTCTAATTTCACCTTTACTTGGCATCCAGAATTTGATATAAAACTGACAAGCAACATTTTACTATTTTTATGACAAGAAATTATTGTTCATTGTATATATTGCAGAAATACCTTCATTTTCTTTGCAATCTAAACCAATCACGCCTCCAATAAAAATGAAGGGAATGCAATAAAAAAAATCAAGGAGATGAATCCTATTTCATATTTAAATATATTACAATGTGTGGGCATAAAAAGAAATAAATGGAGAAAATATTAATTTTTAAAATAAAAAGAAAATTAAAAAATGCGTAAAAATAAATATGAAAAAGATAAAGCAGTAGAAATGAGCAAAATGACAATATGTCCAAAATATGTAACACTTTTTTTTTCATTTCTTTGATTTTAAAAATACAATACTAAACTTGAAAAGTAGCAAATATTAATTATATTTGTGCTTTGGCCATCATGAATTGTAGATAAACACTTTATATTTCATGGAAAATATTTCAGGGAAAAATAATTAATTGAAAATATTGGATATACTTGTTAACACCTCTTTAGTATGTATATGATAAAGGAAAAATCCATCATATTTCCATGAAAACAACATTATGAACCTAAAGAAAAAAATGTCTTATGTAATTGGTAATGCTATATAAATAATATTGATATATACAAAAAAATCCATCACAATTTGACATGCAGTTGAATAATTCTACATATTTATATTCTTTGTGTTGTCTACATAATATTTTCCACTCAACATTTCCTTTATCTAATATATGAATACAATATTTAGAAATGACATTAGGAAAGTTAATCAGCCATAGTAACAAAGAGAAGCAAGCAAAAACAGAAAAATCATCTAAAAGAAAATAAACATGAATTAATGAGAGATCCTTTTTAAAGAAATATATTTTTACTCAACAATAAATGAATAAAAGCACATCAATATTTTTAATAACCTTACCTAAAAAGAAAATGGTTCCTAATAATCTCTATTAAACTTCAGTGCCTAATATACATAATACAGATGAATCCATGGATTGAAATTTCCGTCTTCAATCACCACAATTTATATAATATATTTAATGTTCAAAACATCCTTTTATTATATAGTAAATTTTTTTTATTAAAATTCATATAGATACAAATATCTTGCATTGGAATTAGTCATTCTTTTTTTTATATTTTTTTGTCAAATAATATATATTATTAATTAAATTATCATATAAGAAAATTTAGAGATAAACATGTATTAAAATCACTTAAATGATTCAATTATTTTGGTTTTGTTTAATGTAAGTTAATTATTCTTTATCAATATTTTCTCATTTTGTATTCATAAAGAATATATATTATTTTTCTATGAAGGTTTCTATAATTTCAATAATTTGGGATTAGGATAAAAAACAGAAAAACATTCCTTTTTTTTTAAAAAAAAATATTTAAAAGAGAGAAAGGGCAAGAAGGATAGGGTTGAGGGAGACACCTGGCCCCAGTTTCCGAGTAGTTGCAAAACTGTTATATATGTGCCTCATTGTTCCAGCCATGGCATGGTAACGCGCAGCACCATCACCCTTCACCAACGCAGCACTACCAAGTAGTAAGTACCAAACACTACACGCTAGTTACAACTCCAAACAAACCCTAACCACTACCACTTACGCCTCTCTCTCTCTCTCTCCCTTTCACCTGAGAACGAATCGTTGTCTCCCTCTGCCACCGCCATTGCCACCTACCTTCCCTTCGCTGTGCTTCAGCTTCATTCGCTGCTAGCTAGTGGTACATGATCCATCGCAATGGCTTCTGCTTGCGTCAACAAAGATCGGGGTGTCGCCGGAGAACTTCCTCGACTGCCCGCCGGCGACTTACCCCTCCTATGGCTGGCTCAGCCCCCGAGTCTCGTTCAGCCGCGAGTTGCCCGACGATGACTCCTCGAAGCTCCCCGGAGCCAAGCCGCATTCCGCGGAGAAGCTCTCCCATACGCCGGACAAGCCAGATCCGGAGCCGTTCGCCGGGGATTTCGAGTTCCGGCTTGAAGATCCAGTCGCGATGCTGCCGGCCGATGAGTTGTTCTCCGACGGGAAGCTCGTACCGCTTCATCTTTCCTCGGTTAAGCCTTCCTCCATCAACGAGCTGGCGTCGCCGGAGACGAGGTCGCCGGGCACGGCCAAGGCCGGCCGGAGAGCCGATATCTCCGGCACGGACCCGTACTTGTTTTCGCCGAAGGCTCCGAGGTGTTCGAGTCGGTGGAAGGAGCTACTGGGGCTGAAGAAGTTGTACCAGAGCGCGAACGGCGCCGCCAAGGGCGAGGCGCAGAAAACGGCGTCGTCTTCTTCCAACGTGAACAAATCCCTGAAGCATTTTCTCCACCGGAGCTCGAAATCGTCGTCGTCCTCCTCCGTGGACAACGCTTCCCTGAGCCTCCCGTTGTTGAAGGACTCGGACTGCGAATCCGTTTCGATATCTTCCCGCCTCTCGCTTTCGTCCTCGTCCTCTGGTCACGAGCACGAAGATTCTGCCCAGGCTGTCCCTCGACTCGGACAAGCCCGGCCCGAATCCGAACCTGATCTCCATTCACCGCAACCCGAATCCGGGGCACCCGAGAATGCGATTGGTGAAGCCCAGGGCAGGGTCGTTTGACAATAACCAGAGGTCGCTGATGGATCATCCGGCGGGTAGCCGGGTCGGGAGGAGTCCAATCCGCCGGGCCCCAGGGGAATCCGGTGGGGTTGGGTGCAGGGGAGTGTCCGTGGACAGCCCCAGAATGAACTCTTCGGGGAAGATAGTGTTTCAGAGCTTGGAACGAAGCTCGAGCAGCCCCAGTAGCTTCAATGGCGGACCCAGGTTCAAGCACAGGGGAATGGAACGCTCGTACTCGGCCAATGTGCGGGTGACTCCGGTCCTCAACGTCCCGGTTTGTTCGCTGAGGGGGTCTTCGAAATCCGGTTCTGTTTTTGGGTTCGGCCAGCTCTTCTCTTCCCCGCAGAAGAAAGAAGGCGCGTCTGGCAATGGAGGAAGCAGCAACAAAGGCCACCAACACAGCAGCAACGGCGGTAGGCACCGTTGCGATCGGAATTAACAACATAACAGCGTTACAGAGAGAGGGTAACACCTAGGATGTTTTTCCTTTTTTTGTTTCCTCTCTCCTTTTTCCACCAAAAAATCTCTGTTCATGTTTCTAATCTTGAATTGCAGGAGACATTGTTGATTGGGCTTAATTTGCTCTTGTTTGATTAACAACTTTTAGATAATGTAAATACACGGGTGGGATTTGGGATGTTCTTGATGAACGACGACGACGATGACGACCCAGTTCTTGTTTCTAACTTAGTTGAGCTTTTTCAGCGCACTTCTATGGCTGCTGTATGTTATTTTCTGACCAGAAAAGATATGGAATCTCTCCAAAATTGTTTTATATCTTTTTCTTATTTAATAATGGAATAACTTTTTTCTTTTTAATCCAAGATCTGTAGTGGTATCATGTTGAGCTTATCTCCTCTGTCTGCTTCTCAATTTCGATTTCTTAATTGATTTTTATTCGTAGTTTATTCTGTGTGAAGTTTTGGGAAGTGATGCTAAGATTCAAACAGAGATCAGAGGCGCCAGCTCTGCTGAATTATTTTCTTTGCACGTCAGTCTGATCCCAAACTTCATGTCTACTACTATTTTATTTTTACTCATTCTTTATTTCAGCTAAATGACAAATTACTATTTCCTTTTTTATAATTCATATATCTATATATTTATTTCTTGGGATGTTAATGGGCGGAATTACTCTCTGGCTGATTGGTGGGTGGTCCACACCTGAGCTTAGTGAGAGTGTGACCTTTTATAGGAGATTCAATTGGGTGGGGGCAAGTTTATCCTCTTTTAATCAAAATGTGTACTTTGATTGGGGACAAGCCATGAGTTCCCAGAAGGGATTACCATCCTTCAATGAATAATTTAACATGATTTCACCATTAAGTTTCCCCTTTGTGTGTGTCCAAGATTTTGGTGGATGGGTGGAAGAACATCCACAAATCTGGTCATCTTTGTCCTCACGTTTTGTTGGATATATAAATCTCTTCACACTCCATCCATCCCCCATTGAAGTGAAAATATCTCAGACATGTTTATCCCGCCATGGGTCCATCCCTAATTAGATATGGTAGGTCCATTTCCTGTTTGTTGCAAGCAATTTGATATTTGCTACCCAGGTGTATTATTGAAGGATGTGTTCAAAAGTTCAATGCCTTTGGACCCCCCCCCTTCCCTTTTCTTCTTTATCTTATATTCCCCACAGTGATGGAAATGGTTCTAGTTCCGTGGTACTATGGCCATGCCTGAGTCACATAGAAATGGTATACTTGTGGAATTAACTTGTAATTAGACCCCAGTTTTAGTTGCCTTGGTTGAGTCATTAATGTGCCATTCCCACTCCAAACCAGGTAAGAAGATTTTGTGCGCTTCCTTGCACTTTATACAGGACTTTGCGCCAATCAAACAGCTCAACAAAAGAACCAAGAGATTTATTAAAAAAATAAAAAAGCTTTTCAAAAAACATATTTTTATATAGAATTATGATTAAGTCACGTGGCTAACATGTTGCCATACTTACAGCATAAAAAGCCAAACCCCATGTGAGAGGGCGGGGTTAAATGAGGAATCTCGTGTTTGGATGAAGTGTAAAAGGGTGGGAGCAGAGACAAGTTTTTTTTTAACCTATTTTTATAAAATTAAAGTATTTCACTTAAACTTTCTTATTAAATTAATAAATTCAAATAAAGTTACATACCTTTTTTTGTCCAACAGCTGCCGTGTTTTATTTGAATTTCATAAGAAAATTAAATTAATGCTTTAAATTTATAAAAATAAGTCATGTGACGTATTTAATTATTTTTTTTCTATACCTTCACTGACCTTTCTGCGTATTAAACTATAGTCCGATTTTTGTTCATTATATTAACACTTATCTATAAATTCACAAAATATGCAAAATGAGAAATAAGTTACCCATGTTTCAAATCATTATTATAAAATGTATACCATACCAAACCAATTTTGAAGAGAAATTTGGAAAATTTTCTCTAATTACTGTCATGGATTACTACTGTACGTATGTATACTTTGTAGAAAGAAAGTATTTGCGATAAAATGATTAAAAAAACCTTAAATAATTGCTTTAACAATTTTTTTTCGATGTTTTTAAATTCTCCTTATACTGTATTTTACCATCGTATTTATTTTTGTGCAATTTTCGGATTAAATGTACATCATTATTTTTTTGGTCGAAACACGTGAGTTCGTTTTGTACAAATTTCAGTTGTCGTTGTCGACCAGAGTACAGGGGTTTTGTCGTGCGGAGTCCCGTCCCATCTTTCACTTGCGCATGCTTTCGGGTTGGGGCTGCGTCGTAGAGCCTCGCTAACTCTAAGGACTAATCCCCACTATTGATGTGACACTTTCTCATTCACGCAATGCCATCGCCATAGTCATAGCCATTTTGCACCTACATAGCTTGCACTTGTAGAGTCTTTTTTTTATCGCTGGGGTTGTGGCGCATGCCCATGCTGCTTCCCTTACTAGCTACACTTCCACGTAGTTTTAACTTTCAACACTGTTCATTGTCCCCCCCCCCCTCTCCCATTCCCATGGAAACCATGCCAAGCCCCAAAACCTAACCTATAGGCAGCATTTGCAGCGCCAAAGCCGTTTCCTTGTAGCCATCTTATCGTCCCCTGCTCAATTTTTTGTTTTTTTGGGGGTGCCTTCATGCTCGGACTTTGATGCATGTGATATGGGCGTTTGACCGGTCTTAAGTGGGTACTCTACTACTATCACATTTGTCCCCATTAGAGTTTGGGCTTTGTGACAACGTGACAAAGGATGCACCTACCATCACATCTTTTCATAGCATGCTGCTGTCTTTTGGTGTGTCCCAATACAGCAGAGCAAGGGCAATCCCGTCTTCTCACTCTCTCAAGAAAGAGGGTAAGACTAAGAACTGAGAGGAGTGTGATTATTGTAGTGGCCTTGTATGGGGCTCAGCTACCCCAAATGATGATTCCCTAATAAATCCAGATAAAACCCTGGATTGTTGCCGAGTTTTCTTCATTGATTTCCATTCTTAGTGTATCTTTGGTTTAGATTTTATAAAAAAAATTTATTGTAAATGAATTTAATTTTAATTAAAAATAAATTTAAAATAAAGTAATTTATATTTAAAAATTTTTATTTAAAAATTAATTTTGACAAATAAATATTATTTGAATAATATTAATTAAAATTATTTTTAAATATATAATTATTAAAAAGATATGAATTTAAGTACAATAAAAAAAATTATAAAAAAAATTTTAATTGTCTTTTGTTTTAATATATAAATAATAAAATTTTATTTTTATTAAAACTTTAATTTTAAGTAAAAATTAATTTTATTTTATAATTATCATGATGATAAATGAGCTTTTGGGACCGCAAATCCTGTCCCAAACACAGTATTAATTGTTGCACTGTGGAAGAAAGCCTTGGTCAGGATAGTGTGATGGGACTTGTGATGATTAGGTTGTTTTAGTTAGCGAGCTCAACTTTGTCATTGCTTTCTCTTCAACTTTATATGGGATTGAGGATACGTGCAATCATGTCTATCTTGCGAGGTAAATCAGCTGAAAAGCAACTCCAGGTTAATTAATGGAAGCCAACAAAAGTCTTAACCAGACACACAGGCCCCCCATTGATTAAATATTCAATGGGGCGAGTATTTAAAGCATGATCTTGCTCATCTGATTTGTCTTTTTGTGTCTATATATATATATATATATATTTATATATATATATATATAAAAGATTTGAGAGTGAAGAAAATTAAATATTAATAAAAAAAAGTTATGAAACTAAATTTTTATAATTTTATAATTTATTATATATATATATATATATTATTTTTAATTATTAATTTTTAAAAAAAAATATAAATTTTTATTTTACTTTCTAAAATAAAATCATCTTTTCAAAAGAGTCAAATCTTAAAAAAACAAAAATTGTTGTTTGAATAATGAAAGAGCCTGCAAAAGGCTGGGGGGAGTTTTGGGGCATCAAAGAAAGAACGTGCTTTTGTACAGTCGGGCCCCTGCATTGATTCCCCCTCCTCCAATCCCTTTAACCCTATCATGTGCGTCACTGCCCTCTCTTTCTCTCTCTCTCTCTCTCTCTAATTGGCAGTGGGTCAGTGCACCAAAGGGGGTGAGAAGGGAAGGGTGCTGTTGCTAAATGCTAACAGAACGGTTAGGTTGGTAGCTAAGTTGAGGGGGCCAAACCAAAATAACACAAAAGAATGTCTATAAAGCTAAATGGTTAATGAGTTATATGATTTAAGTAAACACTAAACTATTAATTAGTCACTTTACTTTTCAAAAACTTTCTGAAATAAACCACTTTAGGGAAGGCATGGCTGACTTGGGAAAGTATCCCTGTCCTCGTTGCAATTCCTCCTTGTAAGATTCAAGGGTGGGTGCATGGATGGATGTTTTAGAATAGAATAATGCTAACTCTCCTATGAGGTACAGTACTACAGTGTGGGGGCATGTGAACTACTTGAGGTCACATCACCGTATCTATATGAGCTGGACTGGGAAGGACAATTTGTCGTTGTTATGTTAGAGAGCATGCAATAAACTGTGATGGGTTTTGGTCCCTTTGGAATTTAGCACTCCATGGACAACATCTTTTACGGTTTCACTGTTGCTCAATCAGAAGGGTTGGAGCCCAGATACATATCTAGCCTTTCGTTTTCTTCCTTCCTTCTCCAGCTGTGCAGCAAAACGACAGTGGCAAACCAGAGCATGATTCAGTGGCCTATTTGCCTCAGGTAAATGAGAGTTGGTGATGCTTGGGAAAATTTTGCATGTGTCACCAAATCCAAATCGTTCGAGTCTTTTTGCGTTTTAAATATAAGCATGCATTGCCTTACTATGAGTGATGTGTGACCATCTGGGTGGTGCCTGGTGGACCCAAGAGTTCAACGGAACTGGGATGCTCACTTAGTTTCAGAGTTCCAAGAAAATGAAATGGGCTGATTTGCTACCAACCAACCAAGCATGCCACCTTAGATGGGGCACCTGCTAAGGAGCCCCACAGTGCTATGGTTCCCCTCCTTTTTTTCCCCATTTCTTTTCGTTTTCTAGCTGTAGGGATGACTGGTTCCTTGTAGGATATATATTGAAGAGAATTGATTACAAATAAAATGATTTGTAAATACTAAATACTATCAAAGGTAATGGGATTTACAAATCCTCAAATACAACACAAAATAAATTGTAAATGAATTGATTTTTCTTTTATTTTTAAGGTTCCAAACACAAAGTAAGTGATAATTAAATGCAACCTAAATAACCACGTGTAACTGGATGCCAAATTTTTAAGTCCTTAACTGACACCAACCACCAAGCAAGTATTATATCTAGCAAGAATATGATTTTCTCTCCCACAGAAGAATTCTCTGTTCAGTTGAAACAGAGGAATTCAATTTAAGGGGTGAAGGGTGCATGACATGATACATATGGGGACAATGAACGTTGATCAAGCTCTCAGTCCATATCAATTCACCCAGAACCTTCGGTGGTTGTCTTCTCTGCAGAATTACATATAAAAACAATTCGCTTGTAAGAAGTGGCTAAAAAGGGCTAAAGTATACAAATTATTAATCAAATCAATGCAAAATAGGATTCCAATGGTAGTCCATAATTTCACATTAATCAAATCAATGCAAGTCATTCATCATTGCTACAAATTACTCTTTCAAGTATTTTGACACTTGTTATCAAACTAGTTATCATAGTTTCCTAACAATATCACTATCTTATCTGCTAGTTAAAAAATATCTTATGCACGTTTGACTTTTCTGCCATCTACAAAGGTATAGTTCACTACAATTAAACTCCAAAACAAATGAACATACACACACAGACACACACAGTCATTTTCTAGCCTAGCTTTCACTTTTGATGAGTTATCAATAATCTAAATCAGATTGCCACATGCCTAGACTCCGATTAGTTTGTCTAGTAGTAAATCCTGATCACTTCAAGGTGCCTGACTTTTTTTCAGGACAGAACCTCAAGTCCTTTGGGCCTAGTTAACATCATATCGTAGACACTAACTACTAGGGTTGTCAAAATCTTCAGTGGCACTTGCAGTAGATTTAAGCATACAATGCTTTCTGACCACTTTCCATATCAAGCCAGAACAGCCAAGATGCTTCTGGGCTACCTGATAAGATAACTATTATGATGAAGAAATGATTTTTCTGCAGTATGCCAGCTATAGTTATTGATCCCAGTGGTCTACTCGCTCCAAGTGCATGTAGCCATGTAGGTTTAAGAGTTTTCTTTAAATGATAAAACTCAACGGTCTAGTAGTGAGAAACGTTGTCACGGAACTTCTTCCAACTAAAAGGAATGCAGGTAACAGATAGGCTGAGAGGAATCCTGAAGTCGTACATGGTAATGCAGTTCAGCTTATTAGCATGAAAGTGGGAGAAGACAAGAATTATTAACTCCAAATATAGCACAAAATACAGGTTTTCCATGGGTATTTATGTGAAGGGAGTATTAATGCTTTTGGTAGAGAATAAAATTATAAGTCTGAAGTTCCAATGAAGCCGACAAGGATCAACTTTGATGGCTGCCATTTACAAGTTAGTAGCTTGGACGTCTTATTCTTGGACAACTTGGTCCTAAAACACAGGCATTGTATTGAAAGCCGGTTGAGATGATAGAAGCAAATAACAACCGGATCCAAAATAATAATAATAATAATAATAAGGTGCCCTACAAGAAATAAGCAAGTATGCTATTATATATAATATTAAACCAATATTGAAATATTTTACCAGAGCCACCTTGCCCGCAGTATAAAAGAAGGGAGAACACCGTATTAGGTCCTGTCAAGTAGTCATCTCATATGCCATAGTTTTAGATTTTGCCATGGTGAAATATGTAACAGCGACTAGTAATATAAACTGAAACCTTTCAGGAAGAAATCATTGACAAAACTGGTCAGACAGTTGATCACTGTAAATTTTATTTGCACTTTGCACAGAGCAATAAAACTGTATACTGAGTAAAAAGAGAGCATATATGTGGGGACCAAAATACAAAGAGAGTTCCAATACTACCACTTATTAATTATTAATAACTATAAAATTAAGCCTCTGGAGACATGTATATACCATGAGTGGTGCCAATAGACAGCATGCGGTCTATATTATCAATCCGCCCTTGTATGGATTTTAGAAGTGAATTTAGGGATGAAACTCTTTTCCTAACACTAGAAATCTTGGCAGCATGCTGCATTATGAATGGCAAAGGTGCATCTTCAAGTAATTGATCAAGTTCTGCCAAAAGAAAAGATAAATTTGAGGTCAGCAAATTGTAGACTTAGAGTATTAAGAAATTACTGATATCCTAGAGCAACAGAAGAAGCTTTAAAAGAGACAATAACATTACGCATAATTGACATGAAATTATAGCTAGTTAGCAAACAAAACGAAAAATATTATAGTGCATCAGCAAGTTCAACATGCCAATGAAGACTCCATGGACAGCAGATTGCCAGAGAACAAGGATTTTGGCATCATGCAGACAACTGGATAGGTTAGATGTCTTAGGAGGAGTGTAGTTTTTTGGCAGGTATTTAGTTTTACCTGCTCACCTCACAGTTGCAGTGGCCAGTGGGTTTATCACTTTTAGCCTGTGTAATATCTACTTGGCTTTCTGGTGCACCAAAATTTTGACTGTTAGTAGTCCTGTGGATCATTCACACTTCATGGTAAAACACTCTCCAAGCCTGCCGGCTAAGAAATGCGTCTCTCACAAAACTTGCCACAATAGACCATATAATTACCAACAAAACCTCCTTATTCCAGTGAGATGGAATGAAATGTATACTTGTGTTTTGAAATAAAATGGTTAAACCAAAGTTGTTAGACCAAATTAACATTCACACTTCTTAGGAGGCTAAGAAATGAACCCCTCATAGAACTTGCCCAACTGGATCATATACATACCAGCATAATTTCCTTATTCCAAGATACGTAGTTTTTATGAGGGTTAAACCAAAGGTATCATACCAAATCAAAACCTTGTCTCATAGCCAACTTATGGACCCTTGTGCAACTCAAGTTACACTAAGATGATGCATCTACATGAATGACACATTCTTTCTTCCCCATTATCTAGAATAACAGAATAACGTCTCATCTCTGCATGCCTTTTTTAAATTCTTGTGTTAAAAGTCTGGCCCATGAGCTTCTAAAATATAAAGCTTAAAAAGACTATGACCAGGTGTTGTGGCCAAGTTGTAAAGGTGCCTACTCTTCTCACTCAAGGCTTAGGTTTGAGTTGTTTCCAAGGCACTCAGTAGGGCTAAACCTAGGTACCAGTCACATGCACAGTAGTGGGAGTGACTAATTGTCTGTTAAGCTCATAGCTAAAACTCGGTACTGCTTGTATAGTTATAGAAGTGGATGTTCCTGTTAGGTCCATGGAGTTCAACAGTCAGTTGAACAGCATATTGTGTTCAGTGCCAATGCTACTTGACGAGTTTATAGTGTCACCCATGTTAACTCATTTTACTGTGAAAAACAATATAGAAGACTTCTGACCTGTCTATGCACACGTAAATTCATTCGAGACATAGGTCACGCACAATATACAATTTGACATGGATCTCCAATTCTCCATTCTCCAAGTAAACTAAGCCTATACCCACAATCAAACTTCGTCAAATTTCAGAAACCATAACTCTAAAAAATCATTCATGGTAATAGTGGATCCACATTATTTATGACTGCAAAATTCCTCAAAAAATTTACTTGCCAATAATGAGAATTGAGTCTAATTTTCTTTTTTGATAATGAGAATTAAATCAGGTACTTAAAAAGTTAAAATTTCCCATACTAGCTATTCTTCAAAATTTAGCATGATGTTCTACAACGATTGCAGAAAAGCCATTAAACAAAGAAGCACGCTCGAATTAGTTAAGAAATCCAATTAGCGAAAGTAACCTCGGGTAAGACGATCGATAGCAGAAGAGAGTTGGTCCTGGCTCTTGAGAGTTTCTTGAGCTCTGCAATCAAAATCCGAAATCACGGTGGAGAGTAATGAAGACAACCCTTTGGCCAAAACATCAGAGCTCTTCCCCAGGGGATCGGCGTCGGCTTCGGAATCGTTCTCGGCGTGGAAGTTTGAAGGGACAGAAGGCTCCGTTTGAACTGGAACAACAACGCTCTCGTTTTCTTCAGCTGAATCGCAGTGATTGCCCGAGGCTTCTTCCATGGTTGACCAAAGCCCCAAAAAAAGACACAAAAATCACCACCGCGAAGAATCGTTTTATTGAAATGGGAAAAATCCAGTGTTTTATCCCCTTCCTCGCACGTTCACAACAGAGGTTTCATCGTAGCTGCTAGCAGGCGCTATGCTCACGAAGGTGTGAAACACGGCGAGGGCGGAGATAGGGGTTCGATTACGACCGCCCGAGTGGCGAAAGTTCCCGTTTTGACGGAGATTTCAGAGGGGCAGCATAGATCGGAATGTGAAATTGCGGCGGCGCGCGGCGGCGGCGGTGGGACTGACCCGAATGACGGAAGTGATGGTGGGAAACTACGCTGTAGACAGGATAGTGTGATGTCCTTACGGCGGAAACTAAGTTGGATAAATTTTTTATTTGAAAGTAACTTTTTATTTAATAATTTTACAAAATAAAATAAAAATCATGTAACCTTTAAATTATTCAATATTTTTTATTTATTTTAATAAATATTTAAAAATTATTTTTATTAAAAAAAATTTATTAAAAAATTATCTTTTTTCTTTTAAATTTTTTCTTAACAAACTTCTCTTACTCAATAATAAGTTGGGAAATTACAAAGTTGGGAAATTATTTATTCCTACAATTTCAGCTTTATTTATTTATTACTTTTTTTAGAGATATTTATTTATTACTTAAGCACAAATAATTATTATCTATGGTTGAGGAATGAAGTCAACATCTATTTCTAGCATCATAATAAAAGCTGAATTGTTATGGTAACAAATTAACAAAGTAAAAAAGTGAATTATTTAATCTAGAACAATTATTCTACAAATTATACAATTGTGTGATTTTATCAATGAATTTAAAATTATATTTTAAAAATTAATCTACTGTTAATTATGAATAATGTTATATACACAAACTCGTATTTTTATATTCTTCACGTATAATTAATCATCATTTTTTTTCTTTTTCTTCTTCTACACTATTGGTCAAACTCAACATATGTGAAAGGATGAAGGATGTGAGACTTATGTATTTGCAAGTAATATCATTTTCCTTACAATAAACAGAACTTTTAGGAAACATTTTTAAAAAGTACTTGAATTCTTGTTACTTCATTTAAATCACAATTGAAAGTAACATGAATATTTAACTGAAAAGTGTGATATTGTGTAATTATAGTTAATTAGATATAAATTTGTGTGTTGTGCATACGCCTTAAACTTCTTAAAAGAGAAAATGAGTGCTTATTATAGAAGGACATCAAATTGTTTGATTAACAATTGTAATTGGTCAACTACATGAAAGATATGATCAGTTCATAAAATTGTATGAGTCCTTTTGTGGAAGAATATAATGGAGTGAAATGCATCATTATTTGGTTGATTGAATTAAGAATAAGAAAGGTCTATGGAAACATGGTAAGCATGGGGAGAAGGAAAGGTAAAGAGAGTAAGCATATTGTTCAAACTAAGTTGGTGAGGTGGCATGAATGAAACGAATGGAATGAAAGAGATGATGCTAACATCACAGTTTTTATAAAGTGGTTACATAAAAAAAAAATGAGGAGTTGATGTGATAATTAATTATAAATTGAAGATGTTGACATGACGGCACTAGGATTATGCTTTAGAATTTATATATTATAAATAAATAACTTATGATGATCTATTAAAGTAATGGTAGTCAAGTAACAATAGTTTATAGGTGAATCATGATGAAAAGATCAAGGTAAAACTTTAACAAAATAAGATGACTACTTGCTTTAAAACTAAGTGTTTATGGTTTGAATTGATTTAAATTTAAAAAAAAACTCATTCAAACTGAATTAATCAATCATTTTATATCAGAAATTGATTGGTTTAATTTTTATTTATTAACTGAATCAATCTTAATCAATTTGATTCAGTTTAGTTTAATCGACTTTTTATAAAATATTTTTCTTAAAAAAAAATCTTATTTAACCTTATTTTTTTATATTTAATTTAAAAATATCATAAAACATAATTGAGAGTGGCTAAACTTAAAATATAAAGTATAACATATAAAGTATTTATTTCGTTTAGCAATTGAATTACAACCTCGTTGACAATATATAAAATATTTAGCAATTTATAAAGTATAACAAATAACGCAAAAATAATAGTCCTTTATTAATTATATAGGAGAGTTTAATTGAAAAATCACATTGGAGAGTGGCAAAGCTTCTTTTTTAACTCTTCTCTTTAGTTAGTTCTACTTGCTGAAGAAATGAACACATTTTAAGAATAATTAAATGAGAGGTTCAATCACTCGAACCAATATGAAAGAAATTTGGCAAAATAATAATTTACAGCTTAGCCCTGTTCTACATACATTTTTAGTAAAAATTTGCATACATCATTAATGTTCTCATTTGAGAAGTTAGAGATACTTGGCAACCCATAGTTCTACTACCACTTAGTTATTATGTTAAGATGATGAGGACTTCCTTGTCTTAAGGCATTTCAAATCGAAGGAAAAAAAACCTTTTAGATGGTTTATAAATCACAACAACAAAATAGTGAAATGTGTGTTTAAATTAAAGTTTATAAACTTAATTTTAGATAAATTTAATTTAAAAATTTAATTTAAATTATAAGTGAGTTTAAGTGATGTAATTTATATTAAAAAAATTACATTCAACACAAAAAATAAGTAATTGTCAATTTAGACCTAATGTGCCTTTAATGCTAAAATTATGTTGGAAAAATTGTATAAATACTAAAATAAATAAAAAATAAAAAAAATTCATTTAAACCTTTAAAAGTCTACTTGAGTTATACAAATGCTTACCTAAATACAACTTAACCCTTTAAGAATCCATGTTTACTATAACCCTTCATAAGGAAAGAAATACCAAGAAAAAAAGATAATTTAACTTATCAAAAGATATGCATTATTTTGATTCTATTTTCCACTTACAGTTTTATCAATTAATTTTTCAATTTTTTATTTATTCATTTTAATATTTAAATGTTTTTAGATAAAAGTTGAAAATTATAAGTAATAGTAATTAAAAGATAATCGGTGTTAAAAAAATAAAAGATAAACTAAATTAAGGAAGCATTGTTTTTCAAGGAGTAAAATATCAATATTCTAATTAAAAAAAAAAATAATAAAACAATTTATCATCAAATGTTTTTTCCTCCTAAAAATATATATCATTCTATGTTAGTTTTCTCAAAAAAGAAAGTGAAAAACCTAGAAAGTTCTCAAGTTCTCGTCTAATGTCTTTCTTATCTATTTTTATTTTTAATACTTTGGGCCTCAAATATATTTTCCATTACAAATTGGTCCCTGCCGCATAACCCGACCCATTACCCATATAAGGGCTAGGGTTCCGCATTTCACGAAACGCAGGACTATAAATACTCAAACGAGGGTTTTGCTGCCACAAGGTGACCTTCTGCACAAACCTGCCTATAGTTGCGAGAAAGCTTGAGAGAGTTCGTCATTCAAGATGAGAGCCAAGGTAAATCATTGTCCCTCGATCATTCCTGTTTCTTCCTTTTATCGTGATTCTCGCACAGAGCGATTCCGATTTCGATTTCGATTTCGATGTCATATTCGCCATAGATTGTTGATTTCATTGTTAGAATTTTCCGTTTTGGTGCTGAGGGTTAGAGTTTACAGGCTTCGTTTTAACGTTGATTTTCTTTTTTTTTTTAAATCGTAATTTTTGATTTACATGTTCATTTTTTTTCCTATGATTTTTTATTGCTTTTGCTTCATAGAAATGATTATGTGGATTCCTGATGTATTCGGTGCGTATGGTATTAGGATAATTGTAAGAATTTCTGTTAGTTTGTTGTAGTCTTCGATTCGAAGAATTTTGATATACTCTTCGATTTTGGGTATTAAAATGGCGATAGTGTTGATTTTACGTGTGGCAAGTTGATCATGAACCTAATCAGAGTTGCGTTGATGGCAAGAAAATGAAGGGCCGGAAGTTATTATTTAAAATTGATTAGATGTGAATATGTGATTGAATGTTGTCCCACAGATAAGCTAATGTTGTCCCCAATGAGACCCCGTTTACCCTTATGCTACTGGTGCTGGATGCTTGTCTGATAATAAGACGTAGCTAACAAGCCCAAATGACAGGAATGATGTAGTGGGCCTTTAAGATGCAAGTTGAAATATTTGATTTTTATTAGGAACAAAATTAAGTTCATAAAACAACCACGTCTAATACCCAAATGTGAAGAGGATTGCACCCCACTTGAACCTTATCTACAATGTCAGGGGGTTCAAATCCTGGAGTTCCACTTTGGGGAGGGCTTTACCTTACCACTCTTGGCCCGAAATTGTATGAACAATTTGTTTGTACATTTTTTTTTACCAAAAAACAAAAACACATATGATACGTCAGTACTTCAAAAAGGGGGGGGGGGGGGGTTGTTAAATTGTAAACTGTGGGTGGAACCGTGGAAGTGTATTTGCATTGAACACTCGGATACTGTGGTCCAACTAACTTGTAAATGTGCATTCTCTGGTTCTATGAACAGCTACAGGAATTCTGTAGTGGGCCTGCAAGATGCAAGTGTAATTCTTTTATGGAACAAAATTAAAGTGGAAATATGTAATTCTTTTATGGAACAAAATTAAGGTCGTAACTCATTAAACAACCTCCTCCAGAATGGAAGTCCATGAACAATAGTATTCAGGTTTTTTTGGGTGGTGGTGGTGGGTTAAATTGTATACTATGTTTGGATGTGTAATTGCATAATACTATAGTCTGGCTTAACATGTAAATTGTGTATTCTGTGCTTTGGTGCTAACATGCTCACAAGGGCTATGATGATCTAAAATGAACAATCTAACACCCCTTCCTGAAAATAGGTTTTTGTATGTGGCTTATGTTGGTGTGGACAATATTAAAGGAATGATGACACATTTGTGTTCACTAGAGTTAGTCATATTTAGTTTTTGAGTAGTGCCAGTGACAAAAGCTAAGACAAAAAAACACAAACAGCCCTCTAGCTATTGATTTGTAGGGCAGTCATGGTTTAAGTTTGTGCGGAAAGGCCAGTAAACAATGCTTCATCAAATGGTATACAGAATGTTTCTTATCGTACTTGGCACTTGATATTTTGTAATCTGCCTTTTACTGTTGTCATGGGTTTCTATTTTGCTTTTTCTTATTAATCTAACACTGTGTTTTATGTATCAGTGGAAGAAGAAGCGCATGAGGAGGCTGAAGAGGAAGCGCCGAAAGATGAGACAAAGATCCAAGTAGGTGCTTGAGCAGGGACAAGATGAGCTTTCCGTCCTGGTGCTATACCAGCTTCATGACCTTTAGGAAGTTATGGCCCTAGTGATCGTGAGGTCTGGTCTTGAGGGAAGGCCTCTCTCTAGATTTAGTTTTAGCAGTAAGCGTTTTGTGGTATTGAAACATGTACTGGTTTTGCTATACTTATTGGTATCCGAATGGCTTATTAATGAACCATTTAAGACTTGCATGAAAATTTGATCATATTTTGTGCTATGCTATAATATACATGCTGTTATGGTTTGATTAGGGAAGCCGAAGACCCGGCTTTTGCTATTAGGCCATTCCAATGCTTGAAGTTTAATAACATCATTTATGATGTTAAAGATATGCCAATTGTGAGGCTTTGCTAATATTTTACAATGAATTTTGGAATACTGGTGAGCTTATGTGCAAGAACATCAAACCACAAGTTTATTGGGATGTGTTAAAAGTTTTACAATCGCTTGTGGTGCGATGTTTAAGATTATGTACATTTTTTTATACAATTACAATCCATCGAAAGTTTAAACATTATTTCTTCCATTTATCGTTTTACCACTTGCGCCTGACTAATATCAATGTTTTCATTGTGAAGCGGGAGAGGGGGGCATCATGAGCGCGTGGTTATTATTGGCAATAGCTGTTATAGAACCATAAAATGCTTCATTGTATCACAAGAAGAAACCAGTCAGTCGTCTTCTCTTAAAGAAAGTTCCTCGTATTGAGGATCAGGGCTGCTGCTCTTGTGCAATATTCTCAACCTCGTTCCTTTTTGTGCCCTAGCACTAGCCCGTAGCCCCCCAATCTGTACCTGTCATTCATCAAGCCATGCTTATCGTGAGCTAAGTAATGACATTATTTTATGCATGGTGAGATTATTCTTTTCCTAATCTCCCCCAATTGATCTTTGATTCCTTTCCCGTGCCAAGCATAAGCAATGATTAAATTTTATCTCGTAGCGGCATCGTTTTTTTTTTTTTTTTAATGTTTAAAATATGTAATGGTTTTCATTATATGTTAATATTTCTTTTTCTTCTTTCAACAAGTTGAATTTTAGCTTGAAAAGGATTTTTTAACCGTGTTTATGAAGTAAATAAAGGTATTCGGTGGTGGTCATGTGCTGGTGCGATGGAGGAAAGGGAGGTTGTGATGAATTGGGACAATGGAGAAGACACCGTATACCTAATTTGCTTGGTTTTTATTTTTTGAACTAGTAAAAATAATTGCGAACAACTCAACCAGATTTAGGATTGATTGAACTTGTGAGAATTTTTTTCCTCTCCAACCCGATGTTGGTTGGTGGAGTTGGCTTTCTACAACTCTACAAAAAAAATTAACCTAACATTCCTATGACACTAAACATAACTGAGTTATTACTCAGTAGTCTATATATGTTTAATGGCTCTGATAGATGTTTTATTTAATGCCTACTTGTATTAGTTTATTTTATTTTTAAAAAAATTTATAGTCAAAATGTTAAGAAAAACTTAATTAAACAATTTTTTTATTGAGTGTAAAATAATCAAATATGTATTTAATCCTGCATTGTGATTGGTTGATAGTTTAAGTGTTGTATGATTGTTTATTCGTTGATTATGTTGAATTAGTGAATGAATAGTCGATAAGATAAGATGAATAAAAGATACGAGTCATATGACAAAAACTGGCAAGTAACAACACTGTTTCAAGTCAAATTAAATGAGAACTAATTTGTAAATAGTTTAAATTTAAGGATTGCAAATGTAAAAAGTCACAACTTACATGAAATCTGTTGCATTAAGTCACATTGAACAATTGATAATTTATCATTGGTTGCGAAGGATTCTCCAATATATACATCTGCTTATACAATTATGCACAAAACGGGGAACATTATGAGCTCGCAGTTATTGATGTCAACTGCAAATAGCAACATGCCAACATCAGTTCACAACTTCAGTTTTCTTTCTGTCAAGAGAGAGCAATACTTTTATCCTGAGTGCAAACGGTACTGTAAATGCAACAGCCAAAATTAAACTATAATTTAGAAATCAGAGTTTTTGTTCTTTTGATGAGACATATATGCAATAGATGCAACCATTTATTAGCCAACTGGAAAGAGTTAAGAGTCAACTGGTATCTCTTTTTTAAGGGCTATCTTCTGAGTTCAAGTTAAATCAATGGACATCGTGAGCCACCATCACCATGTAGCAGACATCTCAGTTCTCAGATGCAAGTTTATATAGATAAGAAAATGCAGCATGGAAATCCTGTCATTTTGTCAAGATTATAAACAAAAAACATTTTTGCCTGTCCATGCACCTTGATTTACCATTCATGAAGTTCAAAAACACCTGTCTCAAAAATGCGTCATTATCGCCATAAAATCAGTTAGCCTTCTGCCCTTCAGGAAAGTGCTTCATAACAAGTATCAGACTATCAGTGTCACAGATCCTACTCTTATGCCCATTTACTGCTGCATCGCTCAATCACAATTCACAACCAATGCATTAGAAGTCACATTTAGGTCTAAGTTATCAAGGAAACTGCATATATACAATAGCATTACATTGTCTCAGAAGTGCTTAGGATATTTCACAAGCACTTAGAAGTAAAGCAGTAAGGCGCAATTATCTGCTGAGCTTTGAGCATTTATTTTTGCAGCATATGATATATTTTAACTGGAAAGGGTAATAGCATATGTTCACATGGCCATATGACTGGCATGCACAAAAGAATCTATTTGTGTTGCAAGAAACTAAGCAACACAGTTTTCATTTGAGGTGGATACAAATGGATAATATGAGTTCTTTGAAGAACTAAGATGTCACAATTCACAAAAGTAGTGTTAAATTTGAAGCATGGGAGAGAATCCAGACAACATTGAATTTTCTGCTTGAATCTTTTCATTACTCATCTCTAAACATTCAATTCAATCAAAATTTCAAGTATTCGGAAGCTTTTTTTTCACTGACTAAACAATCTATAGATAATCAAGCACTCCAGTAGAGAATACTTCATTCATATCTGACAAAAATAGTCATATCCCTGCTTACTTTCTGTTGCCATATACTTTGAAGATTTATGTCTCTACACTGTTAATTCATTGAGGTCGTACTGCATAGAAAGTCTTTCAACAGTACTTTGGCTCAGAACCTCTTTCAAAGACAACTCTTTCAAAAGCTCGGCTGCCATATCCATTTCTTCTTCAAAAGCAAGCCCTTCAATAAGAATGGAATAGGTTGTCTCATTAGGCATACATCCTTTATCAATCATCATCTGATATATCTCCATTGACAGGTCTGTTCTTCGAGATTTGCAAATTCCAAGTATAAGTGCATTATAGTTATCAATATCAGGCCTGTACTCATTTTCTTCCAAAACCCTGAAAATCTCAATAGCCTCATCTAACATTCCCTCCCTACACATTCCTCTTATCAAAGATGAATAAGTATAGGAATCTGGAGTGAATCCATACTTTGTCATTTCATATAACATCTGAAAGGCTGGATATGTGTTCCCTTTCCTACACAAGCTTGAAATCACATTTTTGTAAAAATCATGCATGGGGTAGTTTTGTTTATTACCCAAGCTTTGGATTATAAAGAATGCCTCTTGAACCTTCCTCTCCTCACAAAGCATAGCAATAGCATTGTATGTTCCTTCATTAGGACTACAGCGTCGATAAATCATTTGATCTAGACACTGAACTACAAGATCCACCTTCCTTTCCTTGCAGAGACGGGCAATAATTGGATTATAGCTGGTAGCAGTTGCCTTGAACCCATTCCTTGTCATTTCATCTAAAACTTTGAAAGCGTGTTCAGTTCTTCCATGGAGAGAAAGCGAAGTAATTAATATGTTGTAGGTAACTACAGAGGGAGACCGGTCTTCTCTATCCATCTCAGCTAAAAGCTCATTTGCCTCCTCCCATCGCCCTTCATAGCACAAATTCCTTAATAAAATGTTATAACTCACAACACTAGGACTGAACCCCTTTGCAGGCAATTCCCTGAAAAGCTGAATTGCTTCTTCAGTTCTTCCTTCCTTGCACAACCCAGTTAACAAAACATTGTAACTAACTAAGTTAGGCTCCCCACCCTTGGCAATTATTCTCATCTAGCAGATTCATGGCTTCATCCACTCCCCTTTCCTTATAAGCAGCTTCGAGCAAGAAAGAATATGTGAATGCATTTGGGACCAGCCCCTTCTTTGTCAATCGATCTAAAAATTGCAAGCTCTGGTTTAAATTTCCGTGCATGCAAAGCCCTTTCACTAGAGTGTTATAGGTAACAGTATTAGTTGGAAAGCCATGTCCCTCCATCTTTTCAACCAATTGCATCGCATACCCAACATTGCCTCTCTTGCACAAATAATTGACCAAGTATGTATAGGAAGCTGCATCAGGTATAATACCCGAACCTACCATCATCTCCATTACCCTAACAGCCTTCCTCGCTTTATTTGACTTGCAAAGATCATACAAGAGCTGAGTTGCTTGGGTTACATCAGGCTTCTGGCCCTTGCCCACCATATACTCTAAATGAAGAAACGCATCGTTAAGCCTGAGCTCCTTACTTTTTGTGTCATTCTTCCCAGCCCTCCAGTTGGGCAGAGTAAAAACAGCATCTTTTGGAGAAATGGTGATCTGGGTCACAGCCAAAACTCTAGAAAAACCCTTGTTGAGGGAAAAAGTGTTAAGATTTGGAACCTGGGAATAGAAACCATAACCATTTAGTTTTGGCTTCGCTGATAAATTTGCAGCTGGAGACACCGTATTCAGCAGCGTTGCCATGATTGAAGCAGGCAGTAATGATACTGAATCCTAGTTAACCTCTACATACGGAACAAAAATCAACATTCTGGGAATTGGACGAAAAACAAAGGATTGAAATAGTAAAGTAGATATTTAGAGATACTTGTGCTGGTTTTACTGTCTGTGATTACACTCAAGATTGACCCTTCACAAGAATGAGTGAGAACGGAGAGAGATACCAGTGAGCACTTTTGCAATTGCTACAGTTGCAGCAGAGGACGCGGCTTCTGTGATCTGTAATCAGCAGCGTCAGCTGTGTCCCGATCACAACCACGTTTTGTGTTATCCGAATTGGTTCCAGGCGTAATTACAGTGCAAACCCAAGCTTGCACCGAAAATCCAAACAAGTCCTCACAGGTAGTTTGATGATGTTTTTACTTGCTTATTAATTTTACCGATGTTACGAGACCCCTTTTGACCTTTTACATTGCCAATCATCTCGCAAAAAATTTGGGCCAACGATTTGATGGTAATGATTATCATTGCGAGAAATATGTAACGGCATAATTAATACCACAAACTAGAGTTTGCAATGACCAAAGTTTGCAATGCTTATGAGGATGCATTGGTAACAACTAAAAAAAATGATAAAATTTTGTAAATTTTAATATTATAAATTTCATCTATTCAAAAAATAAAATTTTATTTATCTCTTTTACGTACATGTTAATATTTTATTTTTTTAATCAAATATAAAATTTTTATTATTGTCTTTTTCTAAATAACTTTTAAAATACTCTTTTTCTATCTAAGAGTCAAGTTACAATTATTAGTCGTACCAAAAAATCTTCAAGTAATATAATGAGATATTTATCAAAGGTATTTCGATACTCAAATTAAATAAATATAGTGTATATGCTTAGAATAAACATGCTTAAAACTGTTTGACTTAAAATAATGGAGGTGACATTAGTGGCTTGCCTTAATCTTAGGCGCGAGACCAGCCTACTAGAGATATTTTTTAGTGTAAGAGTAAATGAGGAGTAGAGAACACGGGGATTCAAATATGTGCCATCATAGACCTACGTTAATCACGTCGATGTCAAAGCGGAACAAGGTTGATTCGATCGAGTTAACGTCAATGGGCTTAAGCCCAAAAGGCTCGTACGGTCCATAGGAAATTTTGCATCCAATTAAAAAATAGTATCAATTCCCTGTTGGGAAGATCCAATTCCTCCCATCCAAAAAAAAAAAAGTAAATTTAACATGAAGAATACAAGGTTATTATTTTCCTAATCTATAAAACTTAGCAATGTATATTATGTGAGGACAAATAATAACAAAGAGACACATTCAAAACATAAAAAAGTGATTACTTGAGGGCATGTCATTCTTCCAACAAAAGCAGTGTCAAATTAGCCACGTTTTAATTCTCAACCTCCATAACCTTTTTTGTTGCACTTCTCTTCACTTGTGTCTTTTAAGTGTCTAGCGTATGTTTTCTTTTGTACACTTACTATTAGATTATGGGCCACTTAGAATTAGGATAAGTTGACACTCTTGGTTTCTTTTTATTTATTGTTGTAGGAACAAAATTTATTTCATTTTGACCTAAAAAAAAATTGTTTCATTTTATTTATTATTTTAAAAAATTAAAAAAGAATCAAATATATTTTTTTAACTTTAACTTTGATATTAATGAAATGAGAAAGGATTAGTAAACTGAATAATAATATTATGAATATTTTAATAAGACATTTTAATTAAATATAATTATTTTTCTTGTAAATTAAGTTATTTACGATTTTCTTAATTTTTATGTAAATATATTAAATAGATGAAAAAAACGGAGGGGGAGAGAGAGTGTAAATTTTAAGCTTATAAGGATCAAATTAGACATATTCATTTAACAGTATTGATAATTATAGAATTACATAAAAAATCTAAATTATATTTTTATATGTCATTATTTATTTATTTTTGGTAGGCTTTATATGTCATTAACCTGATCTGTACTAGTTAGTGATTCAATAACTAAAGGCCTAAAGCCGAAGGTGCTTGTGCTTTTGGCTTTGCCTCCTTTCTACCTCGCTCTGTAACTCACTTCCTCTAACTGGAGTCGGCTACCTCCAGCACCGAAGCAAAGGTGGCTCCCTCTGTTCTCACCAAGATCCCATCTCATCTGGGCCTCAAGCTCGTTAGGGGAGCCTTAAATGTGGGTGATTTCGGACGTGCCCGCCAACTGTTTGATAATATTCCCCAGCCAGACCCCAGCACTTGTTCCATATTGATATCGGCTTTGTCTAAGAATGGACTTCCAAACGAGGCTATAAAGCTCTACACTTCGCTGCGGGCACGAGGAATCAAACCCGAAAAATTCGTGTTTTTGGCGGTTGCCAAGGCTTGTGGTGCCTCAGGTGATGTTTTGAGAACCAAGGAGATTCATGATGATGCAGTTCGATGCGGGATGATGTCTGATGTTTTGTTGGGTAATGCATTGATTCATACTTATGGGAAATGTAAATGCGTTGAGGGTGCAAGACGTGTTTTTGACGATTTGCTTGTGAAAGATGTGGTTTCTTGGACGTCGTTGTCCTCATGCTATGTTAATTGTGGATTGCCTAGGCAAGGCTTGGCAGTTTTTCGTGAAATGGGTTTGAACGGGGTGAAACCAAATTCAGTGACTGTGTCTACCATCTTGCCTGCGTGCTCAGAATTGAAAGATTTAAACTCAGGAAAAGCAATTCATGGATTTGCACTAAGACATGGGATTGACGAAAACGTGTTTGTTTGCAGTGCACTTGTAAGCATGTATGCAAGATGCCTAAGTGTAAAACAAGCTCGATTAGTATTTGATTGGATGCCTTATCGAGATGTTGTGTCATGGAATGGAGTTTTAACAGCACATTTCACAAACAAAGAATACGAGAAGGGTCTTGCCCTGTTTACCCAGATGAGTAAAGAAGGAATCAAAGCGGATGAAGCCACATGGAATGCTGTTATTGGAGGATGCATGGAAAATGGGCAAACAGAGGAGGCATTGGAGATGCTTAGGAAGATGCAAAATATGGGATTTAAACCCAATCAGATAACGATTAGTAGTATTTTACCAGCTTGCTCTATTTTAGAAAGCTTGAGGATGGGCAAGGAGGTACACTGCTATGTCTTTAGGCGATGGTTAATTGGGGACTTAACAAGCACAACGGCTCTAGTTTATATGTATGCTAAATGTGGTGACTTGAATCTTTCAAGGAGTGTCTTTGATATGATGCCCAGAAAGGATGTTGTTGCTTGGAATACAATGATAATTGCAAATGCAATGCATGGGAATGGAGAAGAAGTGCTGTTGCTCTTTGAGAAGATGCTGCAGTCGGGGATCAAGCCAAATTCCATTACTTTCACTGGTGTTCTGTCTGGTTGTAGCCACTCAAGGCTAGTAGACAAAGGCCTCCAGATATTTAATTCGATGGGTAGGGATCATTTGGTAGAACCTGATGCTAATCACTATTCATGTATGGTTGATGTCTTTAGCCGTGCTGGTCGCCTTGATGAGGCATATGAGTTTATACGGAGAATGCCTATAGAACCAACTGCTAGTGCTTGGGGAGCACTTCTTGGTGCATGTAGAGTTTATAAGAATGTGGAGTTGGCAAAAATTTCAGCCAAGCAACTCTTTGAGATTGAGCCCAACAACCCTGGAAATTATATTTTGTTATTCAACATCCTTGTTACTGCCAAAATGTGGAGTGAAGCTTCAGAAACCAGAGTATTGATGAAAGAGAGAGGAATTACAAAAACACCAGGCTGTAGTTGGCTTCAAGTGGGAAACAGAGTTCACACTTTTGTTGTTGGGGACAAAAGTAGTATCGAGAGTGATAAAATCTATAACTTTTTGGATGAGTTGGGTGAGGAAATGAAATTGGCTGGGTATAAGCCAGACACTGATTATGTTCTGCAAGATGTTGATCAACGAGGAAAAAGCTGATAGTCTTTGCAACCACAGTGAGAAGCTTGCTGTTGCCTTTGGGCTGCTTAATTTAAACGGACAGTCATCAATACGGGTTTTTTAAGAATTTGAGAATATGTGGTGACTGTCATAATGCCATTAAGTACATGTCTGAGATTGTTGGTGTGACAATAATTGTCAGAGACTCGTTGAGGTTTCACCACTTCGAAAATGGAAATTGTTCTTGTCAAGACTTATGGTGATTATTTGAATCATGTTATTGGGATTAATTGCGAACAATAATCCTATCTGAATCTATCTTACCCAAATTTGACTAGGCTGAGTGTTTTGCTATATAAAAACATTGGAAAGTGCAAATCCTGCAATTTGAGTGAGTCAGAGACATTGACAATTACACTGTTGGATTTGAGCTTTAATCTTTAATAGCTTTTCTGGTCCGACTCCGGGGAGATTGGCTAATGTACCTTTGATATTATTGACAATAAAAACAAATTTCTCTCCAGACGGGTACTGCATTGGAGCAGGTCAAAAAATTTTTTTGTTCTTTTCATCATGATTTGTTGAAGAAACTTAACTGGATTCAAAGAAATGCAGCTCTCAAAGGATGGAAAGGTAGATTCCAATAGAACCACAACCGCAGTTTGTGCTACTGTCATTAGAAACAGAGCACTGCTAGGACTGTTTACACTCCTGACAATTAACTTAGTGCTGGCCAGATCAAGGAAATTTGCAGGAGAGGTTATTCTCAGGATTTTGCGGCAAGATATGTTTGCAGGAATATAATGCATTTAGTTGCCTTTTTTCTTATTTCCTTTTTTTTTTTAGATATATATAAAATTTCATTGTACTTGCCTCTGTATTCCTACTTAGAAAATATGGCAAGCAAGAGATTCATTTGTATAAGATCACAGTGTAATGTGGAAAAAATTGCGAGAAAAATTATGAAAACGTCTGTCATTTTAAAATGCCATTTCCACTTTGTGCTTGAATGGCTTGTGCTGAGGTGAAATAATGCTTGAATGATCTTTTCGTCATATTACAATACCTGAATGGACATCGGAAAAAACACACAAAAATATAGCGACTGAAAATTTCTTCTAGCTCTCTTGTAATAGTATCGGAATAAACTAGGCAGGCAAAAGGATTGCATTAAAAGTAACGCATGGACCGTCTGAGATATAACCGAAGACGCTTATAAAGGGAATTTTTTTTCCCTGGCAAATGATTTCTATATATTCATTTATGAAGGGTACAAAATTGGTATCTGCTAACCATTACACAAAACATTCCAAAGTGAACCAATGTAAGTTTTAATCTTCAGCAAATTACACACGGATACAGATGATAATTTGTTCCTTTACAAACAAGCCTCCATGTATAAATAAAATTAAGATTCTAGAACTGATCAGCAAGAGCCCTAATTGTTCTTCCAGGAGAACAAGACTAAATTACCCCCAATGCAGATCACATTGTACATCTTTTGTTTTGACCATTAGGGAGCTTTCAGCAGTGAGGGGAGAATTAGCTTGTAGTAAACAAGTTTCTGCTGCTTGAACCTCCTCTTCATTGGAAGCCACCCATCCTCTAGCTTCCTCTGAGGAAACTTGCACAAGTATGCATTGACTGCAATTATTACGACTTCAATACTGAAAACTGCAAGCATTTCCTGTATAATTCGGCTAGTTGCAACACTTTCCAGCTTCATAATCTTCACAGAGAACAGAGGTTATTTCCATGGAGTGCCTCCAATAACTTTTATTCAATTCAGCTTCATTTCATCTAGAAGTCTCGCATCACTCGGATCTTCACTTGTCAAATCAACAATTTATTGATACCTTTCTTGCTCCAGCTCATATTCAGCCATATCTGCAAGACATCTATTAAAGGTAGATCACTTCTTTGGCTATAAAATATGGTCAGCAAGGAATCCGAAAATCATGCTTTGTTAACTGGCAGTCTGGCACAAAATATGAGAATGCAATTTGGAGGGATTTATGAATTAGGAACCCAATAAAAAATCTTGAATGACTTTCCCATAGTTGGAGGCTTGGAGCCATTACATCTAATATAATAAAAAAACTTCATTGCTTAAATAGCAGCTGAAAGAAAAATAAAATTGTCAAAACAAAAACATTTCTCTGTTGATGTTGGTTTCTTCAGCTCCCCCCCTCCCCAAACAGAAGCAATGCTCTTTTCTGTCTTCTTTGAATAGCAGCACCAACTACAAGTCGAACTGAGACAGAATTATCCTGATGATGGAATTTCATGAAGCTTTCCACTCTTAAAATTTGGAACAAGAACTGTCATCATTTTGGGTGTTGGGGGAGGGAGCATATTTAATTATGTTCTGGTTAAATTTTATGTCATAGTTTTAATTTAATGCAAAATAAAACAAGGAGGGAGGAGTCGGGAATTAAATATGCGATGTACAACCATTTTTAGGAAACAATTATCCATCTTGTTAAGCAGTGGTTGATTCTTCATACAGGTTTTGTGCAATACCAAAAATGCATGTGATTAAAAAGAGAATGATATATAGGATCAGTAACATGCTTTAATGAAAGTATTAATACCTGTAGCAATATAGCATCAAGCCCTTCTTTCCTTAAAAACTGTAGCAGTATCATTAGAAATCATTGACGTATTTGACACAATTGGCAGTGTTTCAGTTCTTCCCGAAGAAGTCTCTTTACAACTTAACTCAACTTTTAAGCTATGAATCCATTTCATCACTTTCATGAAATCAGCATCATTACTTACCCCCATACAAGCAACTTCATGAAAAGCATTGCACATCTTATCAAGTCGTTCTGCTTCAGGGTTAGCAATTAAATCACCATAACTACTTTTGACTAATGTGTGCCTCCGTTTCAAATCTTTCCTCCAACGTGAGAAAACATATTTAGATGGTACCGACTCTGTTTTCCTGATGAGCTTCAGCAAAGAAATGATGTGTCTGCATACAATACCTTTAAACTCAAACAAACGACATGCACATTGCACTTCAAAATCTTCTTCATTGAAATAGACATTGAAAGTAACATATTTGATTGCCTCTTGAACCTTTTTACTTTCAACAACAGAATATGTTGAAACCAAGCCTTCTTTCCTCTCAAAGGAAGCATTGCAATACATGATACATGCTATCTCTTCTTGGAACTCTTTGAATTTCCCATTGGTAAAATTTTTTTGAAATTGGTACTCAATGCCAAAATGGCTTACACAAGGGACTAATGTATTAAAGGAACTAAAATCAGCTAAGCACTCTTTTTCAACTTTATCTTTCATAGCATTGTCAAACTGCTTGACAAACTGCTTCAAACTTGTCTTCGAGTTAACATATCCATCAAAAAATGCATGCATACTTTCACTTCGCTCTATTGTAGACATTCCAGCCCAAAAGGTGTCTTTGACATACACAGGAACCCAACAGTGTCGCTCATTGTATAGGCTATTCAACCATTCATTGTCATGAAGGTTGTAACTATCAATGATTTTTTTCCAACTGTCAGTGAAATCATCTTTACTGAAAGAATCATATACAGCAACCTGCATATCTGTTTTGATCGACTCATACTGAGGATATTCTTTCAACTTTTCAGCTATCCTTTTCATTAAGTGCCATAAACACCATCGATGATGAGATTTTGGGAATACAATCTCAGTTGCAATTTTTATTGCTTTATCTTCATCAGTGATGATGGCATTTGGAGCATGGCCAGACATACATGCCAGCCATGTATGAAACAACCATGTAAAAGTTTCAACATCTTCATTTGACAACAAAGCACAACCTAGTAATACTGATTGTCCATGATGATTCACTCCTACAAAAAGTGCAAGAGGTATGTTATATTTATTTGTCAAATATGTTGTGTCAAATGTTACAACATCTCCAAAATATTCGTATGCAGCCTTACTTCTTGCATCTGCCCAAAAAACATTTCTTAATCGGCACTCATCATCCAAGTCCATCACATAATAGAAACTACTATTTTGCTTTTGCATTCGAACAAAATAGTTTTGAATTGCTTCAGCATCTCCAGTCCCCAATCTTAGGCTACTAGCTTTCTGAATAAACTTCCTACGATCCTTTTCAAAAAATGTTAGGCTTCCATATTCTTCAGCTTCAACAACTAGAGATTGAATATTTCCATCCAAACTGATCCCAGCCGGATTGCTAAGTTCAAGTTTCCTTTTTCTTTGAGGCTTAGATTTTTTATTACCTCTAAAATACCGTGTTTTGCTTGGACACATCTCATGATTATGTTCAAGCACAACACTTGAAACTCTGATCTTTCCATCTAGACATAAACACGCATTAAGTCTTGCTTTACACTGGGTTTTTGTAAGAAGATATGGATTTAGAAGATGCCTTCGATTGCTTGCCGACTTCCCAGAACGAACACAAGCAAGCGTAAAATATTTCTTTCCATCTTCTTCCATTTTTGAAGTTCTTCTATATACATCAAAACCCTTTTGCTGAGCAAAATTAGTGTAATAATTGAAAACCTCTTGTTCAGAAGAGAAAGTCATCCCAACTTTAGGTTCTTCAACTTCCTCATTAAATTGTAAGGATTTTTCTAAACCATGCACAGATGCTTCATTCCCATCCTTCATGCTCTCATTGGAAGACATATTTTCTTTGACGTCAGTTTGCGACCTACCTGAAACACTTTCTCCTTCCATTCCATAAATGATACTGATGCAAAAACAAAAAAAGGTAACAGACTAGATTCAGCCAGCAAGTACAGTAGTAAGTAAAGTTTCAAAAAAAAAGAAGAAGCTAATTTAACATAAAATCATTGGAATTTGGAAGGAAATCAAGTAAGAAAACATCCCGTTCTATTAACATGCAATCCGCAAGCCCACTAGTCATCAACCAGGTAACATTTTTTAACCACAACATAATGAAAACACAAAATTGATAGGAATAATGAAAATAAATTAAGAAAGGCTTAATTAAAATCAGAACACCAAACACGAGTAATCAAACTCAGAAAACGAAGATATTCAAGCAAAATTAGATAGAATAAAAAGAAAAAAAATAATTCAATAAAATAATGGTACCCAGTAGATAAATCCGGAGTATCATGTCTCAGTGATCTAAAAGGGTTTAGTTATGAGTATGACCGAACCGAATTATTCAATCCAAATACGTTCTTGATTCTGGGCATTCTTCTAGATTTCAGACACTGGAGTTTACCTTTATACCCGTCAACCAAAATTACATTTTTCTCTCATTTCTAAAAAGTTGTGCATGTGGGTGTGTTGGGAATTGGATTACCCTAATTTCTTTCACTGATTGTTAAAAGGCTCAGTGGAAACTATAGATCTTATGCATGGAAAGCGTGCAAAATCTGGGCATACCATAGACAACCCCCAAAGGAGAAGCTTTCTGGAAAGAAACCTTTTTTGGACTCTCCCTGCCACAACAATGGCCGCAAAAACTGGTGGATCACTGAAGAGGATGCAATTCGGTGTGCAGAAGAAAATCGTGGGCAAGAAGAAGAAGAAAAAGAGATTGCTGCGTTGCTCCGTTTGAAACTGAGAAGGAAGACGACGACCACTTCGCCCCAATTATTCCCTGATTAGGGTCTTTCTTTCTCTCTGCAATATTTTTTTGATTTTTGAATTTGGGATTTTTGATTTTTTTATTTTTTTGAATGAAACCAAGTGCGAGCTTGACAGAGTCCATGTCAGCTCCTCGGTTTGAACTTTCGGTAAAATACTAAAATCCTTTATAAAATGGGATTGCATCAAAAATAAAATTCAAAATTATTTTTCTATTTGGTGAAATTGAATTTTGACTTTCTAATGGGTGCCCTATCATTTCAATTTGCATTATAATGAGCTTGTTTGTCCTGCTATTAAAGTTTGTTTGCTTTTTTTTGAAATTTCTTATCTAAATGATCATTGTGAGTGAGGATGGAGAATGTCTTCCAAATAGAATATGAATGTGCAAGCATATTATCCATAACTTGAGCACTGAAATTTCAGGAAATTAAGTATGAAACCATAACCAACAGTTCGTGCATAAGAAACCATAATAAGAATTCCAATCATATATTAAATGATTGAGGCATATTGCTTGTCTAGTTATTAGAATCTAGATGGTTTTCTCTCTTACATTTTGCTCATGGGCAAAATGTGAGGGAATAGTTTGCCCCACCAGAGCAAGTAAAAGTGCTACTTTTATCATCATAGGCATAGCTATAAGCTTGAGGGCACTGATCTTTAAAGATCTTTGAATAATTGGTTGGTGGGCATGTGTCAGGTGTAGCAAAGGAACCAGTGCAACAATACTGTGGTTGGTTTAAGGCCAAACATGCACTCTTGCAGGCAATGACACTTCCATCTGACCCTTTGACTGCAAAATCTGGAGGACAAACCTTGTTCACATCAGCAGGGCAGCTAGTGGTGCTGCAGCCCCCTGAGCCTCCTTGTGGGGTCACTGAGACTGGTAGATTGAAGCCATCAACAAGGCTAACATCATAGAAATCTTGCCCTCCACTGGCAGCCAGGGTGAATTCCACTAGAGAAACTGGTGGGGTTGCACCAGCACCGTTACATGCTATCTGACCAGATCCACAATCACCATTAGCACAGGCAAATTTCCCAAAGGTGTCTGAGGAACACTGAGATCGTGCCCAGAATCGACCAGACCACGGAGCAGGGACATCAAGAGTGAAGGAAGCTTTCGAGGCTAGCTCAAAACCAGTTGAAGTTAACTGTGAGCTGCCAGCCCCAGAGAGAGTGCCTGGCCAGATGGTGAATGGACAATTGTTTGTGAATGTGAATGTTGCTGAGTAAGCCCCTGCACCCATCAAATGTTTTAGGCATTCAGTATCTACATTTCTCTTAGATGGAGAAGTCAAAAACGTTGGTAAAAATATATGTAAAAGCATTGAAAGGCAATCTCATATTTCTTTTTCAAATGACTTCGAAATAAGAAGAATGCTTATTCAAAATGAAAAAATGGCATTTTTCCTTTCATTCTCTTCAATCCAAACAAGTGGTAAGAGGGAGACAACCAGTGGCAGAGCTTCACCAAATATTTTGAGAGGGCCGTAATAAATAATTAATATATAAATTTATTTATAATAATACTTATTTTATAATAAATTTTCTTGTTAAAGTAAAGTATGATATATCAAATTAAAATTAAAGTTATAAAAACATTTTTTTCTCATAAACAAAAATGAAATTAATAAAAGAAAGGAGACGTAGAAAATTTCAAATGAAATTATTTCTAGCTTAGATAATGAAAAGTAAATTACTATTCATTTGCATTTTATCTGGCAAATTATGATCATAATATTTCATTCACTACATTGCAACTAAGAGTAAAACATCTTACTTTATTTTTACCCCTTCTTTCATCTTTCATTTTTTTATCAGACCTTAAAAGAAATGATACACATATATACTCACAAAATATGAAATAAAATTAAAAGAAATAAAAGTATACAAATTTTATATCATTTTGGGGGATTTAATATTTTTTTCTCTTATATTTCAAAGAAATTTCAAAATATTTGGAGGAGCCAGTCATAAGGAAGATCTGCCATTGGAGACAACAAGTAACAAACAGAGCAGAGGGTTAGAACTTGCCTGTGAGGAAAAGGGAGGAAAAGGTGAGAACAAGAAGTGCACCAACTTCCATTTGTGAATGCTTTTGATCTTGCTGCTTTGGTTGATTTTGTATTTATGGTTAGAACTTTCTCTTAATATATATAAAGAAGAGGGAACGTGCACATAATCTGCTTAGACTTGAGAGGACCCATTTCATTAACCATTCCACATTTTCCTTCAATTTTAAATTTTTAATGTTTATTTTCCTTTCAAGAAATTAGATGTGGATTAATTCTCAAGAAACAAGTAGCTTCATTGAGGTAGATTTCTAATAGATCCCTCAATCTATTGTTTTAAATTTTTTGAATCTTCTGATTTTTCTTTTAAAAAATCTGAAACATTTTGCAAGGTCATCCATATTTTATCTGGAAAAGAAGTTTGTTATGAAAAAAAAAAAAATAGAGTGGGGGTGAAATAATTCTATGCGCATGCCAGACCACATTAAAATATGATTCTGCAGTCATGAGTAAATCAATAAATTTAATATCACCTGGGCACAATACTAGATTTTATTAACACGATTATGTATCATAAAGAACCGTTTATTTTAGGAGATATATGGAGAAAACAGCATGTCTAAAGCTTGACATGGTTTTCAATTGCATTAATGTTATTTATACACTATTTTTATTATATCTTTTTTATATTATTTCTTTTTTAGAGAATAAAATAAGAGAAAATATACATTTCAATACATTATTTCTATCTTTTTTTTTCTTTTCAAACAAAAAAGTATAAGGAAAATAGTATAAAAAAATAGTGTGTAATAAACATTTTCCATTCAATTGAGAGGAGCAATCATGTCAATTTAGTCTATAAGCAACGGGAGTTAACACAATGATTGAAAAGGTTTGCTCTCTAACTTAATTACTTTAGTTCAAATATTAGGCCAGTTATTAAGAGAATTGATTCTTTTAAATGCACTTAGATGATGGGGGAAGTGTGCTTTTAAGATTGTATAAAAAGAAATTTAATGCAAAAGCCAACCGTGACTCTTATTGTTAAAAAAAAATCAATTTAGTTATTCATTATATTCCAATCCTTTTGATTAGCGTATTTTGAATCTAGGAGTGTGGACAAAATTGTAATTATGGAATCCTTACTTGAAAAATGACTTTAATCATTGTACTTTTAATCCGAATAAATAAAAATTTCTTCGCACTCTTTTCAAACAATTAAGAGTGGACAACTAATAAATAATTTAAGTAATCTACAAGAGATCTTAGATTCAAACGTCTCTGTTAGTACCAAAAAAATTAATTATATACAAAATAAAAAAAAATTAGATATCATATATGAACAGGATACTTGGAACTAAAGTATAAGAAATCAACTAAATTTAAAATACTTTGTTTTTTTTCATGAATTTAAAATACTTCATTAATATTAGAGATGTGAAGATGGACAGCGGGATGGGCCAACCCTTTAATCTGCGAATTAGAAAAATATTAACTTTACCCAATTACTGTGAATAATTGTAAACTAAACGAATTGGCCTGTTTAAATGAAAAATACAAAATTATTAAAAAATATAACAAGAAATTAAATAAGTTCTCAAATATTCAAACAAATCAAAATAATTTAAAAATTGTTGATGCATCAATTTTGTCCAAAACTCGCGATTATTTAACCCGCCTTTGTTTAGAGTGTTAAAACATTAACTCATTCCATCCAAAATATACAGCGAGATGAATTAACTTAAAAGACAAGTTTGAGATGACAGATTTAAAACTTTCTAAAAGGCATGCTAATACTTTATAAAATAATAATGACTTTTGCAAAATATGCTAATAGTTTATGCATATTTTACAACCGATAGTACTATTTTTTTTTATTAAAAGTTACTTCCATTCATCAAATATTTATATTTTTAATTTGGATAAGGAATTTTTATAATTAATATCATTTAATTATGTAAATAAACACACTGACATGACATAAAAATTAAACCCTTTAATTTATGAGAGCTGATATTTTACCATTTTCCTTAATTTATTCCACTACATTCAAATAGAGATTAGAGATTTTTTTTTTGTTTTTTTTTCAAATATTCATATTTTACCTTTTATAATTTTAAAGAATAAAGTGAATAATACTTATAGTAAATCTCAACTGATATACTGCAAACAAGTAATCTGACATAAACATGCAACCATTTCCATCATTACTTTTTGTGTTTGTTTTAGTTGTAAAATAAGAGAGCCATTATAACTTTGTAACGTTCTCTATTTTCTATTTAGAACAAACTCATTGGTTTGGTTCTGGACTTGTGACACATTCTACCCATATTAACCACTTGTCACTAATCAGAACATCCTCAACCGTGCCCATACACACTTGTCACCAAGTGGTGCAGAGAACCAGCCACGCATCACAATACCCTCTGGCCTATAAATCCACCCCTTTTCAGCCGCTTCTTCAAAACTTCACTAAGCTGATACCAAAGCAGAGAGAGAGGGTTGAATTAATTGCAGGCTTGCAGCTACAAGCATGGCGAAGAGCAAAGATGATATCACGTATGGAACTTCACAAGCAAGGCTATCAGAGGATGAAGCAGTGAGGGTAGCCTAGCAAGGCTATCAGAGGATGAAGCAGTGAGGGTAGCCTACAAGCATGGCACGCCACTTGAAGGAGGAAAGATTGCAGACTCTGAGCCCGTTGACATGTTTTCAAGTGCCCACAATATTTCCCAGAACTGCCAAACCACAGATTCTGGCACTGATCAGTCTCAGACTCAGTTGCAGGGTGACCCTGCAGACACCAAAGAAGGAGGTTCTACAGACTTCACCACTGGGGCACCTCGCTTGCCCAAAATGGGGCCTCCAACAATGGCTCAGAAATATTGAAGACAAGTAGACATCCCTAAAAAAATGGGTACTTTATTTTTTTGTCTTTTTTGTTGTTGCTTTTGCCCTTCGTTTCTTCTGTACTCAGATTTCCCTGATGTGGCGTGGTAGATCATGTATGGGGCTGACTGCTTTAGTTTTTCTTCACTCCCTCTTTTAATAAAGTAGTCAATTTGTTTAGATATGTTTCCAAGATTTTTGGATTACTGATGATTGGGCTCCTATGATATGTATGAGTACGAGGATTCTATTCTAGAGTCTTGGCAATCGATGTCAAGCCTCCTGTATTCTAGGATTCAAATTGATTTCTTTGCAGTTTCAGGTGACGTGTTCAACTTTCATAAACTCACTCCAAAACGTATAATAACTAATGCAGATTTTCATTGCACCGCGGTTACATTTTAATCATTTTTTATTATTTAATTAGTGTAATTTTTAATTTTTTATATATAAAATTGTGTAAATAATTGTTAACGTAATTTGAGAGTACAATAGCATGATATGCGGAGCAGAATTCGAACCTTGGGTGTGTAATTTTTGATTTGAGTAACTTTACATCTATAAAAATTAGATATACAGAAACTCACACAAGATTTATCTCTTGATTTAAAAATTTAGACATCCTTAACTTTTTTTGAACATCCTTTTTGCCCTGCTACTTACTAGGCCAATTCCTTTATTAAAAAAAAATAAAAGTCACGAAGTAAATTCAGTAAGAATTACTTGTTATTGAATTACTTTATAATAATAAGGAGAACGGAAAATTTCCTAGCTGGACATGTGTTAATTAAAGTTTTACATTACTATGTTAAAATGTGTATTTAAAATTATGGTATGATATGAGATGACACGACATGGTCTGTTTTCTGGTCTGGTGATATAGTATACATACTCCGACAAACTGCAGTGATGCAATTAAAAGAAATCATGCCTTTCGCTTGCTTTAACAGAAAACATCCTTGACCCCAATAAAATTTTTTTTGTGACATCCATTCCAAATTCTTTTTGATAGAAGAAGCAAAAGTGTAGCCAACAGATAAACATTCACTGAAAGACGCAAACTATAATGTTTATACAATTGTCAAACAGAAGATGGTTGCTGCATAATGTTCATATAATTGTCAAACAGAAGATAGTTGCTTCAGGTGAGATAGATACAGAATTTGTTGCATTCATTCATTTCACAATCCAGTATATAGAAAGTCAGGACTTCAAGCCAACACAGTCAGAATATTCAGATATATTATGTCGTCAGCATATTCTCACACACTGCTTCACAGCTTACTGTCGTATATGATGCATCAACCCTCGTCCCCTAACAACTAATACATTGTATTTCAGTGGATAACAGGCTTCAAGGGATGAGCTCTAAGTTTTGACAGGTCCAGACTCGAATCCAGATCTTCATCTAGTTCACCAACAACACTTCTGCAATGACCAAAGGGAAACCATACAAGTTTTAGGGTACATAAATAGACGAGATGGGCTGGGGGGTGCGACAATAAGCAATTATATAATACAAAAAATTGAAAAGCTACGGCGTAAAGGACATACATGTTGTCACCCCTAATGATGTACAAACCTAGAACAAGTTGCTGGACACCTTCCTGTCATTAGAAACAAGAATGAGGCCGACATCAGGAAGACAGAAAACATGAGCAAGGCCAAAGAACATGACTTTCAAGAAAGAATCTGCAGTTATGACAAGAGCTTAAATTGAACACAGATTCAAAGAGAAATTAACAATCTCATAAACTTGTCATAAACATGAGATGCCAGTATGAGTAATAAAAAAATACAACACTTCCATACTCTAGACAGTAGAACTTATGCATCCATAAGCCAATAACATTATTGGTAGGAAATCCATAATACAGTAGAAAGTAACAGCTTCAGGTAAAAGTTTATGGTCTTAAAGTTGCTTCTCTGTAACTACAAAGGAAAGGCAAAAAATTTGTACATCCCAAAAACACATGGCTTCAAAAGCAGTCTGATGAAGTCTTTGAACACATTTCTTTTAATCACATAACAATGAACTATGGCCCAGAGATGTAAAAAACAGAGAAGCACATGACTTAAACTCAAATGGGATCCTCATGGTCATTAAAATAAGCCACCGATTGTTAGCAGCTTAGACATTTCTTTAAAACCTTGACCTTAATAAATGCAACTAATAATCCTGACAGTGTAAACCTGATGATTCATTTAAGTCAACCATAAACAAATTATCAGCTAATAAGCTTTCAAGGTTCATTTCAAGACACAAACGTCAACAATAAAAGCAAAGCAGCAAAGCAGCAAAGCAAGCTTATCTAATGCCTCGTCTCATCATAAAATATGCCTAACTAGTGATTTTCTAATTAAAAAGAACTATAGTTGCAGAAAATCATTAAGAGACTTTGTATATGGGTACAGTGTAATTTTTTTTTCAATATCAGACAGATCTAAACCAGATCAAGTTTGAGAAACTTGATTGTTTGATTCATTTCACTTTCATTGTGAAACTTGATTGATAACTCCTGGTACAATAATCTCCAGTTCAAAGCTAGATATAAATATTATGTTCATTGAAATCGTGGCTAATTAATCTTTAAATGAACTTTTTCACAGAATTTCATCCATACCTTGGTAGAGTAAACTCGTTCATGGGACTCATCAAGAATTATATTTGTTGCCTGGTCAAAACCTTTCAGGACTCCCTGAAAGGAAAAACATTGTAATTAGAAGTTAGAGCAACGATAGGTACTTACACATTAAAAACTGTCAAGAGCTAATTTTGTGCATAATAGTAGAGCTTACCACTATATTTCGTCCATCATTTGTAATGACTGAAATTGTCTCTGCCAAGTGCCAACACTTAAAAGATTCAATAAAAGGTATCAACTAATAGCATGGCTTAAAGCATATTCCATGGAAATGCAATCTGATGGAGTATCAATTTCATTAACTTACATGGTTGTTAGCAATAAGCATAGCAAATAATATAACTACATATAGAATACTTAGCATCAAATAAACATAAATATGTTACAGATGGCTTACGATCTACAAGAGACTCAAGTCCTGGCCCAGTTGACATCTTGCAGAGGTAAGTTATTCGCTTAATTTGTTGTCACACTTATCCTCACACCTGTAAAAGGTTCAATGTCAAAAACATCAAGTAAAACAATGCAAATGTACATTGAACCATCTAAAATTGGGTAGAGCAGAAATATGATGTCACTAATCAATCAAGGATTAACATTAGTGGCAGGTTTTACAATTATATGGCAGTACTCAGTTTTGAATGCATTAGAATCATTGATAAGAGCGTTACACAGACAATATGAACGCTCATAATTAGACAAAGAAAAATGTTCTTAAAATGTTCTTAAATGATCCCTGACAAGATCTCATCCAACATGTCTTATTCGAGTACATGAATGCCAAAGTCCTGTCATTACAGTAAATGCTACTGCCATTCAACAAAGAGAAAAATAAAACATAATAATCCTGAAATCACATGAACAAAATCAGGGGAGAGGGCAATGCTGGATAAGATTAAAAAAGAGAAATCTGATTATCTGAGTGCGAATAGTTGCTAAAGTAAGATTGTTAGAAACCTAAAATGACATTACAACAAACGATATTCATATGCACAAAGAGAAACACGAAACATATTAATCATAAAAGCACGGGACCAGAATCAGTTCAAACAATCACCAGTGCTGGATTGGATAACATAAACAATATGAGTATATGCAATGCAGGTTATCCACGTGAGATAATGAATTGATTTTTAACATTTTCAACCAAACCTTCAGGTGGTTATGGCAGTAAGAAAGAGTAACTACTGTAATTTGGTAAACATGGAACAATGGGTTAACCTAACATGCTAATTTATTGGAGGCACCGAAAGCATCATAGCGTTTAAACGTTAGAATCATACCTTATACCAACCAATTAACAAAAACTCACATTTCATGAAACAGATTTTCAGAGAAAGAGACACAGGAATTAATAGAGACCAAAATAGAGAGAGTATCACGGTGAGGATATTCCAGGGGCCGGAACCACGCCGCTAGGAAGCGGCGGCGGAGATAGCGGTTGAAGAGGTGAATCAGTTGTAGGATAAGAGAAAAATAATGAAAATCACCTGAGGAAGACGCCGGTAAGTTCGTCGGGAACCGGAAGCACCGTCACCGGCAAGAGAGAGCAAAGAGAAGAGAAGAAACTGCGGGATTTGGGTTTTGGGGATTTTACAGGAAAAAAAATAATTGTGATATTTTAGTTATTTTTTAATATGTGTTTTTACATTGAACAAACCGGGCCCAACATAGCTAAGCCCATTACTAAAATATATCAGAGCCTGAAAAAGGGTCCAAATGTCGGCCCACTCAGTTGCAGGGTTTGCTCCCCTCTCCCCAGTTAGTTAAAAAAAATTAGTTTAACAAATAAAATTAATTTTTAATTTTTGAAAGATATGTCATTTATTAATTTTACTTCTTAACGATTAATTTTATCGATTCAATCTTTTAAGTTTTAAATCACTCATAAATTTAATTTTTTTTTATTTTTTTAAATTTTATTAATTTAATTTCTCAAAGAGATTAAATTGTTGTGAATTTAAAGTTTAAAAGATTAAATTAAAAAATTAATTTTTAAAAAATAAAATAGATAAATGATATATCTTTCAAGAATTAAAATATGTTTTACAAAAAGAAAAAAAATTTAGGTGTGAGTAGTGTATGTCTTGAGTCTCACAATGAGAGCAGTGTTGCATAAGGGAAACATCAGGATTCGTGGAGTTATCTTGTTTCTCTCCTCACCAATATGTAGTAAAACGTATTTACGTACATTTTTCCTTTCTTCAAGCGGTAAAAAACATTAGAAGCTTCGCAAAAAAGTTTAGAACGAGCATGGTTTTTATATCTTTACTGGATTAGTTCTATTAGCACTTTTGTCCCCTTCTAGTTTCATTACTAGTATATTTGTTAGTTTTTTATATCTTTTTTGGTTATACCAACTAAGATATATTTATTCTTTGTGGTTAGTTCTATTAACACTTTTGCTTTCTTAAGATTTTATTACTAATATATTTATTAGCTTCTTATATATTTATTGGCTACCCCAACTTAAAGAAATGCTTTTTTATGTCATAATTTGCTCACGAGCAACTCTACTAATCAATACATGTCCAATTTGGAGAGTTAATATTTCTCTTAACTAAACTCACTTGCTACCACAACTTCCAACTTCTCAAATCTTTTCTACATATGTCCATTTGCCTTCAATAATTTATAGCCAATTTTTTTATATTTTTAGGAGGATAAATGAGTTTTGAATAGATATATTATGACTTCTATTAATTAAAGTCAATGAATTTGTAGTTCAAGTTAACAAAATGAAACCACATGGAAACAAATTGTTGATGCAACTAATTACATGGGAGTAAAGTGATAAAGTCAAAATTCCATGGTGGCAAAGTGCTATTGCCCGAACTCACAAAGGACAAATTGAATTTATTGTAAAAAATAATAAATGTAATTTTGATTTATTATTTGCATAAAGTTATATTATATACTATCATTCAATTATGTACTATCACGTCATTAAATGAGCTTGACTTCTCAAGTAGTTGATACTAAAATCAAACTTTTTTGATGATGTGATAACATATAAATGTATAATAGTATAAAAAATTTTATACTAATAGTAGGTCAAAATTAAATTCAAAAATAATATACAAAAATTTAGAAAATTCTATAGAATTTTGTTAGATTATAATTATAATTTATAGCTAATAAATACTAAAATTCTTTATTAATTTTGTATTATACTTAATCCTTTCATTTTATTTTTTAATAGTTGTGTGAAAAATTTATAAATGCATAAAATAGACAATAAATATTGTGCAAGCAAAGTTTTAATGATACATTATAGTGAATGTTTTTACAAAATAAGGACATATTAAAAGGTGCCATGGCTCAAGCCTTGGAAATTTCTCTTTAATATATGTGTAGTTTTATGTTTGGTCCCTAAAAAATAAATTTTTTTGCATATAACCCCTAAGATAAACTTTTGGTTTTCTCTCAGCTTGTTAGAATAACAATTATAGGCCTTAAAAAAATACAATTAGTCTAATGACTAGCGATTATATTAAAATAATACAAAAGCTCCGTTGTGGTGTTTTGTTGGTGCAGAGTAATAAAAGTTCATAAATAAGTTCTTAAATGTTATATTCATCAACTAAAGGTAGATTATCATTTAGCTCACGAATATCAAATTTTAAATAAAACTTACAAATAAGTTGAAAGAAAACTAGTAGTTAATAATTTTGTATAATTAGAAATTACTTATATGTTAATTTTGTTTAAATTTTGTAATATATACACACAAAGAGAGCGGGAAAATATATTAATTTTGTTTAAGTTTTGTAATATATACACACAAAGAGAGCGGGAAAATATATTTGATGCAAAGAATGGAATTCATAAAAAAAGAATAGGAATAAGATTGAAAATTAGTAAATTGGAATGAGACTCCTATTATGATTCTACAATTTGATATGCTGCAATACAATATGAAATAAAAAGCAATTCCATAATTTGATATAGGGATACAATATAGAATGAAATATAAATTGATATAAATGATATAATTACCCTTAATAAGGAAAATGAAAAAGATTAATAGCATATTTCTAATAATATTATGTTATTCATATTTTTCTTATATTACATTATGCATTTGTCTAGGCACGTCTATGCATTGATATATAAAGACTTTTCTTTCTCTGCACCTTTTCTCCTCATCTTTTGTTATTTTTTTATCTACCATGTCCATATGTAATTATTGTCTCTTTTAGTACCGTTCATACAGCCTTGTACAAAAAAGATAAAAAAAAATGTCACTTCTATAATGTTAAAGAATGGCCACAACATATGGTTTTATAAGCGTCAGTTTCAGGCACAATTAGCATGTTTTCCGTTCAAATTCATGCAATCCATATTACTTGACCAAATGCAGATAGTAATGAAACTAGGGGGTCCAAGGCAGTAAAACAATATATCCATATCAAAAACTGGGACACAGCTTTGCCCAACCGATATATACAAATAGGCAACAAACATAAGCGCCATAAGACAGGCTAAAATTCCAAAAGAAACATGAAGTTAAAAATCCCAAAATGTTCCAGTAGTGCAATATACCAGCTACAGAAAACAGCGTCGCATTTAACAGAAGGGCTTCCACGCTTTCACCCATGACCATGCTTCTGACAGAAAACCAAAACCTGTTTCTCAGCGGGCAGATGCAACGGACATATTTTCCTGCATAAGATAGAAAGACGGGGGAGGAAGGGAGGATGACCAACAATTAGATTGATATTGTGATTCAGTAAAGGATGATCTTAGACTTGCAGGTGACCTCTAGCCTGAGTTGCAAATTAGAATATACCATCCCAAAATTTGGGTTCTAAACAATAATGACAACTACCAAGCCTTATCCCACTGTATGAGATCAGCAGAATTTGAAATCTGAACAAGCAACTAATGTCATTAATACTTATTCAATCAAATGACAGATATAAACAACCACAAAAAAATTCAGATGAACAAGTTAGGAAATTCTTCAATCTTTGACAATCCTTAATAAATTAGTGGTGTTGCATAAGACACAAATTTTATAAAAAAATCAATGTAATCCTAAGCATTTTCACCACAAAAACATTCATAACACACGAAGGGGGAAAACTGCATAAGATATTGAGTTTAAAAGAGGAACAAAATGCTCAAAAAAATTAGTAGCTAACATCCAAACAAAATGACTGCAAATAATAGTTGCTGTTCAACGGCTGCAAATCATTACAAATACAGAAATTGTTAGATAAAGTACCAGAAAATGACAACACAACAAAAACAATTTCTTCAAATCTTGCAATAAGATCTACCAGTGTTTCAAAGATAAAAGGTATCAGGAACCCAAAATGCCTGGGGACAGGCAAGGCTGTAATCCCAGTGAATTAATTCACCAAGTGAGGCACTGGCCGATGAAAAATAAGCAATAATATTGATAAAAGATGGGAACAAGAAATAAGAACGGATAAATAAACATACCGAAATCGATAAAACTCATTAGAAAATTTTTATGTCTTTCAAATAAAATTTGACGGCACTGCCATTGTTTAAACAGTGAAGACACAAACCCCAGCCCAAGACCTAAGGGCAAAAAACCCGATGTCATTTTCAATTTTGGTATTTAACTTAAAAATTCAATACATGACACAGCCCCTTCCATTCACTAAGTGAAAAAAAAAAAAAAAGTAAGGAAAGGGAGTCAACTGAGCAAGGCTGTCGGGTGGAACTTAATTTAAGAATTGTGCTTCAGGTAGAAACTGGGCAATTGCATTTTTAAATAGAATTTATAAGTTGTGGCAATTAGGTGTAGGAGGCTATTTGCCCAATGCTGGAAGGTTCAGAACAGCTAATTTGAAAACACAGGGTCTTTTGTCCAAGGAACAAAGTTGAAGTGAGTGATTTGCAATTTGGCCTTTTTTAATTTGTGGCTCAAGGTTATTTTACAACACAATAATAGGTCTTTCTTAAATTCGATCTGTAAAAAGAGAACAGTTTAGGGCCTCTTGGTTTTTAAGGCAAGGCTCCTTCAAACAGGCGCATGCCTCTGGCACCTTATAATGCCTTTTTGGTTCAGGCGAGGCACTTGCCTTTAGTGCCTTTATGAAATTCTCACGGAATTCAAGCAAAAAAGGCTAAATCAAGCAACGTCAACAGCAAAAGGCTCAACGCAACTTCCTAACGAAGAGAGACAGGAAATGATGTTGAAGAAGGATATAAACAACTATGCAGCTGAAACTGATGATGATTCCATGGATGCATATCTCGGAATGATTTCGAGAGAATATAGGGTTGCCTAACCTAGGGCTGGTTACCTCTTTTTGTTACGAATTTCAATTTTTAGGCCTGCCATATCTATTTTGGTAGTGACTTTTAATCTTTAGAGCCTTTTATACTTATTATCATCATGCTTTATCACTTAAACATTTTTCTGTTTTATTTTACTATGAATGTTTTGCATGATGCTTGAGTAGTTAATTTATATGGAAAATCAATGCAAAATGGGTAAATATTTTATGATTTTCTTCTTTTTTTTCTAATGAAAACACCTTTTTTTCAATTAGGTATGGGCTTTTTGACACCTTTCATCTCAAGGTGTTAAAAATGCACTAGTGCCTTAAGGGCACTGTTCAACTTTGACTACCTTGTTAAGTTAGAGAATAATCAAGAGACAAATCCCAATTTTTTCTTCAATTGTCAAATTCAACCATCTTTAAACTAAAAACTAAAGACATCTCAGGTGTTTATACGGCAGCTTGCCTCAGTACCTTTTGACAACAGTAGCTCAGCATGCTTTTGACAACACCAAATTTTACATTAAGACCAAGGTTTGATTGACATATTGATAAAATACTAAAATGACAATACTAACTTAGTAAAACTGGTAGCTTAAAGTTTATGGATAACAATTCAAAGATACAGGAAGCAATACATGCAAATCAGAACCATCATGAAAGAAAAAGGCATCAGCAGCGCATATAAAAGAGCAAAGTGAACAGATTTGAACGAGAGGGCAAACGCTCATCCATCAATGACGAACTATGAATGAACAATATTTGAACATATAACCACTAATGTGCATTATGTTGTGAGAGCATTAGTACCATGGTATGCTCGGCAAACGTCATTGGAATATGCCAAGACTACCAAATGACTAACATATTAATTCACCAAGTGGGCACTGGCTGAGAAAAAATAAGCAATAATATTGACAAAAAAATGGAGAAAAGAAATAAGAACACACAAATAAACAAACATGAATCAATAAAATCCATTAGAAGGATATGTCTTTCAATTAAATTAACAAGCACCACAATTGTATCTGAACAGAAAAAAAAAGCCCAGCCGAAAGAAAACCAAATTTGTGCTGTTAAAGCCAATAAAGCTGAAAACTGTGAAAACACAAATCCCAGCCCAAGAACTAAGGCCCAAAACAGTTTAGAAATAAGAAAATAAGAACAATAAGCAACCAGCATAAAGTGATTTACAAGAACCCATGAAACTATCCTAGTATACTTATTACTGCCTCTACAGTCCATGCTGTGATTGGGTTAGAGGCCAACAAATTTGCTGATGAAGCATGACCAATGCTTCCAATCCTAGCAGCCTTAATTAATTGTATCTCGAGGTCTTTTTTCAGGCTAAACTGCAGAAAACCAATTCAACTTTAATCCGCTCATAACAAACTTGAGGTGGTTTCAACTTTGGTATTTAACCCTGTTAAACTTCCAATGCCTTGCACATTGCCCCTTTCATTCATTAAGAAGTGAAGGAGAGTAAGGAAACAATATAAACTGAGCGGGGTGTTTGGTGGAACTTGATTAACAATTGTAAGCCTAGTTGAAAGTTGAAACAAGTCAGATTTTCAAATACGGTTTATAAACTGAGGAAATGAAAGTGAAGGAGAGTAAGGAAACCATATAAACTGAGCCGGGTGTTTGGATGGAGGAGGCTATCTTCCCAACGCTGAAAGGCTGAGCGAGCTAATTTGAAGTGGGTGATTTGCATTTTGGTCTTTCTTAAATTGTGGCTCAAGGTTATTTTACACTACTATAATCTAAATTTTATTTTCAAAGCACACAAAGGGTTAAAATTGAAGGAAGACTACAAAAAGAGCACCCATAGGCAGCAACTATCAGATGTCACATTGCCTCACTGAGTGCAAGGCACAAGCTGGTCAAATGCATAAGTCAATAAAATTAGGAAATAAAGGACAAGGAACATATTGAAAAATTGTAACTGTCTTTTAACCACTCTTAAGTCACTAAGAATATTAATAACGTAGATTGGCTACCCAAGAATACTATTCATGCAAAAAGAATTGAAGGATATGTGTGATACAATTTCAGAAAGAATAAGTTCAAATCCAAAACCAATGAGGCAGCCCTAAAGTTCATGTAAAAAAAAAGGAAAATAAAATCTAGAGCACAGCATTAAAATTATAAGTTTCATAATTTTCAGCCCTTGTCAGGTCCGCAGAAGACAAACTCTTGTTTTGTTTTTATAACAAAGTTTTAAGCCAGAGACAGAGAGTAAGCAGGTGACAAATCCCAATTTTTTCTTCAATTGTCAATTTTTTTTTCTGCCAGCTAAAATACTATTTCAAGAAAAGAATAAGGAATTTCACTGAGGCAAGCACCTAACTTAAGATGCCCCAACAATTGCATCAACGCGAGGAATTTCTGCAGCAGCTTGCTTCAGTACCTTTTGACTACACTAGCTAAGAATGCTTTTGACAACACCAAATTTAACATTAAGACCAAGGTTTGATTTGGCATATAGGTAAAATACTAAAATCTAACTTCCTAATATTGAAGAAATATAGGCTGACTCAGATGAGACAGGAAATGATGTTGCAGAAGGGTCAAAGTAACTTCCTAATATTGAAGAGAATGAGGCTACAGGACGTGATGTTGAAGAAGGACGCAAAACTAACGAAGGAGAAGATGAAAGTGGTGCATCTATGGAACTGGATCTGATGATGATTTTATGGCAATGCACTCATGGACAGATTTCTATGTCTTTTATGTACTTAGGGTTGCCTAACCTACGGCTGGTTACCTCTTTTTTGTTATGAGTTTTAATTTAATATAGAGGGCAGCCACATCTATTCTGGTACTGAACGTTAATATTTAGACTTTAGAGCCTGCTATACGTATTATCACTCTATCATTTGAACACCAAAGCTACGTGTAGCAATACGTACAAATGAGAACAGATATAGCCATCAGCAGCAGACATAAAAGAAGAAAGTGAATAGGCAGAGACAAGGTCAAATGCTTATCCATCAATGATAATCATTAATGTGCTTTAAGTTGTGAGAGCATTATTGCCCATGTTATGTTAGGGTAGGCTTCATCCTACACAAAATGATCTCGGGTTTCTCGTTGTCGTCCCCCTTCTTCCGCACGTCGGCCTGGAAAGTACAAGTAGTGCTGTTGGCAGGATCAGCAGCATCTTCTGCTTCGAAGGTAATGTAAAATAATAACCCATTCACAACTGCACGAGTGAACTTGACAAGATCCGCAAACTTAAAGTTTGTACTCTGAATAAAAGTCAACAATAATTAGGGGCATGAAACGACAAGGTGAGACACTTTCTGCCTTTGATGCTTGCTTGTGATTCAACTAAGCATGACAGCAACACCACGGCACCCAAAACGCGCTGCCACTCGCCTCCACAGTGCACAAAAGCACCCTTTGACCCGCTGCAGCAGACAGCACGCCTTTTTGTTGGCAGCACCAGAGAAAAGCGAACATAGAAAGGGAGAGAGGAATGTGCTCTTGTTTACAGTGCCTACTTGCCGCAACGGAACCGTTATCTTTTATTTCTTTTTTATTTATTTAATTTCTTATTTACCGTTCCCATCCTTTCCTTTTGTTTTGGTTTTACTTTTAGTTTAATGCATTGCTTAAGTTTCGTAACCGCATCATCTTTCCTTTTTTTTTTCTTTATTTGCTTTTATTTCTTTTGATCACTAATCATATTATTTTTTTTGGGATAATATATCCCTCGTATCAGATAACTTTCCCATTTCTTTTAATTTGTTTTATTATTTACTTGACAACGCATTATTTGCTTTCTGGTTTTTTTTTTGTTTTATCACAGATTTTGTTTTCTTATTGAATTCTAGTTTATCTTTTTGTATCTAATTCATTCTTTTAGCTCATTTGACTTCTGATTAGAGCTATTCGTTTGGATTAAGTAGTTAATCAAGATTAAAATAAATTATTGTCTGGTTAGCGACAATGTGGAGTCATGCATTTTCTTGGCTCTTTTGGGATAGTTAGATGACCTTATGTCATATTCAATCTGGCTTTGGATATATTATCATATTTGCTTGTTTAACCAAGTCAAATAAATTTAAAATCAAATAAATAATTTTTTTGATATTTTGAAACAATTTTAATTAAAATCTTTTAACTAACAATTATTTTTCTTGATGAATTACGAGACTTTAATTTCTTAATTAGAGATACGTAAGCATTTTAGACAAGTTAACCTTATCAATATTTTCATTTAGTTTACTGTTTAGTATTTTGTAACTATTTTAATTTAATTTATTACTTGATATTTTGCAAGTATTTTTAATTTAATTCATTGTTTATTATATTTTAAATATTTTAATTTAGTTCATTGTTTGTCATTTTGTAAATATTTTTGATTTAGCCTTTTAATCTTTCACATGATTTTGTGGGGTAAATTGAATATGTTTTGGTTATTAATGATTTATACAATAAATTTTTGGATAACTATTTTAGGATAGATGTATCAATGTTGTAGTGGAATTAAGTTTTTATCTTTTTATGTGAATAAATTAACTCCTGAACCTAACTATGTTTTGCAAACTGATTTTCATTTTTATAAATTAACTCCTGAACCTAACTGATTTTAAATTAGGAAAATTTTAATGAAAAAATTATTATATAGTTTTTTTAATCAAAGTGTGTCTATAACTCTGCGTAAAGTTGGATATTTGCTATGTAACTATTTTATCTAGTGATTTTTTTCTGTGATTTTATATCTCAATGTTCATCTATTTTATATATTATATTTGTATATAAATTGATTTTCATAATGCAGACACAAAAATTACAAGATGTTATGCGCTAATAAATGGAGTAATTTTTTTTTTGAAAAAAAAAAGAATGATTTGTCACTTTTTAAACAAACACAACGATGAAAAGTGAGAACACATGATAAATTGTAATTTCTCATTTTGGGCCATCATAATGTCTCCCCAGATACTAATTTTACTTATAAGGCAAGAACTTAATGTCTCTCTTGGGCTAGCTCTTGAATCATAACACCTAACAATGAAAGCAAACCAAACCCATTTTAGCCATAAATTATTTCTCCACCAGTTAACTTTTAAAATTTTTATTTTTGTTTCTCAATATATTTATGCTAATTCAGACCTTACTGAGAGTAAACCTATTGGGTTCACAATCTTCGATAAGGTTTAATCCGGACGATGTAATTTAAGGCAATACATGGCTATTTGGTTTGAAAAGAAAACTTGAAAGATAAGGAAAATACTAAAAACAACGCTTTCCTTTCTCTTAATATAATATCTGCGCTTGAAAAGTAAACTGTGGTTCAACTGCATCAAAATTTCACCACTTTGCACAGGAATTCATGAGCATTCATGACACCATATTTGAGATAGAGTTAAATTGACAGAGTCTAAGGGTAAGGTCTTGAAGATGGAAGCATTTAGAAAACAGAAAATGCACTCTGAGTGAATTGGTAATGCTGCATAAATTGATCCACTCGTCCAACAAGTTCACACCTAACCCGATCAAACAACTCAAGATCTTCTGTTTTGAATCTATACGACCTGCATTTGCTTCCAGGCATTTTAGGGAAATGATTGAGCTCCGACATGCACTGTTCGTACAGTTTGGCTCAAATATTACACATAACATGAGGATTTCAATTTGTCACACAATAATCAATCTCTCAACAGAGAAAATCACAAGAGTCAAATGATTTCGATTGAAGACAACAGCCACTATACAGACACAGCAAAAGCTTATTCTCTCAACATAGAAAATCACACACCTAGAGAATTAGCATTCGCCTCTGTTTTCACAAATGAAAGCGGCTTCTGTTAAACTAAGTGTGCAAAAGGAACATCATAAATTATAAACCTTATTTTTTATAAGGTGAGACATATAGAATTTGATTGTATGAATTGAATTGCAAAGTTCTGAAATAATCTAACTTATCATTTTGATAGGTTAAGCCAAATTTACTCACAGGTCAGAACTCATTTTAACATCTCTAAATTTAACCTAAAGACTCAGTTGTTAAAATACAAGCATTTTTTGGAAAGACAAAGATTTCTAATAATTTAACAAGTTAATTTAAGAAACTTAGTTGAATGTCGATCATTTATCCTCTCAGTTAAAATGAAATTTCATTCAAAATTTAGTTCACACTATCAACATTTTCTTTTCTTGTTATAATTTATTAGTAAAATAAAAAATTATGATAATAATAAGTATAAAAAAATAAAAAATTAAGAGAAAAAATATTATTAAATAGAAAGAAGAACTAAAAGAATCAGAAAAAAGAAGAAAAGAAAATTCTAAAATATCAATAAAAAAGTTTGACTTATAGACTTCCTCTCCTTGAAGATTTAAAATCATGACCTATCAATTATCTAAAATAATAAATATATTACAATATCTAAGATCCACATCATCACTATGTACCACATAAATATTATTTATTAAAGCTAAATTTTCAAAAATATTTCCAAATGACATAATTAAATTTTACACAGCAAAGTAAAATCAATACTCTCCTTTTAAATATTATAATAAATTGTTTGATGCTCTTTTAAGTTTGTCCCATAGAAGTAAAATATACTGTTTCAACATTTCATTAAAAAATTTACCCACTAGTACATCATATAGTTTTCAAGCATATTATTAATTTGTTTTCTAAACATCAATATCTCTTTTTTACAATGACCAAAATTAGGGGGATCGTGTCCTATTTGGTTGGAGAAATAGCAGAGTTTTAAATCCAGTGAGGAGTCAAGGATATGGCAGTAAGTTTTTATATTATATATATTTAATTTTTACAATAATAATTATTATATAAAATAATTTTTAAAATGTCAACTTTCTTTTCTAGATTGTTTTTATGCTTTTGTTGCGTGTGGAGCAATTGCGTCTTTGAATCACATTAATATAGAATGCAAAGATCAGATAGAGCTCTCTCCACAAGGCTTATATAACAATATAAAAGATGATAATAAAGATGAAAAGAAAGGATTTAGAATTTCTGATATACTTTTGTGGATTATAAAGGGATAGATGCGTATTAGAAGAGACATGCCCTTATCGAGGGGAAAAACAAGTATGTCAACATGAGTGAAAGGTATAATTTTTTTTCCTAATTTGATTTCATATTTATAAATATTTAAAGTTTTTAAATTAATATTACAATATTAATAACACTTTTCATTGTTCATTGTTAAAGAATTTCTCCAGGTTGAATTACGAATTGAAAGTTACAAATTAATATCTCCTAATCCTAATGACATGCAAGAGGCTGTTAAGAATCAACCCGTGGCAGCTCAAATCCATTGGACTCCAGAGTTAGAAAATTTGGAAGAAGTATGTGCGATTTTTATTTTTATTTTAAAGAAAATTAATTTACTTTTTTGCTTTAAAATTTATTATTTTTTAATGTAATTATAGGATATGATATATTCTGGCCCTAAGGATGTATCAACCTTAGAAATAAATGACACCTAAGATGACAATAAACATGGTGTCCTTATAGTAGGATTTGGAGAGGTGAAAAAGGAAACTAAAGCGCGAACACGATACTGGATAATCAAAAATTCACATGGAGAGTTTTGGAGAAATGCATGATACAACAAAATCAATCAAGCAAAATGTTATGATAAATATCTTATAGAAACAACATTTATTCCTCCAAATATAACATTTATTAACAGAAATGATATACCGTATGAATGATCAAATATAATATTATATAATGTAGGAGTTAGAATTCTTTTTTTAACACCTGAATATGTATACGAATTGACATTTTCCTTTTCATAACATTCAATGAAAAGTTTGTTGATATCTATATCTGTGTTATGAGCTTGAGTGAACCAAAATAAATATCTCTTATTTTCTGCTATTCTTCCATTATCTTTTAATTTCTCACATCATTCTTGTGCCTGCTATTGATTGCATGTTCTAATGTTGCTTGCTTTGATAAAAGTTAGTTAAGTTTTGTATCTATTAGTTAGCTTTTTTTAATTAATGTTTAATTTAACTTTCTTGCTAAATTAGTCAATTATATTTCCGCCACACTTATATTATAACCCTGTTCCTCAAACACTTCTATTATCAAAGTTTGTAAAAATTATATTTAGATTGAAATTATACTCATAATTTTTGTCTTAAAATAGAAGAGTTTCTAGTATTTGCACCGTTGAATGAACATGTTCTAAATAAATAATTTAGGTATCATTAATGTCATTATTCAATCAACTTGAGCTACGTGTTCTTTACCAGCAAGGTGAATCGGGTAATATGAACATTTCTTTGATGAATAAGTATACAAATTAGCACTTTTTCTTTATTTCTTTTAAGGAAAAAATTTGGAAAAATCCCCTTGTGTGCTTTGGTCCCAGATAGACGTTACACTTTTTAGATTAAAGTATACACTTTTGAAGGTTGAAAGATTAAAGTTCACATTTTTAAAGTTGAAATATCATCATATAATTATATCAGTCCATATATTTAAAGTTTCTTTACTTTCTTTAAGTTGAACTGTTTCAGCAGCAGTACTGGTCAATATCAATTATTTCACTTCTAAAATAAATTGCTCACCACTTTAGTCAACCCAATAAAAAAATTTAAATTCCTCACACTTGCCAAATATTCACTTCTGCACTGCACATACAATTTCAAAGCAACTTTCTTTGTCTCTTTTTCATATAGCCTTATAAAGAAAAGAAAAAAAAAATTAGTGTCACTTCTTTCATGTTGAGAATGGCCACATCATATGGTTTTATCAGAGTTTCAGGCACAACTAGCATGTTTTCCGTTCAAATTCATGCAATTCATATTACTTGACCAAATGCAGACATTAATGAAACTCGGGGGTCCAAGGCAGTAAAACAACATTATCCATATCAAAAAGTTAGCACTGATGGTTCTTTTAAAAAGGAAGGAAGAATTGCTGGATGCGGAGGAATTATAAGGGAAGTGAGGGTGAGTGGATTAAAGGTTTCAGCAGAAGATTAGAGTGCAAATCGGCAATAGAAGCTGAAGTGCAGGGAGCTTGGGAAGGAATTAATTTGGCCTGGAAGCTAGGCTATAGAAAAGTGGAGATGGAAATGGATTCGCGAGCAGCTGTCATGATGGTTAAGGGGAGTTCCGAAGGCAACCATAATACTAGCTGGCTGATGAAAGGAATAGGGGAGCTGCTGAGGAGAAACTGGGAGGCGAAGATAAACCCATCAGTACAGAGAAGGAAATAAGGGTGCGGACTGGCTAGTAAATTCTTGTAAAGCTCAGGAAATTGGTCTGATAATTTGGGACAACCCCCTCAAGAGCTGAAGGAGATTTTCTGTAATGATTGTAAGGGAGTTACTTCTCCCAGAATAGTAGTCTTGTAGTTTGTTTTCTAAGCCCCGTTGAATCACCCCAAAAAAAAAAAAGAAACCCATATTTCCATATCAAATGCTGGGACACGAGCTGATACATACAAATAGGCGATAAACATAAGCCCAAGTTAAAAATCCCAAAATGTTCCAGTATTACAATATGCCACCTACGGAAACACTGTCGAAGACCAGAAAAAAAAAAAAAAAAGAAACACTGGCGCATTTAACAGAAGGGCTTCCACGCTTTCACCCACGACCATGCATCTGACAGAAAACCAAAGCCTGTTTCTCAGCAGGCAGATGCAACGGACCTATATTTCCTGCATAAAGGAATAAAGAGCGGGAGGAAGAGAGGAGGGCCCACAATCAGATTGATATCGTGATTCAGTAAAGCATGATCTCAAACTTGCAGGAGACCACTAACCACTAGCCTGAGTTGCATAGTAGAATATACAGTTCCAAAAATTAGATTCTACACAACATGACAACAATCAAGCAAAATTTGAGATCGGAACAAGCAACTAATAATAATATCATTAATACTCATTCAAATCAGATGCCAGATATGAACAACCACAAAAAATTTCGGATGAACAAGTTGTGAAATTCTTCAATCTTTGACAATTCTTAATAAATCTATGGTGGTGCAAAAGACACAAATTTTATATAAAAAAAAAAATCGATGTAATCCTAAGCAAGTCCACCACAAAAACATTCATAACCCGATAAGGGGGAAAACTGCATAAGATATTGAGTTTAAAAGAGGAACGGAATGCTCAAAAAAAATTAGTAGCTAACATCCAAACAAAATGACTGCATATAATAGTTGCTATCCAACTTCAACAGCTGCAAATCATTACAAATACAGAAGTTGGTGTATAACAAAATATCAGAAAATGACAACACAACAGAAGCAATTTCTTCAAATCTTGCAATAAGATCTACCAGTGTTTTTTGGGACACAGGCAAGGCTGTAACCCCGTGAACTGAGTTTACAATTTTTGAAAAAAGAAAAATGGTTTAAAAATAAAGTTTATGCTTGAAAGTCATCAGATTTTGCTAGGACTATCAACTGACTAACATATTAATTCACCAAGTGAGGCACTGGCCGAGGAGAAATAAGTAATAATGTTGATAAAAGATTTGAAAAAGAAATAAGAACACACAAATAAACACACAAGAATCAATAAAATCCATTAGAAGGATATGTCTTTCAAGTAAATTTAAAAGCACCGCCAATTGTATCTGAACAGAAAATATAAGCGCAGCCAAAAAATAAAAACCGAATTTGCACTGTTAAAGCCGATAAAGCTGAAAACAGTGAAAACACAAATCCCAGCCCAAGAACTAAGGCCAAAAACAGTTTCGAGATAAGAAAATAAGAACAATCAGCTAGCAGCATAAAGTGATTTACAAGAACCCATGAAACTATCCTAGTAAACTGCCTCTACAGCCAATCTGTTGCTTTGATTGGGTTAAAGGCCAACAAATTTGCTGATGAAGCATGACCAATGCTTCCAATCCTAGCAGCCTTAATTAATTCTGCTTCTTGAGTTCTTTGTTTTGGGCTAAACTGCAGAAAACGAATTCAACTTTAATCCGCTCACAACAAACTCGAGGTGGTTTCAACTTTGGTATTTAACCCTTTTAAACTTTCAATGCCTAGCACATAGCCCCTCTTATTCTTTAAGAAGTGAAGGATTAAGGAAACAAGATAAACCGAGCGGGGTGTTTGGTGGACCTTGATTTAACAATTGGTAGCCTAGTTGAAACAAGTCACACTTTTCAAATAGCGTTTATAAGCTGAGGACATTGGATGGAGGAGGCTATCTTCCCAATGCTGAAAGGTTGAGTGAACTAATTTGAAGTGGGTGATTTGCATTTCGGATCTTTTTTAAATTCTTGCTCACAGTTATTTTATACTACTATAATCCAAATTTTATTTTCAAAGCACAAAGTGTTAAAATTGAAGGAAGATTACAAAAAGAGCACACATAGGTAACAACTATCAGATTTCACATTGCCTCACTGAGTGCCAGAAACAAGTTGGTCAAATGCAGAAGGCACTAAAATTAGGAATTAAAGGACAAGTAACATATTGAAAAATTGTAACTATCTTTTAACCACTCTTAAGTCTCTAAGAATATTAATAACATAGATTAG